>CM023484.1:53561562-53905754 GCA_013339685.2 Hyalomma asiaticum
GGGGTGATTAATGGGGGCAACACCGATAGTTGTAGTGGACGAGGGGGGGAACAATGAAATTACAGTACATTGTTGTAACGTAATTCCCAGGACAGGGTATCTCGGAAGGGACGGAGCGGTGCATGGACAAGGAGAGGGATGGGTGTTACAAACCCCCTCCCCCCGAGGCCTATTTACCCACCGCCACCCCCCAGCCACGTCGCACCACCATTGTAATTTTCTGTGTGCTTTGTTGACAGCGTCATTGCAGTTTACGAGGTAGTTTTCGGACTCATCTTTTGGCGAGACTCACAGGAAACATAGCATGATCTGCTCGTGTAATTTAGAACATACTTATCCGCAGAGTTATAGTACTATCGGCTTCGCGCGACCGCAGATCGGTAGGCTCTATTATCGCTGCAAGGGGCGATAATAATCTCCCTTCGTTGAGAACAATATTATTACGCGTTGGTTTATTCTATTTGCCGTTTACCTTTTACGTGCAATGCCTTCAGGACGGCTTCTTGGACCCATTACTGATTTCTGGGGTTTTACGTCTCAAAACCCCGATATGATTATGAGAGACGCCGTAGTTGAGGGTTCTAGATATTTCGACCACGTGGAGTTCTTCAACGTGCACTGACATCGCACAGCACACGGGCCTCGACATTTCGCCTCCATCGATATGCAGCCGCCGCGACCGGGATTCGATTCCGTGACCTTCCGATCAGCAGCTGAGTAGCGACTAGACCACCGTGGCGGGGCTTCTTGGCCCTACCAAGCGCCTTCAAGAACTCTGGGTAAAATTCTAAAGAAATAATAATCCTGCAGCTAGTATAATTAGGCTTCTTATTTACTTTAGGACTCCTTCAGCTGAGGCAAATAAATTGCGCATTTTGTAATGTGCTTCCTCACACCAACCCCTCAAGAACGATCCTGTCAAAATTAATCCCCCCCCCCCCCGTTACTCTTTCTCACGAGAAATACTGGATGCGCTACTGAACGGACGGACTTCACAAAGTGAAAAAGGAAGCAAATTGTCTCTGTGAACTTACGTTATGCAGTATGCCGGAAAAAAATAAACAAAAGAAAGAAACTAAATATATGAGCATGTCGCCCTTCGATTAATATGTATTGATTGTTGGAGTTTACGTATTTTCCATTAGTTTCTTTTCTAGTTTTTCATCTTGGACGTCATTAAAGGACTAGCTCCATAAAGCCAGCCGAGGAAGTCGCCCGAGCACAATTAACGGCTCGATGCGCCGGGACTGAGGCGCGCCCAGAATTTTAACATTATCGAACTTTGTTTAACAAGATTGTTTTATTCATTCCGCCAAACACTTGGACACAGCACTTTCTTCTTCTTCTCCCCCTTTTAGCGTTCTTTCAACCTTCAAGGGCGCCAGCAGCAACTTCGCACCACGCCACGCCCACATCGCTCGGTCAAACTGCGCGCGGTTTCGCGCACTGAGGAGAAACCTGCGTGTTGAACGCAGGCGACTTCTCCACGCACGCATTTCATGCGAATCAAGCGACGATCTCAGTGTGAGCGACGTTGACAGCCGCGTTACGTTCATCACGAACCCGCTAAGTGACTTTAATTCCACTTTCGTCCGTGCTGTAAACACGTTGCAGCATGACCTGATTTTTGTCCACGTGTAATCGGCGGATCAAGTGGCCCATTTAGAGTCATTCAAGCGTACTTTATCGTTATTAGCGCTAGCTTCCTAACGACCTAACGTTCTCTACACTTACCAGGAAAGGCAGTATTTCGGGTACCGAAGTGTGCGTTCCGTTACTGCTGCACTTGCGCTGTCTAGGAAAGGAGGAAGTGAGCAGTTAGCGTGTAATGCGTGCCGTCGTGAGGAAGGCCTCACTTCTATAACCTTTATTTTGTTGCCATCGGCATAGCATCATCGCGTGGTAAAATAACGCGCACGTTGTTACCACGTCTACCGTCGAAATAAAGAGGGCTGGAAATATCGCCGTCTAGCGCGAATGCCTGTGTTTCAAACCGTTCTGCAACGGGATGCTTTCGAAATCGCCGTTAAATTCGCGGATAATCTGCTGAATTATGAGCTTCTCTCGCGTCGTGAAGGAGTCTCCAGCACTGAGCTCATTCTCGCCAAATGGAAAACACTTGGTTGGAGAGGGTAACGTTATTTCAGTACCGTCGCTGAATTACTGCCTTTCTGTTACAGGCTGTCCCATGCTCAACGAAAGTGACCATCTACAACGCCGCTACGTTCCAGGAGATAGCTACACTTACCAATGCTGACGTCGTTGACGCAATCGAGGTAAACGTTTTGTTTTTTATGCACCTGCTGTTTGCGTATTGGCACATGTTGTTCAGCTGAAGCTCAGCTTTGTTTTTCTGATCATTCAACAGTGGTCTCCCGACTCAAAACTACTGATGTGCGTGTTGTTAAAGCCCAAATTAGTTCAGGTGAGCGCACTTGGGAACCGTTAGTCTATGGACGCTAAATTTGAGCGTGCTTGCGCGACTTTACTGTCATTTAGGTGTGGCATCCGGAGGACACGTCTTGGAAATGCAGGATATCGGAAGGGTCGCTGGGGCTTATCAGCGCATGCTGGAGTCCTGACAGTCAGCACATCTTAACAACAGCTGACTTCCAGGTGAGCTTGTGTTAGATCAGTTCGTATACAAACAAATAAACAAAAAGCAGTATTTTCTGATCACATTTTCTTGCCCCTGCTTGGTGGTCTCTGCACTAATGTACAATTCTATTTGCTGCAAGCATTACAAAATGAACCTCTGTTTTCCAGAGCGGAGTAATTCTGAATCCAGGGCCGCTGTCTGTGCATAATTTCCCTAGTTTTGTTTCTGAAACAGGTTTGCACTGAGGATAAATTTTTTTTCCAGGAACTACAGTACTATTGTTACAATCAAATGAAGTGCACAGCAGGTCGTTGTACTGCGGCTGAATTTCGATATCACAACCTTTGGATTTTCTTTCGCCTTTTAGATTAGGACGACAGTCTGGTCTTTGGTTGAAAAGGCTGTGCTTTACTTGAAGCAAGCGAAGTTGCCTCTGTCACTGCAGTCGTTCAGTCAGTGTGGAGAACATCTCGCAGTAGTTGAGCGAAGAGATGCTAAGGACTTTGTCAGCATCATAAACTGCAAGACATGGACTCTTGAACAGGTAAGGTTTGTGGAACCTGTTGTAAATAAGTTTCCGGTAGTAATGTGCACTGCGGTTATTTTTTCAGCAGAATTCCAAGAAAAAGATCTGAAAATTTTTTTTTCTTTTTTTAATTCTATCAAAAAGACCCCTTATTATGTCATGTGTGGGTGTACTTTTAGTTGCTAGCATGATGGTGGTACAAACAACGGCATAAACTTCCAAATTTTGTCATTTACCACTATTACATATCGCACAGCTGAAGCGCTGTTCAGCTACTCCAAATGCATAGTCACACTGTGTCGCTGCAACTGCTGCTATTAGATATTCTGGTATTCTAGTCAAACTTCCTATATTCTAACACTTCAGTTTACATATTCTGATCACTTATTTAAGACAATATCCTAAACATACACTTCTGAGATACTTTTTTTTTGCTTAACTTGATGGGCTGCTTTCTTTCAGCAGCTTTAGCAAGGAAAGTGAAAGACACTGTAGCTGCATTAGGAAAAGCTTCCAACGAAGATATTTGGACCACTGAGTTTCTAAACTGTGGTGGTGTCATGGGAGCAAGTTTACACACATGCACTAGTCTTTGTTATGATAAATACTTATGAACTGTGGAAACCTGTCTGTCCATTGCATGATAGGTCACTTAACTGAAAGTGAAAAGGGCAAGGCTCTGTAATATGCACATGTGATATTCAGCAATACATAAAAATAGTGTATTCTTAAATGAAGATATATTTAGAAAGAAGGAAGGAGTGAGTAGAATAAGCTGTCAGGCAGATTTCACAATCTCTCATATAGTAGTTTGGGAGTACATTTACTTTGACTATAAGAGTTGCCGTTCTCTGCTTCAGGAAGACATTTTGTTGGCCCAGTGTACATACAAACCAATAACAGTTTTTGTGAGTCTCGTTAAAGAGTGTTGACATTTTTACTGAATGCAACATGCCTCTTATGCTAGGCGAGTAAGGCAAAACCAATGTACACAATTACATTTTTCTGCACTACCGCCCCATTCATTGCAGTGTATGCTTTTGCACAAAGTAAATCAGTGACACATTCAGCTGCTGACCAAATCACATCTGCACAATACACTGACGACTAGTTCACTTCCATAAGGCAGCAACTCGAGTATTTTTAACAGAATTTTCCAGTGGCATCAGAAGACCTTGCTAACCTCTCATGGGCTCCAAATGCCAAGATATTCTGCATATGGGAGTCTCCAAGAACAGGAGTAAGTTGGGTGCCATTACGTTTTTGCTCATGTATTGCACATACATGTATTGGTATTCATTTCTTCTCACTTTCCTACTGCAGTTTCAGCTCTATGTTTACAACACTTCAGGCACTCAGCTTGCTTCGTTTGGTCTTAACGAAGAGATTATTGGTATCAAGTCACTCTCATGGTCACGCTGCGGGCAGTTGATACTACTTGAGAGCTTTGACGACAAGGTAATTAGCTTGATGATAAGGTAATTAGCATAGATGGATACATGCGTCACTAACTGGTGTTTTGTTCTCAGCTAATGCTGGTGGAGACAGTTGCTTGGGGCAAGCTGTTTGACTACGTTCTCCCAGAAGTGCTTACAGACAACAACATGGCAAGTGGACTCATGAATTTGAGACACATTCATGTTTGATGGCACTTGTGGTCATATTAAACATTTTGTTTTGTGCTCGGAAGGAAACATGAAGTTATGCAAGCATAGCATGATCATAAATATGTATCTGTTCATGTCTTTTGTCGTAAATGTGGTTTAGAACTGCAGTGTTTCAGCACGATAAATTAGACTATACTGTCAGATGTCTGTGTTGATCTTACTAGGTGCTCTGTATAATGCTTATGCAAAAAACCCTGTGAAATTTTGTGCATGTGGTTCAATCATAAAATAAATGTATGATTTTGATTGTGAAGTTGCCCCATTCAGTTCTTGTTTGCCTTTTGTGTACTTATGTGTAAACAAGCATCAAAATAACAGAGCAATGTAGTCCCCATGTAATAAATTTGTATATACTACTGTAACTGTCTGCTTAATAAGCATTGCATGCTCATTGTCGTGTCAGTGTATCATTTTGTATGCGTATTTCTCTACTGGTAGGGGATGTACTATCGTTAGCAATATGAAAGGGAACACAGGAATATGGCAAACAGTCCGAAACCCAGCTATCGGTGATACGTGGCGGCAGACGTCGGAAACATAGTTGGGAGGGGAAAGCTGTTCTAACAACTGTTGGCACTCCTGCCGTGCGTTTGTGTGCACAGAGTGCAAGACTTGGCATTGTACCATGCGCTTGTGTGAAGAAAAAAAAAGAATGAAAGAAAAAGAAGTGAATCTCTGCATGTTACTGCGACAGTTACCGCGTCTTATCGAATATTGGACGATACCGTGTTATCGGTGAAATGGCGTAAGGTGCGGCCTTGTAGGAGCGTCACCGTGGTGGGTGTGCCAACACTTAGTAGAAGAGCGCCCTTCCTTCCGCTTGGTTTTTCACAGTGCCATCCGCGTATCGCTCCGCGTTGATATCGAGGCTCTTTCCCACGCGTTGCTGTGTTCCCTTTAATATTGCTCACGATAGTACATTATTATTTTGTTTTGCTGTAGACGGTGTGTGTGCAAAAAGGTAATGCAACTTTCCACAGTGCTCACCCCCAAGTTATGAAACATAGCATGAACAGAATTGTGACAGCACCTAAGGAAAATGAAAATGTCATCATTATTGGGGGCTGCAATCAATTATAAATATAGTGCTTCGTAGTAGCACGTTGTTTTATGTCGACCAGGAAAAAAGGTGGATGCTTGCAAGAGCATTCTTATGGTAGAGAACAGTGCATTGACCCTGCACTGCACTGCTCTCTTCGACCCTCATGATCATCAAGCTCATCTGGAGTGTAAACATGCACAAAACGAGCTCATTTATAGTTCTCAAACTGCAGCAGCTGCTGGCACATTATACTTCAATGCATGTGGCTGTCTTTCTTGCAGATCGTGTATAAAGAAGTCAAGACGAAACAAACAATAAAAAGGGGGCCAAGACCAATTGAGAGTTACTGTAAGTGCTTGAAAAAATAAGAAACAAGATCAAAATATTAATTAATTTATATATTATGTTTATCCATTCTTCTTGCACACATGCTTGATCACAGATGAGGTTCTGCCTGTCCGACCAGTGAGCCCTGGGTACTTGATCGAAGTCAGTGACGGCGTAGATACGTTGTTGCAAGAAACGGCCACTAAGCTCAGTGCTAGTCAAAGCTATATAGCACGGATATCAGGTCAGTGGTCATACAAGCATATCGTGTATTAGTATTAATATACCTGTAGCTATGTGCTGAATTTTTGTATTTGTATTTTCCAAGAATTTTACTAACTTCTCCTTCCGCCACAGAATATAAGATATAACAAAGTCGTCTTGTTTAAGTGTGGCCATGATAGAAGCACTCTACATGTTTACTCGGCATGAATCGGATAACTATTTCACATTGAGCAAGCAATACAAATATAAGCAAATAACGAAACAAATACAGAAAGCTCAGTGCGGACAGATGAGAACTATTTTCCGCTACAGCATCGCTGACTGTGTTCCTGTGTTAGCATAAGGAAAAACAAGAATGGACTGATCCAGACTGCAGGCTTAAGTACAGTCCAGGTCGTAAATTTAAACATCGTAGCTGCTGCAGGGACATAGCCAGGATTTTATTTCGTAGAGGGTGATTCGACCAAGCCTTCATGTACAGCCGTCAGTACAGTTAACTGAAACGCTCTGTAGCGCAGGCCGCTTCGACTGAGGAAAGCGCCGCATAATGGTGTATGCTGCTGCCAAAATAATATTTACTCAGTTACTTATTTATTGAATAAGTAAATAAATATTATTTTGGCAGAAGCACCAACCATAACATGACGCTGGCCTCAATCCAAGTTGTCCAGGCCATGCTATAGAGCATTTGAGCAAACCCTACTGGCGGCTGCATGTTCATGTGTGTTTGTGTATGCCTGTGTATATACTACATACAGATTGAAACATTCTATGGGGAAAGGAGCATGTTGAAACCCCCATCCTTGCCCTGGCTATGCCAGCAAACTGGCTCGTATTTCTACAATGTCCATAATTGAATATACTCCAGTCCTAAAATGCAAATGCCGTGTTACAGCTGAGGACTGAGTAGAAACAAGGAAAGCTATATTCTTTTACGTGACTGTGCAGTTGCTGGATTACCTATAGACTCATCGATTATTGCTTACAGCAAGGTTTCCAAACATTGTCTTCGTCTTGGACATCAAGAAGCTTGTCGTCGCTGCTGTACTAGTGCATCTGACCCCGGTAACCTGTAAGTAACTTGAAATCTATCTGAATTTAATTCTGCGTTGTTTTGTACCAAACCATGACTTGACCACCAGGCTCAACACAATGATCTATTCTGGAATAATTTTGATTGATGGGGGCTCTTTAACACACAGCTATTGCTAAGCACACATGCCTTTCTTTGTGTTGCCCCCGTTGAAATGTGGCTCATGTGACTCAACTGTTTAGTTGTGAGTAGCAGGTCAACAAAACAGTTGCTAGGACATTACGCTGGGTGTAAACAATTTCGTTGCAAGCCCATCATCGTTTATTTACCGTATTTACTTTTAGTCACCATCATGACGTAACTGAGCACTGCTGCAATTAAACTTTTACTTGCCCGTGTTCCGAAATTGGAACATGCAAAGGATGTTTTAAAATTCCATGCACTCTAGTTCTTCTTCTCACTTACTCACTTATTGTAATGGATGGCATGTAGCAATCATAATTTTTACTCTCAACACATTTAGGTGCAGTAACTAAGTGTTTGCAAATGGGTATATCTTGGATTTTGTCACTGTGGTGAACTTCTCGCGTCCTTGCACAAAAAAAAATTTTTTTTTAAAGTTTACAAAAAACTATTTAAATGTCTACAATGAGCAAAGCAGAACCATAATGTGGGCAGATGGTCGACATTACTGGACACCGCATTAAAAAAAGATAGTGCTTCTCCACCTTGAGGTTTTGAGTTTTACGTGAATATTCTTTTCTTAAAGCACAAAAAAAAAAAAAAACTTGCTTCCTTGTTGTAAATGTGGCTGTATTTTTTCCAATGAATAGTTTAGAAGACCTACATTAAATATATACATCACTTTCATTCTCTTTTACCACTCGTTCACAGTGAAGTGTTTAAAGGGTTAATCAACATGGTCACATTTTGCTTTTTTTCTGTTTTTGTATGTGTGTATGAAACTCCCAATGCAGTGTGGTCACCCAGATTTTAGTTACTTTACCGCATAGTCAAAGCTCACAACCAAATCATATCTGACACAAAAGTAGTTTTGTTTATCTTGAAATCGATTATATACGTACACTCATTGTGTTGTGTTACTTGCACGACAATATTTTGTTTCCTTCGTTATAATTAACATTTCATTATATTGAGGTTTGAATTTATTGAACCTACTGTTAGCCTGGCAAAGGCCTACTATAATCTACTCTGTAAGTGTAATCAGTTGGTTTACCTCGACACATTTATCTTCGTGTTCATCGAGAATTTGAAATTTGTGTAATTTTGCAACATCACCAGCTCCACAATCGGTGAATGGAAGAAATTATGGAGAAATAAAAATAAAATGCTATTTTTACTACCATTACAGGCATTTTATTTGTTGTAAAAGTGATGAGGGGCTTCCAATAGAACTCCCATTTTATGCTACCCAATTGCACTTAATTTTGCTTGTTGTCTATGCTCGAATGTGTGCAGGTATCGCCTGGGATCACCAGTCTGACAAACTTGCTATTTGTACAAATGCAAAGCACCTTTGCCTGTGGACGCCATCAAATGCACTCACGCTAGAAGTGCCCTGCAAAGGTACGACTAATCATCGGTCCATTTACTCCTGAACAGCTCATTAGCACTACAGGCAGCCTGAAACAGCGCCTAAATTCAGTGAAAATACACTTGAACCCACTTATACTGCTATAGGAGACAACTCGGTACAAGAGACATCATTTACTCACATGGTTGGCTGCCTCATCTCTCCCGTTAGTTGGAGATCTTTTGTAAGAGACACACTCGTGAAAACAAATGGCCATAAAAGACAAAATATCCTTAAATTCTGGTCCACAGTCTTCCTTTTAACAAGTATTTTAACTCCTAAATCCTGTGCTGTTGGCCAGGGGTTTATCATGAATTTCGATTTGGGGGGAGGGGTGTTACGCATGGTGCTACCATGATGCGGGGTGTGTGGACGCGCATAAAGGTTAGCCAGAGAACTGTCGTGAGGGGGATCCACCTGGGGCTGTAGGAGGCAGTGTTGTACAAATCCCTGCTGTTGGCTGTTACCTCCAGTTAGCTCGCTGTGTAAAGGAAGGGAAGTGATAATCAAGTGTTGCAAGAAAGTTGTGGTGGAAAAAACATGAATTGTGTTCTGAGTGACGCTGTCCACCAGGCAGATCACCTAACTTTAAAGAGAAATGGGGTATAATAAATCGTATGCAACAGGTTGTAGCCTCCTTCTGTGCTCAGCTCAGTTTTGTGCACATCATCAAAAGGGTTGATCAGAAAATGAAAAACTGGCGGCAGTCTGCTTATGAGAGACTCCTTGTATAACGGACAGTAACTGCTCCCTTATGTGTGCCTCTTATAAACTGCAAAGTAAATTTAAATTACAGATTAAGAGTGTGTGAATAGTTTTTCGAAGCAACTCAATCGAATCAAATACTTTTCGGATAATTGCTGAATGTTGAACAGCTGTTGTTACAGTTAATGTAAATAGATGTTTACACTCTTCCATTTGTTACCCCCACATTATAAGTACAAGTATGGCACCTTGGGGAAATAAGCAGGACCTTTTCATCCATGGAATGTTGAGAAAGTATGAAGTGTTGTATGTCTGGTGAAGTAATGCTCTCCAACTGCAGCAGCCTGCTGCACCATGCATCCAAATCTTCATTGCTTCATACCTTCATTATATGCGTTAAATCAATATAAGTGTATATTTCTACTACTGTTTTAATGGCAGTATTATTTATGAAATTCGTTTAACATATCTTCATGCATTTTATGGGGTTTTGACTGTATAAAATGTTTTCTACCTGTATTATACAAATGGGGAAGACATATATCAGTTTCCCCCTAATTTTGTGTTTATTTCAGTGAAGTCGACATTCATAAATTATTTTAAAAATACTGGGGTTTGCATACCGCAGCTCTTCCATTCGTTATTTGGAAGTTTTCTGTATTTGCATGGCCCTAACACAGATGCCTCTTCGACAAAACTTCCTGGTTGACAAAAAATATTTACCCTATTTAGAGATCGAAAGCAGTGACTTACACTCTTCTAAGGTTGTCGCTTTACCACCTGAACTGACCACTAAACTAGCACATTGCCACGCAGTGGCGAATTAACTGCCAAAGTGATGCACATGCTGAAGACATATAAGGGTATTTTTTTTTATTTTAGGAGCGACTTTACATTCACTATGTTCTACCTTACCTTGTATTTGCACCCCTAAAGACTTGAAAGCAGCCAGTAGCGCCTTGTCTTCAATGTTGGTGCTGTAGACAGCCCTACCCACTGCGGGAAATTGCGACACCGAGAATTCCTTGGCCCTCACGTCCTTCTTGATAAATTTATATAAGTACAAAGTTGTAGCAGACGTTGATTCAAGTGGCACTACATCCACGCGGAATGATTTTCCAACACATTACGAGCTTGGCGCCACCTCCCGCATGAGCATTGCTATCTGCCATCAGTTTGTAAAATTACTAGGAGTCTGGTGAAAGCCACTATTTAAGTGCATTTGGAATGATTATGAGCAGCAGCAGTGGACATCCACATATTTGTCAATATTTAGCGTTCTATATCTGTTTCGGTATTATCAGTCTTACTTGCTTAAATTTGTAACAGTAACACTTCATACTTCGTAATCATTTAGAGACCAGATCTCGGGCAAATGCCTATTTTGTTCCTCGTGCTCCCATCACCCCGCTTTATGTACGAGCATAAATTAGAGGTTAAGGATGGCTTCTATAGTGTTTTTATAGTGCCTATAAATGCCTAATTTCGGAATTGATGCTGATATGAACTCTAACTTCAAGTTGCACTTTCGAGTAAGAATGAAGTTTATGAATGTAAGGCTGAAAGTAAAGAATGAGACAGCATGATCTAGTTTTATGCTGCTCCAGTGCTATGTCCTCTGCGCAGGCCTCGGTTTTTGGTTTAGAGTGTAAAGTAGCTCTTCTGTGAATCGGCATTCCCAGCTTTACAGCATTTCTTTCTTGCATGTTTCATTGTATGCAATGCTCAAGTAATTGCTCGAGTAAACGCAAATACAGCCATTGAACACGAATAGTATTCCTGTTGAATGAAGCCATCATTCAACAGGTCATCATTAGTCCAGCAGTTATATGGGACAATTGTTTGCGCGTGCCGTTATAAACAACATTTTTTGTTTTCCTGCCGTAGGTACATGTCCTGAACATCATTGTTTACAATTATTTGCGTTTATATGAAAATTTATTGCACCCATATTTAAGATGCTCGAATCCTAAAATGTTTTGCCTGCCTGTTTTTAGTGCTTAAAGCATGCTTTTTGAATACCTAAAAATCTGGCATTTAAAAATCAGTGTTCCATTTTAATACTGTAGTTTGTTGAAAATCATCCGATTTTACAGTGCCACAGTCGTTAGGTTTGTTTCACTTTTCCATATTTCAGGGCCTTTTCACATCAAGAGTTGCCAGTGGAATCCAAGACGGAAAAGCCTTGTTGTCCACGGACAAGACTCGGTCGTACTTTGTAGCCTGAGCCATTTGGACTGAAAGAGAACCAGCACACATCACTCGCAAAGAGGAAGGAGACTATGTTTATATGAATATAAGCCTTTTATTGTAACATCTGTGATTTTTTTCTTCTTAATATGCACCTTTCCGCTTCTTTTAATGTACACACCTCCTATTCATTTTTGCTTAGCAGCGCAAGAACAGGAAGACGACCACTTATACACCAGCCACCAAAAAAGTGTTAGGTTCAACAAGTAGTCCATTAACAAAACACAAAAGCGACGATGCTTGCCTTGTGGGAGAATTGCAAGTGGCATCAAAGGAGAATTGGGGGGTGGACCCCCCCTGCACAAAACACATCTGCTAGCACGTGTGTGCCTCCCCAGCGACCAAACTTCCAACAACACGTGCTTTTCATACAGCCGATTGCCTCAAGAGATGACTATAAATGGCAGAAAAAAAAGGAAACAATATCATAGCAGGTTCCGCATAGGTAATTAACAATAAATTACAAAAGTGCTCAGGTCATGAACATAACGCTGAGGAGAAGAAGCAGTGGGATTGATTGCGCTGGCCGCAAGAGTCCGATGGGGAAGCAAACGAGCAGATGACTACAATAAACCAGAGCTAGTAACGAAGCATTGTAGTGAAGTGCAACCTAAGGTGTTTCCATGTAACAGCACTTGCGCTTCCCTCTACCCGCAGATGCGGTGTTCAACAATCTTTAAATTAGCCGTTGCTACACTGTGCCTAACGTAATACTCGCAGCATAAAACAAACAATACATTGTATGTTTTACACCCACCGAAAACAGCCCCAGAAAAATTATCCCGGTTTTAAAAAGTGCCCCTAGTGATCAGAAGTCAACAGCCACACTAAAGAACAAGCTTTCGACTACAGCCTAAGGCTACTTTCTGCTACAGTAAAACAAGGTTAGCAAAAAAAGAAGCCAAGCCCTGTTTAAAACAAACTGGACCACCTCTGCAAAACTGCATCCGGGAAAAAAAAAAAAAAAAAAAAAAAGACCGAGACAACAGTTTCATTCAACTCATTCTGAAATATAAGATCAGCGTAAAAACAAAAAAGAAAAGTGGTGCTATGCAGTTGGAACTGATTTCCAAAAAAGGGTCAGTTTCGTTTTACGCAGTTTTACATGGTGGCCCAAAATTGGGTTCACCATGGATCGGTCTTGCATCGTGGATCAGTGAAGCCAAGGGAGGGATAGTGGCAGTAGACTGAAGGCAAACATAAAAAAAGAAAAGAAGTTGCATGTAGCCTTGTTTGTGTGTGCGCACGGTGGTTTGCTCGCTCGGCCGAGTCTTGCAACAACAGCTCCTTGAATGCCGCCCAAGCAAAAGAACAAGGCCGTGCGTCGCCGTCTGCTCCTGCCACACCTTCCGTTCCCCTCACACGGCATTTCTCTCTTTCCTTCCGAAGCGTCACAGTCTATCTTTCTCGCACACTTTCCTCCCCCGATTTGTTGATGCATGTAATTCATGGGTGCAGGTGAAAAACATTGTCTGCGTGATGACTGCCGACACCGCAGGGCGCGGGAAAAAGACCGCTGCTGGGTGCGCACGTGCCCTCGTCGACTGTGGCAGCCCAGCGACTGACGATGTGACGGCGGCAGCTGGACTTTCTCTCTTTCGGCGCTTGTGACAGCCGCGGCAACGTCTTGTCGGCAAATGTCGCTGCGCGTCGACTGCGGTCATTAGCTGTCCTGCTTGGCCTGACGGTTCCGTAGCGCCAGGGCGAGGTCATTTCTGAGAGCCTCCTGTTGTTTCCGGTCCTGGAGTGGCTGCAGGGAGCGCAGGCCGTTGACAATGTCCTTTGTCTTGCCGAAGTAAATCTCGTTCAGCGTCGTCCTGATCTTGTTCTCCATATCCTGCAAGAGCAGAAAAATAAACGGTGACCTCAGACTGTTAAAAAGCTGCTAGCTGTGTCTTGCTTACACCTCTGTGCAAGTTGCATGTAGTACACTTGAACCTTGTCATAACACAGGGTTAGTACAGGTTTCCAACAGAAACGTTCAAGGACTTTCCAAGGACCTTCTAATAAAATTTCAAGAATATGATAGTAGGTCACACACGTGAAATTTTATTTTACGGAGGAAATTTCACTCACGCACGCACAGTGCCATACGACTGGAAGAAATTCTGACGCAAAGAGCAGGTGCTTTTTCCCCCATCCCTTTGCGTCACAATGCCATAGAGTTCTTCAGCCCAACCTTCAACCGTCTTTCCTGTGCTGCTTACTTCATTACATGTGTGGCAGCGCCAGTAGCTTCTGTACCTTCTGCATCTCTATTTGCAATGTTCATTAAAATATCAACTGCCTCAACCTTCTTTTTCATCATCTCTCTGAAATTCCTCCATGGTTCTGAACCTTTTTTCTCTCCTTTGAGTTTCCTTGGTACAGTTTCCTTTCAGACTGCAAGAGTGAATCGTAATGTGACCTCACTGCAGATGCAACTATTCTTACTTCTTTTGCGATATGAACATTCGAAATCCCACCAGCCCCATGAACGCGTCACATACAACATATTGTGATATATATGACAAACATTTAGTGGGTTGCCCAGGAGCAAGATAAAGGCAAAGGAAAAACTTTAAAA
This sequence comes from Hyalomma asiaticum, assembly GCA_013339685.2. Classification (NCBI taxonomy): domain Eukaryota; kingdom Metazoa; phylum Arthropoda; class Arachnida; order Ixodida; family Ixodidae; genus Hyalomma; species Hyalomma asiaticum. The sequence goes on from CM023484.1 coordinate 53,576,097, forward strand.
TATTACTAAATGCAACTGTATTTTCATTACAAAAAAAAAGTGCGTTGGCACAATGGTTTTTCCAAGGAGCAGAAGTGCTCTAGACTCACTGCGGCCACGTAACTTACGGGTGTTGGCCTTGAGGCAAGCTAAATGAAAAAACTGCACACAGAATGCTGTAAAAGCCCTTGTCAGAATTACCTCAATTGCAAAGTAACGCAATTACAGTAGAACCTCGTTATAATGAGCCCAGATATAACGAACTATCGGATATAAGGAAGCAATCGCAATTCCCCTTGAAATTCCTATAGATGAAATTGATATTGCTTATAACTAACTAATGGTTATAATGAAAGTAATTACCACTCCCCCTTCAACTTCATTATAACGAGGTTTTACTGTAGATCCATCAGGCCCCTATAAAACTGCTGAAATTCAAGGGTTCTCAAGAATGGCGAACTTCCAGGACTTTCAAGGCCTTGAAAACTTATTAAAGTTCAAGGACTTTCAAAGACCTGTGCACGCTCTGTAACATAGTTGAAGGGAGACGGGACATTACTCTGCTATATACAATAATTTGTTATAACCGTTACTTCTCCTAACTGCAATGCCTGACATTTGAATAGAAAAATTTTAGCGTGAAAAGACTATAACAGTGCCATGGCCCACAGTAATACCATAGAACTATGCATGCAATAAATGCAGTAAAAAAATAACAGCGTCAGTACTGTGCGACTCAGCCCCCAGCACGACTGCCTTTTGTGGCAGCTGCATTCTGTTCCAATGCAATCGCCTTTCACTTCCATTTAGTGTATGGCACGTCCACAATGCCATGAAACTGAAAAAAAAAAACGGCAACAGTAGACAGCAAATGTCCACAGTGAAAGTGCAGCCTGCTATGGACAACCCAGCGTGTAGTCTTTCTCACCACTGCAGATGAGAAATAAAACCTACCTCAACCATCTTTCCGATGTTGGCAATGTGAGGAACTGCTTCGCTTACAGGACTGTCCTGCTCCATCTGCAAAGGCAATGCCAACAAAAGATAAGGTATGTTTTGTCTATGGTGGGCAATAGTAAAAAAAGCAACTCTCCACAGAAGTGACTCCAAATCATGACCAAATATTGCAGCAAGTTCCCAAAGATACAGTCGAATTTCGTTATAACGAAGCCAAAGGGATACCTGCAATTACTTCGTTATATTCATTATTTCGATGCAACAATTTTTATGTGAAAGGACAACAGGGTTGTAGAAGGCGGTAATGTTATAAAACCACGCATGCAATGAAGTTTTACAAGAGCAGGAAAAAAATTAAAATACGACAACATTGGTACAGTGCAACTCTGTCCCCAGTGTGACAGAATTTATAGTGGCTGCGTTCTGTGACAATGTGATCATCTTTAGGCTTCCATTTAGTGCATGGCTCATCCACATGACACGAAACCGCAAAAAATGGCCACATCAAACAGACGACGGCAAAAATATGTCCATTGTGAACATGCTACATGCGACGGGAAACACCCAGTGCATCGTATTCACTGCTGATCCATCCCGCTGTGATGCACATGGCACGTAAGCTAATGGATGTTATGTGGATGTCGCCACGGCCACTTGGTTTGGCCAGTTTGCAGCCCCCCAACGTCACTACATCGCCAATGCACTCTCACAGGCCACACCCAGTCTCATCAGCGTCCGGAGGCGCTCGCATGCACCCACAGCTACATGTAACAAATTGATGGCATAGTCACTTCCCAGCATTGCACGCAAGCAACAGTGCGCCATTGCGCTTCTCCCTCTGTTGGCTTGTTCAGACCGTCTCACTGTGCTGTTAAAGGGGAACTCCGGTGGTTTTTCCACCATATTCTGACATCGCTGTTTTCCAATAGTACTGATAGCCCTGAAGTAGCCAGGGTCAGTCAATTTGCTCAGAAAATAACCAGTAATTTTAAATAACCAAATAAATGGTGTGTTCAAACCGAAACCGAAACTGGGTAGACGCTTCCTGCAGCGTATGCGATGACGTCACAGCCTCCCTGCCATCAGAAATATGAAGCCGGTGCTAAAAAAATGAAAGTGGCAATGTCATCCAACGATGTGCTAAGCTCTTATGAACTTGACAGCGACGATTTTAGCACTGAAGTATTGCCGTTTTGCTTTAGGCAGGCTGGCAGCTACGGTTGGCAGCGTCGCAGGTAATGACATCAAAAACACCAGGGTGGCTCGCATGAGAATACGCTAAAGAATTTTAAAATTCATTTTCAGGAAAACTAAATGACTTGCAACGGCCTGGCTTGGCATAAATTATTGCAGTGCCGAGTAGAACACACACTGAAAATTTTGTTCAGATCAGTGGACAATGAAAAATCGCCCGTGTTTCCCTTTAAGCATCACCTCCGAGACTGGTACGATCTCAATGGCCATGCCCCAGCCACATTTGGCTGTTCCGGCATACGCAGCACGCTGCAGTGAGAATAAAAAGGCCAGAGTGGAAGGGTGGGAGCTACAGTAGCATGGAGAAAGGCAGGTGTGCGAGTAGTTGGTGTGTGCTGCTGCGCAAGCAGCAGTACACACCAGCTCATGCGCGATTGTTTCATTAGGATTCGGGAGTTTTGAAACGCCCCACTGTTCGGCCATGGAAAGAGAAACTGTCAGCATGAACTTCCAGGGATCTTTGGTTTTGAAGATGATTTCACTTGGTTATCCACTGAAAGGTCAATTTAACTCCATTAAAACTAAGTTACAAATTGTGTACGTCTATGGCGATTTCAAGGAGAATTTGATTTACTTTGTTATATCCATTATTTCGTTATACAGTTGAACGCCGTAAGAACGAAATCTGCAGAGAAAACGGAAAAATTGGCTGTTGCGGGAGTTTCGTTATTGTTAAGTGAAATAAGGCAATGTAAAAGTAAATTACTGAAAAGCAAAAAATTACTGTAAATAATTTGATAGCCTCCTTTGGTGAGTCTTCCCTAGCAAGCCTACATGACCACATGTGGGCTCTCTAACTTTCCCAATCGCTATTTGCATTACATACGGTCGTAGACCATGCGCACGCAAAGACTCGACGCAGCTGCCTTTAGAGCGAAAAATGACTTTCCTGTGACAAGAGCCTGACAATAAAAGCAGTGCGCCACTATGTAAACTTAATTGAGGACAGATAAGACAGATACGATAGAGTTGAGTGCAAAGCGAACCACCGCAAACTCGTTGCAAATGTCTTCTGTCACCATTTTGAGGTGGCGACGGCACTGCATCTAACCGGTCTGACGGAAAGTTTCTACCAACGTCGCCAACATGGTTTTTTGGATTCATACACGACTTTAGCACACAGGCAGTTTTGTGAAGAAAGGTACGGGGTGTAGATTCGAGTAAATGCGCCAACTGCGCTCAAAAGTTTGTGGTGTGGCCAGGAGAGATTCCAATTACAGCAAAAATGCTGTGATGGCGGAACGGCCCGAGCAGTAGCGGCAACAACAGACAGGGGAAGCAACCCGGCTGCACCCTGCGCCTTGTTCCACAAGTTCTTCCCTCTCCCATCGGGTTCTGAGCAATGCCGCTGCACTGCACTTATCCTCCTCCTCCACTTGGCACACTGGAATGTGTAAAAAAGCTAGGTTCGGCATCGCGCGTGTGTGTGCGTGTGTGTGTGTCCCCGTTTATAAAACGGGTGGGTTCCCGGTGGCATTCGGCTGCGAACCGAGCACTTACAGCACTGAAGGAAGCCACCGCTGCGGCACTGCTAAAAAAAAATCACGGGGTAGAAGCAAGGGGTGGGGGGACAATGGCGAATGAAAAAGGTAGCCGCGGAAGAGAAAGAAGGAGAAAGCACGAGCATTCACCGCGAGAGTTGAGGAGCGCGCAGCGGCAATGGCTTTGATGCAGGTGGAGAGAGGCGACCATTCTGAAGAGAGGGAGGTGGGTGCGTTCCCTAACTCGGAGCAACACTGTCGGGCACACGAAAACGTCACACAAGCGTTAGGTGCAGTACTTTGCGAAGAATGTATGAATTTCACTATTTTCCGGCGGTTCCTGCCTGAAAACGAGGTTGTGTTGATTTGTCTCAGCACCCAATCTATCATTTGGGCAAATAATCTCGGCGACAAAACTTTTGTTCAGTATCCCTGTAAGGAATTTGACATAGTGCCATATATCAACTGTGCTGCTGGACAATGAAGCTGTACCGTGTGGCTACGAGAAGGGTTTCACAGCGAAGTGAAAAACGAATCTGCATTCAAAATATCCCACAGTAGAATGTGAGCTTCTGCAGTGGCTGAAAAACACCAGAAGCCTGAATATGTCACAACAGCCGAAGCACGGTCCCCAGCAAGGCAGACACCTGTGACGAGACTACCAACAATCTCTATGAAGCTGTGCCTCCTCACCACAATCTTCATCGGGATCGATACAATTACAATTTGGCAGGCGTCAGCACTATACGTCCTCCTGCTTAGTAGATCAATGACTGCGGCTACAAGGTGTGACCTGTGAAGCCGTAGCAACTAGACATGGTCAAAAGATGACCTTCATGATTGCATTGGAGCAATTTCAGATGCGATGATTAACTGTGCAGTCGGATGCCCGACAGTAGCGGCATAAGAAAAGAGCGCAATAGTGAGCCAATGCTTGCATGCAGTGGTGAGAAGTGACTAGTGTGTAGTGCATCCACTCTTCCCATTATGGCCACCTGCAAACGATGCAGCTAGTTATGGTCTCCAAAAATGCATCAGCATCATAGCTACCTTGAAGACACAGGCAGTAAGAAGCCCAGAGAATCGTTCATAATGACAGTACAACTTGGGCCCAATTCATCCCATATATGCACGCACCTGTCTCGTCAGACTGCCACCAAGGTTCATGGTTCCAGAACCAGGCTTTTTCGTCTGTAGCCAAAGCATGGCTGTCGACGTCAGCTTGTAGTGTGCGTTTCGACCACTTGATTTTTCCTGCAAGATGGGAGACAGTTGATGCAGAAGAAAGGTGCAAGCAGAATTTCACTAATAATCTAACCCACAAAATGTTTTCATCATTAAACCACAACATGACTGTGAGGCAAACCCACTTTGACAGAACTTTGTATTAATTGGAAACCACTGGGAGCCTTTAGGAGGAACCTCAGCACACAGGGTGTTCTCACATTCCATAGCACACTGTGGTCGGGAATCAAATCCATGCCACCTCCCCCCCATTAATTAGTACACGTTAGCCATTAAAGCTACTGCAGATAACCTAACACAAACATCAAAGACAAAAAATCTATGCATTTCAATACCTTCAACAAGGATTCCTTATGTACTGGCTCATTGTGGCAGCATTACAATGCACAACCTTTACAATAATGTGTCCTCTATGAACAAGTACTACTCTAAGGATCCAACGCACATTCTAAAATGCAACACTTTCTCAGCGGGGTGCATGCGTGCCAGGGAGATAAAAACCACTGCAGGTCGAGTCAGAAGAAGCAAAGAAACGGCGGCCAACCTGGACTTCAACTACGTGGATGGAATCCCAACTGCCCATGATCTTCTTCGAGCCATCACCGCCCTTCTTTATGAGCACCACCCCCGCAAAGCCATGGTCCAGGTCCCAGAGGTAGACAGAAGAGACCCCGCCCTCGAAGTACATCTCCCGGTACTGGTCGAAGGCATTGTTTGCGTCCACTTCCAACTTACGAAGCCGCTCTGAGGGCAGCGCGCCATCCTCCAGGGGGGGCTCGTAGTTGTTGCTCCATGGGGATCTGCAAGTGATTGACAAAGCATTTTCCATATGAATAATACCAGAGGATTCCCCGTCCCTTCTCAAGTTTCTATGCACACCAATTGAATGGACAAGCTCTTGGACCATACGTGGTCAAAGGTGGTCAAAGTGGCGGTGGAAGCAACTGAAGTTTTAGTGCGTCCAGTATTCTGGGGTGCTCTGTATTTACTAATAACCAACTCTGAGCCAACCCCCGAAAGTACGAGGCCAGAAAAAAAAAAAAAAAAAGAAAGAAAGCTTATTTTGGATGTAGGCCAAGCAAACAAGGACAGTATTGACAAAATGAAAAAGGTCTTATTAATTATGACCTTGGCGACCTCAATTTATACCACCACCACTGTTAGCCTCATTGCTACCTTCCTTATCGTAGTTCTTGAAGGAGTACACAATCAAAGTTCCTGGGATGTCGTCCCACGTTGCACCTACCCAGTCCGTACCCTGTAATAGCAACACTGAATTGATACAGCTAATTGCTGTTAGCTTATGCTCTTCATGATTCGACCAGTCCATGCAGTACTCCCACAGGCAATCCTTGAGGGGTCTGCTGGCTGCACATGGCCCATCATGCCACCTGGCATGACGGTGAGATCCATGTTTGCATTGGGCGAGGGCAGCCTTTACATTGTTGGTAAAGTGCCCATGGTAAGAGTCCACAACAAGGAGCAAGTTCTTTGACAAAAGGGCACATGGACTACGGTGCAAAGAGTACCTCACTTTGTACCTGGCTTCTGTCTTATTTGCCCACAAATAGATGACTGTAAGTCAATAGTTAATTACCTGTAAGAATCCCCATCCCTGTTGTAGTCGCAGAGCAGATAGTCTTTGCCGCACTTTTTGTCAGTAGCAATCTTCAATGGCTGGTCGACAGAGGAGAGGAGCTCTTCACAAAGCCCAGGCACCTGATTGAAAAAATTAGGTATTGTTACCAATGCCACGTCTACTAAGAAAGAACTAAATGAATAAAGGCAGCACTGAGACAAGCAAACTATAGAAACTAGCAGTACAACTAACATTTTAGCTTAAATAATAATAACAATAATGATAATATATTAATGGAAATTACACAATGAAACTCAGGCTGACAAAAGGGAAAGATTAGGCAGTAATACAACAGTGCTCTGAAGTTCTTGATTTGATTCGTCATTCCATGACCAAACTTATTTTCCTGTTTTTAATGCTGTGAATCGATGTCCCAAAGCACACCTGTATTGTGAGAACAAAATGAAGAAAAAACTAATAATATATAAGACAGAGACAAACATACAGCCACAGGTAGGGAAAAAATGGTGCTTTGATTACATTTTTTGTTTCTGTAGTCTCAGTGCTGCCTGCATGGATATTTAAAAGATAGAACGGTAAAAAGCAGGAAAGCGACCTTCAGCTACATTCAACTGAATAATTCTAGCAGACACATGCGCTTCCAGTTTGCTAGTACAATGAAAAGATATAGCAAAACTTAACACAAACGCAACGAAACCTTTTATAATATTAGAGTTCTTTTCGTGTGGCAGTTTATCAGATGATAATAATAAAAAATTGCAAGTCACTGGCCAGGCCTTGTGCAGAAGAAAACCCTGTGAGTTACAATGCTAAATAACCTTTTAACTTTGCAAGCTACCTTACTTTTTAATATTTTTATTTACCATGGTGAAGCCAACATACTTGCATCTGTATGCACCATCCCCTAATACTTTATTATAGCATTTTGTACTCAATTTAGATCTCCAGCTTTTGCTGAAATAAACAATGAAAAGTTACAACTACAGTATTTAACTAGCCTTGTGGTATACCAATGGTTGGGCCAGGATGTTAGACAGTCCAGCAAAGAGTACCAAACGTCTGCTTTTATGCAAGAAAAATTTTACATCTCATCTATTGTTCACATATTCATGTATGACACACTTGTACAACACGTGGTGCTAGTATGCTGTAGATATTACCTGCCGCAGTAACTTAGCAGTCAGGTGTTGACTTAGTTAGCTTGGAAACGCGTGACCGAATCCCGGTCATGATGGCCACACTTAGATGGGGATGAAATGCAAAAATACACTTATGTACTTAGACTTTGATGCACATTGAAGAACTCCAGATGGCCAAAGCTGCTCCAAAGCCATCCACTACAGAACATGCCTCAATCATATCCTGGTTTCGGCATGTAAAACCCCAGCAATTATTATGCTTTAGATAACCCACATAATGCACAATACATTAGACACAGTGTGTTTAGTAAACCAGAATAATTCACCTGCTACACTCATAGACAAAGCACTTAATAGCAGTATCCCTCTATGCAGGCATAACCAGTGTTTGTTTCATGCACACATGCACATATACAAATAACTTCTCAGGCAACAACATTCCAGCGCAGAGAAGTTCTCATCCAACATGAAAAATGCTCCTCTGAAAAGAACGTACACGCAACGAAGCGGAAAGAAAAACAGACATGACAAAGTAAAGGCTTCTGCGACAACTATGGTCGACCATGGTGCGGTACGTACACAGTGACATTTCCGGCAGCTCAGTGCCACAAGGAAACAAAGAGAAGCGACGACCTTATCCAATCAGGGACTTACCAGGTCTATTAAGTCGCTCAGGTTTTTCTCTATCTTCTGAGGCGGCAACCTCCTCATGAGATCGAGGGCGGAGTCCAGCTGTTGATCTGCCGTCTGCAGCGACAAAACACAACACAGGATGTCCCTATGCGAACACGCGTAAACACAGGCAAAAACACATTACACAAGCAAAGGCTGTCGGCTCGCAACGGCATCGCGGAAGCAGCCAAGCTAGACGGGAGCGAGCGGTGCGAAAAGAATGGTGTGTTTACATTGCAAATGAGAGACCGTGCTGAACGTAAGCTCTAACCACCAGGCTCAAACGGCGCTCCACAGGTGCACCACTTCACAGTGATTAACGAGTGTGCGCTTTTTCACAGGCATTATCATCATTCCGCACACACCAACGGCGGTTAATGCGGTCGTCAGACCGCAAGTACCGACACAATTTCTCGCACGATCAGATTACCGTTCTCCGAACTTGAGGGAAGTCCGGAGTTAAAAAGCGGCCTCACAAACCAACCTCCACGTTACGTGAACGCGTTGTAGGTTTCGTAAAGCATTAGACTCACTCCTCGCGAAGCGTAATGATCGTTCCATGGGAGAAACCTGGTCGTCAAGGCCCGTTGCTTCGTTAAAACACCACTTCTAAGTGTGCCGGCGATACTGACTTAGGCTTAATCCTGCCATCTCCTCCAAATTTAATCGGCTCACACGAGCTACGACTCGAAGTGTAAGGTAACCTTCTCGGTTGCGGACAGTTCGAACAATTCCTCGTAGGCGGAACAAAAGGGGAAGCGGGTTAAACTTACCGTCATTGTGTACTTGGCGAGCAGAAAATAATTTGCCAACGCCCTCTGAAAGCAAACGGAAGTGGTAACGCCGTAACACACACTCGGATTATTGCTTTGCTCGTATCGGCCCAAAGGCCAAAGCACAAAGTCTGGTCGCACACTACGTCAACGAGCGGAACGGGTGATCGAGAAATATTTTGCTACACTTTCTCAGCTTGTAGCGGTACTCTCAAGAGTTAAAAAAAATTCTGTAAGTGGTTCCCTAGCGTTTGATTATTATTTAGAACGTTCCTGCGATATACTGGACCCGGGTCTCGATGAGGCCTTGCAAATGACCTGCCTTTTACAGGCAAGAACGTGAAATAAATTGCCTTCAAATAAAATTACGGGACATCGAGGTATTATTAGTGCTTCCGCAGTTCGATATCATTGATTCGCGAAGACGACAAAAAAACGCGGCATTTTCTTAAACAGCATGACGCGAACGGCCAAAGTTGTATAGCATGCTGGCCACAATGGTCAAACTTACATTTTCGCAATGGCGTCGGTGCCGTAACTTCGTGATCACTACGTTGTAAAATACTTATTGCACTTTCCATTCATCATTTAACATTAAGGGAGATAGTTCTTTTAAAGTATCACTATACCGCTGTGCGGAGATCGCGTAGTTTAACCATAAGAAGCTAATGCTTTGCGTCTAGCTGGAATCCCAGTTGGGCTAGTCGTGCGCCTACTGTGCAGCTGCGATGAGCCGGAGTTCAAACGATTCGGAAGAAGACGGCGAAATTGACCGTGAAGAAACGCGCTACAACATGGTTTCGAGCAGTGTCGCGTCGCCCGCAAAGGACTACGCTGAACAAGCGGATGACAGGCGAGTGGCTATGCGCGCGATTCCTCTGAAAGCATAGAGGGTACTGTGGTAGCGGCAGCCTACTTGATTTGTCAACACATGCGCATGGACATGGTCGTGTTATACGCTTAGTTGTGGCCATGACCTCGTTTTGATCGCGACGTTTACTTCTCGAATCTCGTCGTATGCTTCCCCTTTGCCTTCTCGTGTGATATAGTGACTGTTATTCGGGAATGGATCAATGACTGTTGACGTATGTTGCTCGAGGCCGTTTACTTCTTTCTGTTTTGACAACTTCATCCCCAATCTGTGGCGAAAATCCGCAGAGTGGTCGTCATAACATTTGTATGAAGATCAAAAAAAGCCACTTGGCTCGCGAAGTTACGTTTCTCCATGTACTGTTTGGCTCACCTGACTTGCAAGTGCGTTACGTCTAGGCGTAAAGCATAGCTATCGCTACATTTGGTGGTCGATCACATTGAAGCCAATGATATAAAAGACGGCAACACGTCCTAGAGGCGTCTAGTGTAGTGCAGTGCTCATTGCCTTAAAGGCTACATCATTCTGAAGGAAAAAAAAAAAAAGAAAGCGGGTTCGGGTTGGTGAAATAATTGCCTTGTTGAAGTATAGATAGCGAATTGATAGGCTTGGTAACTGTGAGACGTGTTTACCCAATGGTGCATGACTATTTTGCATAAGGGGCCTCGTTGTGTTTGTACAGAGACGTGGTTCTATGTGCAACAACAGCAACAGCAATTACTTACATGAGGCTCTATGCGAATCATTCTTCCCATGTAGATTGGAACAGCTTTTGTCTCTAATACTTTAAACTGCTTTATTTTGAACTGGTATTAATTTTTTATGGTTCAGGCAAGTTCCAAAACGTCAATTCGGCTGCTTTCAACTTTGCAATGTATTGTGATGTATCCAACATTCTGCATAAGATGTGGCTTCCCTCAGTAAAAGTACTTAGATATTTACAGTAGGGTGGCCATTTCCATTACTGTAAGTCAGAAAGAAAGCCCAGTGGTTGACGACTGTGCTTTTGTAGTGTTTCAATGATGCTGAAATATTAGTTGGACATTGTAGATATCATTAAAAGGATTTAGAATCGATATGCACATCACCTATGTGTTGGCTAGATCTTAACATTGTATTGCAAGAAAAATGTACTGATCACATGTTCCCTGATGTGTACAGAGCATCTGATAAATTTTCATCAGATGCGCTCTTTCTTGCTGCCTTTTTTTTTTTAATTCCCTGTGGCATATTAGATTTAAGATGAGTTTCTCCCTCTTCAAATTACATTGCTTTAATTGTTTCCTAAAGTTCACGTTTTTCTCTCTCGTATGCAGTGACAGTTATGACACTGAGGATGGAGGCGAGGACATGCTGAACATACAGCCCCCCCAGGCAACCATCGTGATTCCGAAGCGCGACCGTCGGGACCGCAAGCGTGACAGACACTCAAGAAAACACGAATGTAAGGAGTATTTCTTTGTTTTATCAGATCGTGTTTGCTCCCGTGGAGTTCTTTTCCTGTAGCATCAACTGCAACAACACAGACCATATTGATTTCTGATAATGGTGGCTGGGTCACTGAAAGTATGAGGGTTGTCCATAAAATAAAATTCCGGAAGAGCTGCAGTCACGAGAAACGCTGTTACGCTGGATTCGGTGACACTGGTGTGTAGGTTGCTTCCCCTCTCCCAGTCCAAGCCCCCTCTGCGGTGCTCAATCTGGCTTGGCAGCCATTGTAGATGGAGCTCCCACTCACTTCTCTCACTAGGTGTGAATTACGCTCTGTTGTTTGTTTTTTATGTGCACAAAACACTGCTTCAATTGGCATTCATTTCAAACTGTGTAAAGTCTGGGGAGAAAAGTGTATGAGCATACAACATATGTGCCAGTGGCACAGAGAATTCAAGACAGACATACAGATATCCATGACAAGCAGTGTTCTCAATGGCCATCAGTTTCAGACAAAAAAATTAAAAAAGTTCCAAGGGCTATGGTTCAGAAGCTCCACAAGATGATGCCTGTTGTCTGCAAGACCTGCATTGATAAAATTTTGACGGACCATTTGGGTATGCCAAGGTTGGTGTAAGATGGGTCCTGAGAGTGCTTATGGAAGACCACCAAATGGCAACACGTTGAAGTGGCCCGCAAATTTCTTCACGCCTACGAGACTGGCGGCGAGACTTGAATCCACTAAACGCCGTCGGAAACAAAACAACAATGGGAACATCCAGAGTCACCAAAGCCACAGAAGTTTAAACAGACACTGTGTGACAGCACAATGATGGGGAGTGTCTTTTGAGACAAGAAGGGGTTATTGTTATGAAAATTCATGCCTGCCATCACAACAATTAATGCAGGCCGCTACTCTGAGATGTGAAGAACTTTTGCCATGCAGTTCAAATTAAAACAGGCATACTAACAAATGGAGTGTGTTCCCATTGGGACAATGCTCGGCTGCACATCGCCCATGTAGCAAATGACCTCATCATCAAATTTGTATGGGATACTGTCACACACCTGCCCTACTATCCAGACATAGCCCCCCAAGTGACCACCATCTCTTCCCTGAATTGGAGACACAGCTGGGTGGGATGCATTTCAGAACTGGAGAGGAGCTGAAAGAAGAGGTTTTAAGCTACCTTTGCAGCATGGCGGGAGAGTTCTACTATTCAGTCATAAAGAAGATGGTACACTGCATGCAAAAACGCTTTGATCTCAGTGGTGATTATGTTGAAAAATAGGCAAAAGGCTAAGCTTTTCAAAAATGTGTCGGTATTCAGTGTCAATAAACATGCGTTTCATTGTAATTATTGGGAACCTTATTTTATGGACAGCTCTTATATTTCACTATCAACACAAAATATATTCTCAGTGTTTCGCATGGTAGTGCCAGACTAATCTATTAGTGTGGCGCTAAGTTCATCTCTGTGCGATATGAGAAGGCAGCTTGATGTAAAGTCTTTCAAAATACTGTAAAGTCATATTGAGATGCTTTATCTGAAGTGCACAAACTACTTGGCAGTCGTCCACAAGTGCAGTTAAAGCTTGCACATCTGCTGTAGTTATTTCTTGGATAGACGAAGTGTTTCCTTTCATGGTGAATTACTGCCCTGCCTGGTGAAACACACTAGATATTGGCAGTATGGCAGTGCTACTTTTGATGTTTACAGCAAAGTGCGACAGCACCCCTCAGAAGCAAAGTTCAAGTATAGCTGAACAGGCAGGTGCTGTAAAGTAGTAAGTGAACCATTGCTACCAGCAGCAGTACTTTTATAGATGAGGCAGTGACATGATTGCAAGAATGAAGTGGGGCCACCACTTTACTGGTGGAACGAGTTTGCATTGACCTACATTATCCAAGCAACTGCTTGTAAAGGATAGTTAATGGTAGTAAAAGGATATAAGGTCATGTTTAAAAATGATGAAGTAGCTGTTAGAATACTTTCATTTGATCTTCCTATGGTGGCACTCTCAAATGAAGCATTATTTCAACACTGACTGCGAGCATGTGGCATCGGATTTTCTTTTTTGTTTATTGCGTTTTTGACCTTATGGCTTTGCACAAAAATTACGTTCTTGTGCCATCAGTGTTGTGTGCATCTTAAGTGCTCTGTGTTCAAAGGTACTGTAGTACACACATACAAAGGACACCAGCTGCATCTTCTATACAGCAAGCCAGATGGCTGAATTGTGCAGCATATCTTGCACGCTGCTTTAACACATTAGTGGAGTCGAAGGAGCTCAACTCACCATGGCAATACATCAAGCAAGCAGTGTTCACCTACATCTGTGTTGTTCACATTTTAAAGTGTTTTGAACAAAAGGGCCTCATAGAATCAAAAAGGCATCCGCAGGACGGTCCCAGCAAGCTTCTCAATGAGCTTTCATTGTCACTTGCCCATGGTGTTGGCTTTAAAAGCCACAGAAGACAAAGGTCTCTCATGCACCTAAATAACCAGCATAAAGTTTCAGCACCACAGCAACATTGTGCCATCTCTTGCACCAATAGTGAAACATTTGCCAACCTCGGTGCAGCAGACGCTATTCAGGGAACCTGAATTCCTGGTGATGCAAGAACCACGGAGGAAAACGACGAGAAGAAAGGCATTCAGACGTACCCATAGTTTTGAGTTTTGATCTTTTATAACAAATTGAAATGTCCTAGTAGCTTGTTATACCACTTTTGTCATCTTTATAACTATCCTCGTAACGGTCTTGCAGCGTCCCACAGCCGTGGTAAGGACCGCCGGCCGAGCAGCCGAGATCGGAGCGGTGGGCATCGGGACAGCCGGCGTGCGGCTGCCGACAGCAGCAGCAGTCACAGGAGCAGCAGCACCCGTAACCGCGACACACGCGAGCACGACAACCGGCACCGGCAAACCCACCGAACAGAGGAAAAGGTGGCTCGGCCTGTGGAAATGCCATCCCGCTCTGGGCGGAACGAGGCCAGCAACAGCAGTAGCAGTAGCAGCAGCAAAGAGCAGGTAAGTGCCCTAGCTGCCGAAAGAAAGAGACTGCATTCAGCTCATGCTTCTCTGTACGTAGGCAAAGCCCTGGAAGAATAAAATCTTGGGACAGGTTCAGGCCATCCTCGCAGATAGTTTGTCATGTTCCCCAATTTTCTCTGCAAAATTCAAGAATGTTACATTGACCGTCATTTTCTTTCTTAATATTGAACATAACAGGGCAGGGTTAACAACAATGGAATTAAAAAAAAATAACGTATTTCTGTAAACAGCTTCATTGTTTCACTTTTGTGTCCCTTTAAAAACACTACTAAATTTCCCTGTCTGGCCCCTCATTAATGTTACTTTTTCAATATGGTTCCTTTGCTCTGCTGCACTGATTCATGACTTCTGTAGGCTGTAGATGTCTGATTTAGCATCTTCAAAGATTGCCAGGTGTCCTTGAACAATTTATGTTCAAGTGTTCCCACCTTCCTCTTTACTGTTAAGAGGCAGTTACTGTTGCTGCTGTTCCAGGTGAGGGCTCCTCCACGAGATGTTGGCCGGAGTGTGCAGAGGGAACTGAAGGAGGTGAGCCGCAGCGACTTGCGTGATGCACGGGAGAAGATCCGTGAAGCCAAGGAGGCACGGGAGCAGAGAGAAAGAGAGCAACGAGAGAAAGAAGAAAGAGAACAGTACGTTGGACGTGTTTTATGGTGACTTTTTTCGTGTAGGTTTCTTCAGCCCATTTGCCCATTCCCGCGATTGGAGATGGACCTCCGTTACCAATGCAGAGGGGCTAAAGTGAGGGAGGAGCGCTATAGTGGCTGAGCTGCGGGGTGCATGCATGCATTACCTGCTCTTTTTCTCAACAGAATCAAGACATTGCAGCAGTATGTTCAGGCATGTCATTCCTTTAATGAAGCAAATAATGCTCATAGGGCATTTGATTATTCAATTCAATTTGCAGTCGTTGTGGAGACTTCCTGGACAAATTGGCTTGGAATTTTAACTTTGCATAACACTAACTTTTAATTGATGACAAACTTGACAGTGACCTTGGAAATAAGCTTTTGTTTTGCAAGAGCTTTGGCAGAAACATTTGTGCATATTGAATTTATTGACAGTCACACAGAGTTTTTTCTTTCTTTTTTTTTTTTTAGCTGCTCGAAGGCAAATAGTGCGACAGGATGTGGTAAAGACAGCAGAAATAGCCCCGTTTACATTATTGTTGAACTCAAGGAACAAAAATAAAAATTCACACATCTCCACGAAGGGAACCATGACGAGTGGGTGAAGCACTAGGGATTGTTCGGTGTTACCGTAATTCACCCATGACATTGCCCACTCATGCATGTAAATGAGTGACAACGTGTGTGTATATTTACGCACGCGTTGTCATTTATGCTCCTGGTCTTTATGAGGTTCCTGCCCAAATTCCACATACGTTAGTCACATTTAAAGGTCCCATGACACCAAAATTTTAAACGCGAGATGCTTACGTTAATTGGTTTTCCTGCATACGAAGGCAATCTTGACCAAGTATTAGCGGCGAACGTCGCCTCTAAGTAATTTTAACATGGTTTCAAAGTAAGCGGGAATGCTCATCCGAGCTTGCAGCACCTCGCGACATCGCCACTAGTGTGACGTAGTTTGTGGGCCATCTGTGACGTTTCACTTTTGTAAGTTGATATCGTGACGTCACAGAGAGACACGGGCGCGCCGCGCTATGGCCTCCGAGCGTAGCCTCCAAGATCGGCTCTCGCAGCCGATCGCGGAGGCCACACCAAAAGCCGTATTTTTCTGCTTCCTCTCCGTGTTGGTCGCTCAAGCGTACATTGTGCACACGCTATGATGCAAAGCGAGTGTGGCGAGCTGGTCTGGCGCTCGCGCTCTCCACAACGTCACCGAATCTTGAGCTCAAGTGATCAGTGCATGCGCTCACTTCCGACAGCCGCCGCGCTAGCCCCGCGGCGCTAGTTTCTTGCAGTTTCTGGCGCGCGTTTCGAAGCTTCATTAAAACTGAACAAAATTAACGATGCTGTGACTAATTAGACTTCGCGCTGGAGAATTTGCCACTCCATGCCGTGATTACAAGACACTTTAAGGAAGCTTCAGTAGCGCTTATGCCTATGTGCTGCTTGTTAGCTGCTTGACCACTTGGCACCTATGCAACCGCACTAGGTCGGCACTGCCAGTCAGGAGGCTACAAGAAAAGCATGAACTAGAATTGAGCTTTTATTGAAAAACATATCCAAGCTCAGAGGGTGCCATTACTGGCTGTCCTGAAATAAATGGCCAGGTGTACTGCCTCATGGACTGGTTCAGAAAGTGCAGGGAAGTTGAAGGAGCCTATTGACTATAGCCTTACGTACACGAGGTTTAAATGCACCCCTTCCAGAAGTGCGTGAACTTATGCATGGTAATTGTGCTTTCAGTAAAAAAAAGCACTCTTGCTGATGTCTTCTTCCACACTTTCTTCTTTCTTTTCACTGTTCAACCAGGGAGCGTCTTCAGCGAGAGTGGCGCAAGGAACGGCTTCTTATAGTGGGACAAGCGTCTGCCCAGCGGGAGAGGGACCGGGAGCAGCGAAAAGCGGAAGCCATCCGCGGTGAGTACTGTTCCCAGTTTTCTCTGCTGCATCGATTACTGTTTTGGTGCCTAAGTGGCCTGGCACTTATTTATAAATGACCTTGGCTCTTATAAGTGACCGCTGCTTTAATGTGAGCAAGCTAATGAAAAGTTGTAGTCCCACTGTATGCATACATTTGGACCTGCTTTAACAGTAACAATGTATAGGTCTAAACGCTGGTGACCTGCTGCACCACCAACTTTTGGGTGTTTTCTACAGTGAATTAACCTTACTGTTACAACGATGCCTCCATGCCGCATTATTGGTAATAAGAAATGAAGCCTGGTTGCTCCATGTGCTCTGTGTTGGTGTCAAAAGGTAATGGAATGTGAAATCTTTGAAAAGAAGGCAAATGCACACTTGGCAATGCACACTTGCTGTTCCCCCTGCAGAAGGTTGCTCCATTTTAGTTATATGCACTGTAATACTTCATTGCAGCCTACTGTTTTTGCATTACAGCTTATCTGAGGCATGTTATGTATAGGCTATTTTGATGGAAGATGACGTGCGTGACGCATTCACTGCTACCTGAGGATCCGAGCAACAAATAATTTCTACCAACTGCCATATTAGATTGGAATGTACTTCCTGATGATATTGTGAGTGAAAGAAATTGTGTGAAATTTAAAGATTTATTGTTACAGTGCTACTTTCAGCAGGCCAAGTAGTACCCCTGTTCTCTGCACGTTTTATCTACCCTCTCATTTTTGTGTTTTCTCTTTTTTTCTTGGTTTTTTTCTTTTTTCCTTACTGTTTCCTAGCGTTATTAGTTACGTGACTGTTCCTTGTGACCCATGGTTACCCATTGTGGGACCCATGGTTACCCATTAGTCACTGTGCCAGACTTATGACGCTTACGAACTTAGATGTCTTGATTTTGAATTTAGGTTGTTCTTACCTTTATTTACTGCAGCGGCCGAAGTGGCCAAGCTGACCAACAGAGAGCGCAGTCGAAGTCCTCTCGCAAGGAATTTGGACGACCGGTCTGACTTGCCAGAAATCTCTCTTACTGTTGAAGATGAACGGCTAACCGACATTGGTAAGTTCACTCAGGGATCGGGGAAGGCAGTAATTGAAATTTAGGCCTATTGATGTTGATATACATGGAAGTGTGGGTGTAATAGATTCCGTCTAAGACAAGGCATTAAGATAAATTCATGGGTAAGCTGAACAGTCTCATTATGCTGCACTTGTAATCCGACGAGTGCTACGTGGTGGCTATGTATCGGCTCTATAAGATGCTTTCGTATGCTGTCATCTTGTAGTGCATCCCGAATGCACTGGATATGCAGAAATTATATAATTAGGGACGTGCAGCACAAACATTATGGGACTTTAAGAGTGTGTATTGAATAGTGGGTGAGTTGTAAAACTGTACTGATGTGAAAGGTACAAATAAACAAAGGAGCAGAAGAAACCGACAACACAGGGTTTGCTCCCATGTCATCCACTTCTTCTGATCGCTTGATTTTTGCACCTTTCACTTCATTACTGAAATATATATCGTGTTTAATAGGTAAGGACAAATTCTACCAACTGGTGAAAGCAGAACTTGAATTGAGGTCCACAGCTTTCTTTTTGAAAAGTTAAAGTGCCAGTAAAAAAATTTTTTATTGGGAAATATTCATGTCAGAAAATGATAACGTGCATTTAAAATCAACTGTAGTGTTCTGGCATGCCTAAAGCAGGTAAATTTAATTTATAAAGCGAAGGTATATGCAATATTTGTTCATAACTGTCACTTTTGTACTTTAAACCTCCACTGTACTTCTTGGCCGTGCCCAAAACAGTCATATGTAATTTATCAAGTGACACTCGTTTATAGTACAATATTTGTAACGTCATGTAGAGAGAGGGACATTTA
Source organism: Hyalomma asiaticum (assembly GCA_013339685.2). Taxonomy (NCBI): domain Eukaryota; kingdom Metazoa; phylum Arthropoda; class Arachnida; order Ixodida; family Ixodidae; genus Hyalomma; species Hyalomma asiaticum. The sequence goes on from CM023484.1 coordinate 53,594,991, forward strand.
TTGTGCTAGCAAAAGCTGAAAGTTCAGCCTGAACAAAACTTGCAAATGCCATATCTGTGCATTATTGGTGCGCCTGTTTCGCATTTGTGTATAAAATATCAATTTTCTGGCCTCTTTGGAACAATTCATTGATGCAGTTTACTATATTGTGATGCCTATTTCAATTACAAACTTGTAAACTTGAGTCCATAACCTTCTTTTTGCTGCGGTGCTTGTATAAGAGGAAAGTGGAAGCAGCAGTATCATATCTGCTTTCAACAGTTGGTGGGATATAATGGTCTTTCTTTTCAACTACAACAGCCCTAATAAAATTTTGTACTGTTTGTGCCAGTCAAAGCATTCTTACATGCAATGTGTTTAGATATAGGCTGCCAAGATAAAATTTTCCTCTCAATATAGGGGAGCGGTGTAGCATATGGGATATTAAAAGCCGGTTGGAGCTTGTCAGAGATCTTTTGCTAAGTGTGCCTCAAGAACATATGTATTTTGCATTGTATTAGTTGCTTTGTTTTTACGAAGGTGCTTGGGTATGTGATGCTCTTGTTGCAGAGACACAAGAAGTGATGTCAAATGGTTAATGCCTTAAAAAATGCTGTGCCTGCAGTGTCCTGCAGGAGTGAACTTAGTTCCATTTAGCCTTGTGTGACCATTATTTAATGTTTCTTCGTTTGCTAACTGGGCATGGGCACGAGCAAGATTGACGCTCTGTCAACCTTGAAAATGTGCCATATTTCTTTTAGGCTACAGATTTTCCTCATAAATGCATAAGACTTGTGATGGCAACAATTATATATATGCATGATGTGCTAGCTCTTGGTTGTGTGCTGTTATATTAATAAAATGCTTCTGAAGACATATTCAAGGTGAGAATTAATGGTTATGTCGGAGCTTGCACTGAAGAGTGTTTTAGATGATGGTTGTCATCATGATCCTGACACAATATACTAAATTTGCATATGCGGCAAAAGGGATGAAAATGTTATCAGAAAAGCTAAGGCATTAATCGTTCGATGTCATTTTTTGCATCTTTATGACATAAATTAAGAATTTAAACACAGCAGTCCTTTAATGCTCATATTTCATACTTTCGCTTGCCTTGAATGCTACAAAAACGCTTGTTCTGGTGGTTTGCAGTTAGCGAGGAGCGAGGTCAGTATGCCACTATTGATATTTGCTTTCTCCCTGTATTCTTTGTTGAACCTGCACATTGTGTACGTTTATCAAATTTTCATTTGGACCCCTCTCTTCATTACACATTGTTTTCAAGAAACTTCAGGTAGGCCATTGTAGTTGTGAGCAGCCATTTGATGGGGCTGTGTCTCATATCCTACTAAAGTCTCAAGCCATATTCTTGAAAACAGAACTGTTAATTCATTCACAACCCATTTGTTCATTTAGGGCACTGCAAGCAAAATATTGACAAAGCCGTTCATGAATTGCACAGTTCACAGTAACTGGTCGCTCTTTACCATACCATGTCCTCAGGCATAGTACTTAGTGTGTTATAAAAGTTGTTAACAAGAACAACTGCATGCAACAGCCTTCCAACCTTTGCAAAGGCAACCTGACAGGGTTTTTAATGAAACACAGAAGCACATAGAAAACAGTTGTATTCTTTGTGTTTGGTGATTTCGAGCTGATTTGCAGAAGCTGCTGTTCAAGTTCGGTTTAGTTTTATGGCTACCTTCTGTTCTTGGTGCATCTCTCATTTGCATGTGGACAAATGTTGCTTAAGCACTAAAAAACTTAAACAAGGATGTTGTAGTTGAGTTTTTGCTCCCGCATTATGGGACAAACACTACAGCATGTATGAGAAGGCAAAAAAAAAAAAACACGCTTCACACAGGCGCAGAAAGGGAAGATGAGGCTCAGGCACTTACTATCAACTAAAGTATTACAGTAGAATCTTGTTTCAAGGGACAGACGCTGGACATGTTTCCTAGTTCTCTTGAGTGTCTCTTATAATGAGGTTTTACTGTATTGCTCTGATGTTTCAGTAAATATACAGCAGAGATAAAAAACAGCAAAAGGAGCAAAGCCTGATAGGCATTCTGAGCATGTGTTGAGCAGGGAAGTTATGATTACTTAGCCTCTGATAGGACACATGAATCCTTTAAATGATGTTATGGAATGGATTGCACTTTGACAGCTAGTGTCCTTGTAATCTAATGTCTTCGTAATTTATTTCTGAGGGGAATGCAGCCTCTGCTTGATAAATGTTAAGGCATATTTAATTGTGCAAGTTAGTTAAAGAAAGTTCACTTAGTAGAACACACTGCAGGGTTGGTTGGTCACAGGATAATGTGTCCGCGTTTGAAATATTTGCACTGCTTAAGTTTGAAAAGAATAATTAGCTAAAGAAGGTTGAGAGTTCATTGGAAAGGACTCAAGCGATTGTTTCTGGAAGAACAAAATTGTGGGCTTAGTGGTTAGAGCATTGTGCGTCTGAGAGATGAGGGTAACGAGATTGATTCCTTACCATGGTGTTCACATCATAATGACAGACACTCTGGCATTGTACTTTTGACGCATGTTACCAAAGAACTCTTGGTGGTCACAATTAAATAATAGCTCTTTATTACAGCACTTCTCAAAACTTCACCGGACATTTTAGGTAGTAAACACTTGCAAAAAAATTAGCTAGGCCTGACCAAACAGATTCAGAATCTGTCGTGCCACATCAATTTGGTATGAGAACTTCAATGTGATGCTACGACCTGTCTTTCTTTCATCCTTGTGTCTGTTCCAGCATATGAAGTCCCTTCTCTGAGCAAGAGCACTGTTTTTTATCTTGTTTTTTTTTTCTTCATCTCTTTTTGAGCTAGGTCATTAGTCCTCTTAAAGCAAAGGTTTTTCAATTAGCAAGCTGCTGTACAAATTAAACTGAAATGTTTGCTCACCAGTGGCTGCCCTCACGAGTGGCTGTCATGTAGACGTGGAATGGTATTACATCCCTATGGTGCATCCCTATGGTGCTTCTTTCTAGTAAGATGTTCTGATGGTGTTTTCATGAGTGGACCACAGTTGCATGTTTTCTCGTAGTCTCTTGCTTATTTCATTCTACTATTTTAAAATTTGCATCCCCCAAGCTCCAGAACTCTTCGTACAACTAGATTTATTATTATCTTGTTAACGCTTCCTTCAGAGGATGAGGAACCAAGTCCACCAAAAACTGTCTCTCACGTCGGAGAGGGAGTGCAGAAAATAGCTTTAATAGACACGACCGCCAGCAAGGAACAGGCGCCGCCACCACCACAGCAAGCACGCACTGTCGCGAAGAGTTCTGATGACGATGATGACGATGACGACGACGATGATGACGACGACGGTTCCGATGCTTCCTCAGACTCTAGCAGTGACGACAGCAGCGACTCTGATGGTAAGTGTGTTGCACCTGTGCTGACACTGTATTTGTGGCCTAATTTTGTCTCTGTTCTGCTGCGCACAGGTTTGGGCTTGTTTTTCAGGCCAGGAAAGACATCAGGTAACCGTTTCAGTTACTGGTTGGGTCACGTCTTCTAAAGCAAATTCAGTTTCACCAAGCGCATTTTCGTGGTTTGATGATTAGAGTGGAAAGCTGAGCAATAAGGCTTTTCCGCTATGCCCGCATCTCTCTCTCTCTCTCTTTTTTTTTTCCTTTACTCTTTCTCAAGTAGAAGCTCGGTTTAAGTTAAAGGGTACACAGTTACAATTTATGGCAGTTTTTAGGTCATCAAGGTGGCAAAAAAATGTTGCTCTAAGGGATATTGAATCATACTATTATTACAGGTTCTGTTGGGATATTTATTGTCACAGCCATCTCTACCTCATTAAGTTTGTGTGCAAGATTTTGCTGCTGGAAATGTTACATTGTATTACAGCTTCTGTGAACGTTATAACAAGCTTTTCTGTGTGTCACATATATTGGAAGAATTGGCCAAATTAATAATAGTGCAGCTACAGTATGTGGACCTAATCTAATGAAACAGAAGACAACAAACTGCTCACAATATGAAAAGAAGTATATTTATCACCGTTGGCACTAAAATCTTACTGCTGATGATTACCTTGCATTAAAGAGGTTATTGTTAAATAATATTATTTGTCAGCCACTAAGTCTAACAAATAATATTATTTAACAGTAACCTCAATGACTGAATCAAGGCATCCAGTGACAGGGTTGTAATACACTTAATAGATATCATTACTAAGTCTGTGGCAATGAAATATTAATATACCGTATTTACTCGATTCTAACGCGCACCCGTTTCCCGCGACCAAAAAAAGAAAAAAAGTGAGACATCGATTGCAACGCGCTCCCATTTTTCGTGACACAGAAAAAAAGGTCCTTAGTAATCAACCTTCTCACGTTTATAAAAACAAATGCCGCACTCGCGTAATGAACGCACTCGCATAATAAACGCACCGCAGTCCCTCGAACGGCCGCGCTATGGCTTTCCTGCTTCACTCCATCCGCAGTGTCTCGAACACGTTCGGCGCTCCGATTCATAACTCCTGCGTCCCGATAAAACTGCCAAACGTTGATGGGCGCAGCCGCAGTGCTGCATTCCTCCGTGCTATCGCAGTTCCCTCATGCGTGCTGCCATGCGTGCTGTGCAGGCTGGCGCAGATAAGCGGGGCGTGGTCTCCGAGATTGGCGCGATGGACGTCATGCAGTGCGCACGACTGAGAGGCTCAGGTGGCTCAAGTTCAGCACAGATATGAGGGAGAAATGCGATGATGAGCCGTTTTGCATGCGGTGACGGGAAACATGTCCCGTTACGGTTACCCGCGAACGCTACCGAAAGCTGTGCGGCGGAGATTGCACCGGCAACGTAGCGTCTTTCTTTGGCCGCAAGACAGCCAAGCCAGCGCGGCGAGTATCATCGGCCTACACATCACGTGCGTCGTGCAGCGCGGGTCCGGCGGCGACATAGAACTACAGAAACTATGCGCACCAAAGACCGCCGCGCCGCTAATTCGTTTTTTAGCCGGTGACCGTTCGACAGCGCCCGAACCTCGTAGGAGGCGGCCATGTTGATGCCGACGGCAATATGGTAACAATGTCGTTCGTTCGCACTCGATTCTAACGCGCATGCGATTTTTGGACCCATTTTATCGGAAAAAAGGTGCGCGTTAGATTCGAGTAAATACGGTATATATATGGTACTACAGGTGCTGGCTTCTTTTCTATTCACATTGGTTTTTATTGTCTTGTTCCTTCTTACTAGTACAATGTTTATAAAACTGCATAATTTACTTTAATTAAGGGAAGCCTTGTAATTTCATATGAACTCTTTCGAATAGAAGAAATAAATGTGGTAGTGCAGGCAATAGACTGATTTGACAGTGTGCTGAGATTACGTTGCAATAACACCCTGAAGTTTACCAGTTTATATGTGCCATTTTTATCCTTTTTGCATTGTTAAAGTATTAACTCTCTGGGAGCACTAGTATTTTGATTAACACCACTAGGTAGCCAAATGATGAAAAGCATTTATAGCACCGCATTGCATTCAAGGAGTGCTAACACGAATTTTATACATTTACTTGTTATTGCTCAAAATAAATGCACCAGTGCCCCAAGAATCCAAAAAAGGAGTATTGTGGTGCTTCAGAATGAACGCAATCAATGTGTTTTTAACATGACTACTTTAAAAACCCATTTTCGGTTGCGATTTCAAGGGCGCAATATCATAGCTAGTCCATTGTATGCCTATGTGCCGATACCAAAACATTCCAGTGTATGTCTGTGTGATGTGGGGACAGCAGCTTGCGACGGAGTCAAAGGAACTACAGTCGAACCTCGTTAAAATGGACACGGATATAACGAAGCAATCGCAATTCTCCTTGAAATTCCCATAAATGAAATAGATATTGGCTATAACGAACTAATGGTTATAACGAAGTAATTATGGCTCCCCCTTCAACTTCGTTATAACGAGGTTTTACTGTATGTTGCTTGCTGTGGGTTGCACATGGTGCACACAAACCACCATGATTACATTGTTGTCCAATGACTCTGATAGCGATTTCAGCTATTTTTCGGCTGACTGTATTCACATCATTGTATTGTCCATTCCAATGGGACTGGCTTGCAGGTGCTGGGCAACAAAAACTTGAAAATCAAATTAAAATACTTTATAGTATGTGTTTCCTGGCTTCGGTGTGTGGAGAGCGCCAGCAATGCACGCCAAGAACATGAAAGATGTCCCTTTTGTGTCACCTCAAAATTGTGTCAGCACTCCTTTATGACTATTGCATTCGTGATGACAATAAGTCCTAGGCATTTTTTAGCTTTATTCTGTCCTTTCAACTGGGTTTTGGTGTTTAGAATTTTCTGTCGGGCATGTTGGTTCATGCTTCTAAAAGGAATCGTTGTGTAGACAGTTGGACAATACAAGAACAATGATGTGGGCAGAAAGAGTGCAAGTTTCAACTGGTTTATTGCCTCTGATTGCTGCAAATATAAGCATTTTTCAAACACTCATAAAAGGGTGATAAGGGATTTTTGTGACGTAGATAGGCCATGTCACAAAAAAAAAGGCAACCTTACAGAACCACCGCAATTTTTTTTTCAAGCTGCACGAAAGCTGTCTAGATGTTTCCTCGGACATTGCAAAGCAGCATTGCCAGCACAGACATATTTTTTTTTAACGTAACAGCACTTGTTGGTACCAACCTCCAATAAATTTGAAGTACCTAAGCATGCATCATTATAGTAGGTATGGTATTAAACTGACACCAAAAGGCAAGGTCGTGTTGATTGTACCCGAAAGCTGTAACAAATGTGCACATCCTGCGCAATGATTGAAGGGCACACCATACTCCATTTCGGTAGCTACATACCATGGGACCAGAGCTGCAAACCCTGCAAGCACACAAGGTTGCATGGGCAGCAGAGGTGTCGGATAACAACACTGTTGGTTCTGTTGGTCAGCAATTATGTGGGGACTGGCATTGCTAGCCGTGTTTTCCCTCATGATATGTGCAACCATACCTTCACTGTACTGCATGAAACTGCTAAGACAAAGTATACCATGCACATTCTTCGAAGCAGCATTTCGACGCTACCATAAAGAATGCAACCTGTGCCTTAAAGTAGATTTGTGGGAGCACTACCAGTGACGAAATGAAGAGGGAAAACAGCTGCAGTTGTTAGGGGAACCGTCGCATGACATTTTTGGCTTTTCCCTTTCAGAATAAGATTTAAACTGTGTGGACTGTTATTGAAACAAAAAAAATGAAATTCTAGCAAACCTTATCGTTTCCAAAATAATTAGCTTTAGTTGTACTTGGGTCTGTAATTGAGCTTCGGTGTCAGTATACATAACAGGACGCATCATGATGTCGGGATGGATGTGTTGTCTCTCCTCCATTCTGCTATGCATGTCACCTTGGATAGATGCATAGAACACGCAAATTATATTTTTCCTGAGTGAAACTAGAATCGCAGTTGTGTTACTCATTTTTGTGAAATTATGCCAAGCTATACCTTCTCTGCTCTATGTCATACAATGCCTTTGCACACTTCACTTCCTTGCTTCAAATGTGCCTCTGCCTCGAAGCATGCTGGCATGATATGGCTTTTTGCTGCTTTTGGGCTTTCCTCTTTCAGGATGCTTTCTTTCTTGCAGCTTTGCCCCAAGATGAGTTACAGCTACTTCAGGCCTGCCCTACTACAGCGATTGTTTTCGATAACCCTTGTGGCAGTGCATTTTGCAATTGTTTCATGAACTAATCAGTGGTTGACTTATGCATGCAACACCTACTACCGCAGTCTAAAAGCTATGCCAGCCTCAGCTGAGGCAGGGTTTCTCATGCGTACATTGCTGGCTAATGTTTGTTTATTAATTCTTGCTTTGATACTATCATTGCAGTACTACATAAGAGCCCGTTGCCTAACCAATGCGCCATTGTGATTAAGGGATCCGTACGGATCCTGAAATGTCTTTTTTTTTACCGTGTTTAGTGCCGTGCTTAGTAACGATTCCTTTACTTGACCGGACGGGGCTCCATCGAACTCATTATTAAATAGGTTTTTGCAAAGTGTATTATAGCTTTAAAGGGACTGTCTACCACCCTGAAATCTTTTTTTGCCTGTTGTGAAAATGAGGAAATCATTTCTCACATTGACTCCGTAAAGAAAGGAACATTATTTTTAAAATGGTCCTAAAGCCTATGACAATGACTGGTGGCGCCATCCTCGGGAATGTGTGTCAAGCTCCAGGTATAAAGAAAAATCAAGAAATATTCATGCTGGTTCACTTATCTTGCTTCAAAACAAGATTTATTACTTACAGTTGTGTTTGATATCACATCTGGTAGCATTCCTTTGCCACGGAGAGTAAACTTCTTTTTTAGGCATTGAACTTTGCTGCCGTCAGCGCTGCCTTTGAGTTCATCTCGTGCCCTCTTCTATGAATTGCTGACCTTCCTGTATTTGCAGTGGAAGAGAGCTGTTTGCATAATGCTTTTTCTGACTGATTGCTTGCCACGAACAACTATTACAGTAATATATATTTAATGTTAAACAAAATCAAATCAATCTTGTAGAAACCCAGTAACCAGTGTTGCCAGCATCCATACACAAGCAGAATACGAGGCTGTGAAGATAGAAATATTTTGTTTTAGGCATTTCTACTCACTTTGCAGTAAGACCACTGCAAGCTTGTACACTTTGGATGATACGCTTTCTATCGTGATAAAAAACAGGACAGCAATGAAGGACAGTAGGCAGTCCCTTAAACTAAACTAACTAGATCGGCTCAGAATGCCTCTCTTGTTGCTCTTACAGTTAACCTGCTGTACTGTTTCAGGCTTTTACCTTCTTGCACTTTTTCAGCTTCATCTGGAACACCCTAGCCATCACCAAACTACCTGTCTTGCTTTTTTTTTTTTTCCAGAGAGGCAGTATTTCGCTGTTTTTAGTCAAATCAGTGAAGCCAGATAAGACAGCTTGTATTTCTTTTTTTAACATACAGCAGCTGCTTGAAGCCATTTTAGTGTGTCTTTGCCATGGAGTATACCTGTCAAGCTTAAGAGCAGTAGGCCAGATCTGCTAACGTCTTTAATTACTGAGAAAAACACTGACTTATGGCTGTTAAAGGCACCCAAAACAGTTTTTGAACTAAATCTGAAAACTGTGCCAATCAGTCGTGGAGACTGCTGTGAACACGTGAGCCAAATATTAGTGCACTGCATGCATTACGAAATTCGGCATTTGGTTTCAAATAAAGCTAGAAATCGCTTGCTCTCCTTTCAACAAATGACGCCTCAAGTAGCACCGACTATGTCGCTTAACTTGTTTTGGTGTTCTGAAAGAACGATACGCACATTTTCTTTATTTGCTGAACAGAAAATGAACAAATAAAGCATTATCGATGACAGTTCTGTGGTTAGGAATCACTGATGCTAGTTCTACTTCAAGTGATGGAGTCACATGTTACTTGTGGCGTCATATGTTGAAAGAAGAGCAGGCAGTTCTCGGCTGTATTTGAAACAAGATTGCGAATTCCCTCGTGCGTGCAGCACGCTAATATTTGGGTCACTTGTTCACAGGGTTCTCTACGACTGATGGGCACCGTTTTCAGACTATGCTAAAAAAAGCATTGCAGGGCAACCTTAAAGTGAGGCCTCTTGATAATAGTGGCTCAGTCTTCGACATTTTCAGGGACAAACACTGTGCTTAGCAAGCTTTAAACACTTTTTAACTGCCGTACGATTTACTGATCGCAAGAATCGATATCCATAACGTCAGATTTTTCAGACTTTATCTTGATTGCAGGTTTGAACCAGCACAGTTGAAACCACTGCTGCCGCCATTTCAATTTTATCTCACCACCTTGAACCACCACGTTCGCATGCTGGTTTCTACTGTAGAAACCAGCGTACCACATGCAGGGTGCAATTGCAGCCATAGAACCCAAAGTACCGCATGCGGGGCATTATGGGAGCTTGGATCCACACTGTATGAACCACCATAGCAATCACAATGCCATTTACAACGGTGTCGAAAGTTGGGCCAGTTGGTGCATCACTGTAAAAAGAAAGTCGGCTAAAACACGGGTACAGGGAGGAAGGCCACCCAGCTGGTAACCCAACCTTGTCCTCTTGCCTTCTTCTCTGCATCCATGTTTTACTGGTTTTTCATTTTACAGCCATTGACAAGTTTTTGCTTGAAGTGTCTCTGTAGTTGCTATCGGGACAAGAAGCAGTATGCATTTTTGTACTTACAATATACACAAGAATTTGCCATCTTCTGTCACATTGCAAGCACAGAAATGCCTGATACGTGTACTGGCATACTTTCAGAGCTGTTTAAGCCCTTGACTGCTGCATTCACTGTTTTCTTTTTCTTCTTTCTTTCCTCATTTTCTTTTCATAGTCTTTTTGTGTGGTATCATGACATTTAGGGAGTATGGAAAATTGGACTGCTTTATCAATTAAAACTGATTTGTGGTTTCTTCTTGCATTTTTTTCAGTGCTTTAGCAGGTTAACCAAAATTGCTCTGCTTGGGGAATGCCTAACGCCATTAACATTCACTTTGTAAACTTATCTGTTTACGCCTCATTCAAGCTGCTTGATTGCCTGCTTCACTTTGTTTTCTCGATTCTGCCAGATCTTGAGCGCACTTCTCTATTCATTGTAATGAAAATTTGGCCCGCTTTCCTTTTTTTCTTTTAAAGAGATTCTTGGTGTGTTGTGTTTCAGACTCCGACGCGAGCGAATCGTCGTACGATAAAATTCGCCATGCTCGTTTGAGGGCTGCACTCAAAGCACTCGTTAAAAAGGAGTCAAAGAAGCAGCATTCACGGCATCGAGGAGGTATCGCTCTCATGCTCAGTGGCATGTTCAGTGCTGCTCACGTGTTTGTGTTGTGTCAGAAAATTACACTAATGCAGGCACCTGGTGCCCGAGTCTTGTTTTGTGCTCTGTACCATCTTTGCTTCCATATTGCGGAATCAGAACGTGGGGTAAGCGCACAGTAATTCAATTGCGTGTAGTAGTTGCACTCAGTGCATTCGAAATTTGGTGAGGAACTGGTTTCGATTTATTATTTCAAAGGTGGAGCGATGGATTGTGCAGAGCTATATTTATTATGCAGAGTTAAGTTGAATTAAGGTAGACGATTTATTAACATTTTTGCCATTAGCCATAATAAAAACCAGTGAAATGAAGAAAAAGAGTTCAGTGCATTCGTTCAGGCATAGCCGACTTGTGGATGGCCTGCCGAATTTACCCAGTAGCAGTGGCACTACACTGCTGACTTTAGGTTGTGGGTGAAAGCGGAGCAAACGGCGAAGATTCTTCGATTTTATTGAGGCGCACCGTGAGGAACCCAGGGTGTGGGTTCCTCACGGTGCGCCTCAATTTGATTATACAGGGTGTGGGAATTTGATTCAAGAGTCTTATCACAATGGCACACAATGGCACCCCTGATAATCATATAGTGGCTTTGGCATATGAAACCCCAGGATTTAATCCACATATTATTAATTTTTTTTTCTTTATTAACCTCTTGTCAGCTATTTCAGGTTATGTTGAATTCCCCTGGAGAACCAGATTGTGTGACACGACAGAATTAAGTGAGAGCCTGGTTGAGCAGCTGCAGGATGCACTAGAAACTCATTAGACAAGCCAATATGTCAAGATTTATTAGTATTTATCGTAGTTTTAATCATCGCAGTACTACTAAAGCTATAACCTTATCATACTGTCATAGGTCGCACTGTAGGACTTCATTGATACACTGATTATACTTTTTAGTTAAGCATGTTTGTTAATACTGATAAGCAACTGCACAAAAAAGACAATTAATTTGTCATGGCTTATATATTTTTCAAGCTGGAGCTCACTTGTTGCCACTGCAATCTGTTTCGCACTGTTGACAAAGCATGTAATGTTGAATTCCAATGGCGGAGTCAGAGCAGCCGACTGACTCCGCGGGCGAGCACTCGACTCTGGCGTAGAGCAAATCCTCCAAGTCCGCGATTGGAACTGAACCCGCGCCGCTGGAGCAAGGCAGAAGCTGCCGAGTTACCCACGATACCTTGCGCGTGGTCTCTTACAGAACATCCTCTCAAATCCCGCTCCTAAGCGTGATTTAAGATGAAGTTTCAGTGGCACTGTCAGTGTCCGAGCAATCACTCGTGTGGGAACTTGAGCTTTCCGACTCGGAGCTGTCGCTAACGGGTAGCAGAAGCAATGCCGCACGCTTTGCCGAGGCACCCGAGCAGCCCATGCCGTCCGCCGTTACCACAACTCGCGAGTCGCGACCGGCGGCGCCGCCGCGCCCCCAAGCAGGCAAGCGTGTTAAAGGAAATGCGTCACGCAGAGTTCCGGTCCACTCCGCTGATTTTGGCAGAGCAGCTTTTCCTGCTCCACAGAGCAACTCCCGCTCTGAATCCCCTCCGGCTCTCTCATTGGAACTCTCGACTCCCGTCTTCACTCTGTCATTGGAACACACTTGCTCCGAAAGGAGCAGAAAAACTTGCTCCGACTCCGCCATTGGAATTCAGCATAAGAGACTACTGAACAACACAGCCAAGGGCACACTCCTGCCTACTGTGAAGCTTACTTGCGACCTTCCACGAGGAGCATGTCAGAGTATGAATAGTGCAAAGGCCTATGGAAAGGACATAAATCCATGGAACCGATAGGCAAGATGGTGATTACAGCAGCATTATTTCTTAACATGATTGTTAAAATTACCATAATGGGGCTGGTGGTTTATTTTGTACAATGTTAACGTAAGTTTATTTGTCTTAGAGAAGCAAACTTGGAGCATGCACTGATATTATTGTGTAATAGTCTTTTGGAGTATTACTGGAGTATATTGCAGTAATACTCCGGCATATGACTAGAGTATTACGGCACTTGTGTAATGATACCAAAGGTGCATTCCAGAGGCCTACATTTTGGCATTTGACTCACCATGGCAGCCTAGCTGCTAGGGTGTTGGCTTGCTGAGCTTGAAGTAGTGGGCACAGGTTCCGGCCATGGCAGCCACATTTTGATGGGGGCGAAAATGCAAGAAACACCCGGGTGCTTGCATTTTCGCCCCCATCAAAACCCCAGGTAGCCAAATTACTCCGGAGCCCTCCACTACGGGGCGCACATTATTGTCATATCGTGGTTTTGGCACATAAAACTTCAGTTATTATTATTGCACTAAGTGTATGCTACCTACTTCTGGGGATTGCTGCATGGTGCACTAACGTGGCTACTTATTCACACCCTGCTTTGCCTTCTGCTTTACTTTTGACAGCACAGACTCACCTGCACTACACCCTTGTATAAAAGCACATATTGTGAGCCAAATCATCTTAATTGTGCCACAATAGTTCCATTTGAACCCTTTTATAAAAGGCACCCACCAGAGAGAACTTTCTCTACCTTATATGAGGGGTCTCTTGTAAGCATAGTGGCATGTTTTTGTGTTCTGATGAGCCCTTGCCTTGATATGCACACACCCAAACTAAGCTGACCATTAAAAAAAAAATAGTAATCTTATACCACCATTATTTTGGGTGATTCGCTTCATAGGCTGTGGGAAACTTTCCGCTTTGTCCACTACAACTTTCTTGCATTTCTTGGTTATTGTATCCCCTTGTTTCTGCAAGGCATCAGCTGCAGTTATTAGCCAGGAGCACTGCATTTCAGGTTAAGTTATCTCTTACAAGCAAGACTAAGACTAAGGACATTTTGTCCTAATGAGCAATCGTCCTTTGGAACATGTCTGTTACAAAAGAGGTCCAGCAAATGGGAGAGATAGGGTGGCCAGTTACATGAGTAGATGATCTCTTATGCCCATTTGTCTTTTATGTCAGTGTCTCTTATAAAGGGGTTCAAATGTACACACATCAGCGCAGCTGGCCGCACAAGGAGTGAGCCGCATGTTGTCGGAATGGCCGTGGTTGCTCACACAATGCAGCATGCAGCCTCCGAGATTATGTGCCTACATGCCGGTCATGAAATCAGCCAACACCTGTCATGCTTGCTTTCTCCCACTCCATAGTTTGCCAAGGAAAAAGGCACTTTCTGTGTGTTATTGACATGAAATTGTGAATTCCCTGTTTTATGCAGTGCACTAACATTTGGCTCTCATGTTCTTAGGAGCGTTGGCTCGCCAATCAGTAGTGTTTGTTGGCTACTCCGAAAAGAAAGTGTGGTGGGCCCCTTTAATACCAACATATTATTGTACAGGTAGTGCCTTTTCAGTAATTTATGAAGGAGCCCTGCAACAGTTTGTGTGTATAGTCACAAAACACTACCAATATGTACTATATGTACCTATGAAAATGTAAGCCAAATAATAATGCAGTGCACACTTAGGAGGGAAACTACATTTTCTTTTCGAAGACTGCCAAAAATCTCTGACTCTCCCCCTTGGCAAGCTGCACTACTAGCAAGACTGGCAATGCAGCAGGCAAGACTAACATAGCCATTGGCTGATAGTGATCACGAAAACATCCTCGTTGATAAATGCATTGTTTGTCTTGAGTACAATATATGCAGCATATACATGTCTCTCTGTCCAAGGACACCCCAATAAAATGTGTCTCATCATTGTACTTCTGGTCTGGATAGATAGTTGTCTGCTTAAACGTGTTTTTTTCCAACTTTCATGCGACAAAACACTCGAGTGTATACGTGCATACACATTCAAACACTGTCTGCTTTCAATAATTTGTCTCATACTGAGGCCACTGTGGCAGTATTTATCTATGCACATCATCGTAACTAAAATCGCCAGTGTGTTTACCAGCACACAGTAGCTCTCAAGCTAGACACCTTAGCAGATCATACATTGCTTGGCATTGAGGTAATTCTAAGCAATTCAAAATGCGCAACTTGCCTTGGCTACTACGCAGGGCTAGACAACGTGCAACAGTCATGTAGGTGACTTCTTCATTACTCTTCTGCTGCGTCATTCATGTAGCACTGAGTGCAACGTGGAATAGGTATGCTGTAGTAACGTTACCACCAGGGGGTGCTGCCATATGCTAGTTTACACTTGCCAAACTGATAGTAACGGCCATTATACTCAAAGAACAGGAAAGAAAATGTTCAAGGTTATGACGCACAATCAGTACAACTTATTGCATCTTTTCTGTCTTCGCCTTTGTAGCTTGCAGCACACTCGTAAGGAAGAAATAAGAGAGAAAGCACTCGGAGCTTGTGTTAACTGCTTTTAACTCTGCTTGTGTGTGACAAATTCGAAAAACTTTTATGGCAGGAGATTTACGATGTGGTCTCATCCAGTACTGAGGTTGTTCTGTGATTACTTGGAAAGATGTTGCAGGGGCCCCTTAAAGTCAGTGGATAAACAGTGAGGTGAAGGCTTTAGCGGCCACAAGGTTTTCAATGTTGTCTTTAACATGTTGTTCATAGCCCGGTGAAGTCAATTTCAGCAAATTTATGCTCTTACTCTCTATCCAAGTCACAGTCATCCAGTGGCACTCGAATAGCATTCGTACCCAGCTGGAGAGAACGCAAAATTGTGCGGCTGTAGTACCCACAAGTACGTTGTGAGTGGATTTAGGTAATATAACTGGACTATGCTTTCTTTATGTTCGAATGCAGTTTGATACGCCTAGTTGACTGCTATTTACCAATTAATACATGTTGTCAAGAGATTATACAGCATTTTAATAGCAGCGGAATTGCTATTCTCAGTACAAGCAACTCGGAAATTTTGGGACGCTTGTTGTTTATACGGTTACTCATGATCTTTGCATTTAGTGCTTCTTGAACTTGTGAAATTTGAACTTTGTTCCACCGAGCAGCTGTCATGAAGTTGCCCTGTGTCTTTCTCAGCTGCTGTTATCATCATTACTAGTATCATCATAAAAATTATTTGAAACTTGTTTTCTTTTTGTAGTGGCAGGTGTGTACACATGGTGCTGCAGCTGCTTATTGCTCAAGACCTCCGTAACTTTCACACTGAACTTTCATTGTTTGTAACTGTTTGTAACTGTTTGTAACTGTTTATAACTGTTGCCGGTTGTAACTTTCACGTCACTTAGTGAATGTTATCCATCTGTTATCATTTCAGATAGCAGCAGCAGTGACGATGACTCTGAGGATGATGAAAAATATTCGGAAGACGGAAAAGTTGATGGTACAGATGTGGGTAAGAGAGGAACTGATACTGATCATCTCAAAAAGCTTCTGAAGAAATGCAAAACATTTCTGAATAAATTTGAAAGTGAGTTCACAGGTCAAGAAAGACGTATTCACGAGTGGAGTGGGCAGTGTGTGAGAGATGTTACTACTACTTTGGTCATTTTGCATAACTCTTGGAAATTTTATTTGCGGAGAAATTTATCATTTCTGCTGTACCCTTCCTCTTTTGTACAATGTAGGATGAGACCAAATACTTTCTCTTAGTGCATGTTTCACTGGCTCACAGAGTCTGGCGCTCAAACCCAACTGTAAAATTTCTAACACTAACATTTAGCAGTGACAAATTTTCTGGTCACTAAAATGTTGTAACTCTTGGGTTCTAAAAATGACCATTCTGAAGCTCACTTCTTCCAGTGTGTTCCATATAAGCAACTTAGCATATGGCCAGGGGAAAAGATCGTTCTACAGGTTCTAGGTGGCTTTCATTTACTGTCATGGATGAAGTAAGCTCTAGTGAAAACATTGTAATTAGAAACAGCAAAATGACAAAGTAGTGGTTGATGTATGATAGATACCTGGTTGGTTATCACTTCTGATTGCATTAAAGGGACACTAAAGAAAGAAACAGTTTTTCTCTTATCAATAAAAAAAAATAAGCACGACCCTTTCAATGAAAAGGTACATAGTAAACGAGAAAGTATGTAAAAATAAAATACAGGTGACACTACCGCCTTGATGTTCCCGCAACCAACATGCCACGACTTCAGAAATGCTTACAGCATCTTCTAGGTGCTGCCTAATTTCTTATAGGTAAACATTAATTAGACTAGCCTCGTTATAATATACCATCTAACATGAAGATGCCATGATTGTAAAATCGAAATGCAAAAGTCTCAAGTAACTTATCAGTGTAAACAGATTTAGTGTTTCACTTTCGTGTCCCTTTAAGCGATTCTTTGTAGAGGAATAAAAAAGATCCTTACATTAACTACTGCAAAAAATTTCATGTTATTTGAATTGTGTTACTTGATTTGTGCTGTATTAAAGTTTAGCAAAAAAGGCAACATTGAATGCCTTGGTAGTGTAACACAGCAGGAAGCAAGAACATGAGAGGAAATGACAAACAAACATAAGTGACTATGGACACAAATGCGTTGGTGCTTGTGTCCTTCTTTCCTGCTCTGCTACACTACAAAGTGTTCAGTGATCACAAAACAAGCCACTTCGATACTTTAGTAGAAAGGGCTCTGCCTCAGTGCATAGGAAGTGAGGCCATCAGATGTTTTTCGCAAGTCACGTTGTCGCAATGTTTGTTGCTCCAATTGGGTCTTCTTGTGTTTGACCATTTCTTGCTATTTTAACTGTGATTCCCTTCTTTAGTTCAATGTGTGTGTGTAACGTGGAAGTCATGTAGTTATGATAAGTACAGTAAAACCTCGTTATAACGAAGTTGAAGGGGGAGTGGTAATTACTTCGTTATAACCATTAGTTCGTTATAACCAATATCAAATTCATCTATAGGAATTTCAAGGGGAATTTCGATTACTTCGTTATATCCGATAGTTCGTTATATCCGGGTTCGTTATAAAGAGGTTCTACTGTAGTACATTTTGTTCTTTATGTAAACAGGCAATATTTATAGCCACGTTCAGATCCAAGTCAGTACTTTCTTTCTTTATTTGAAGAGATTTTAGTTGCAGTATTAGGTATTCTCTGATTTTGTCACCTGTATGTCTTTGTAATGAATATAGTGTTGAATAACTGATGAAATATCTAGTATAAAATGGGAAATGCTAGGCTATGAAATTTGTCAGATCTAAAGCATACTTTGGAATTTGTCTGGATTGGCTCCGTTCTAGCGCTTTTAGTTAACCACTCTAAGATTTATAGATAAGATTTATAGGTGTTCTTATTTAAAAAAGGTTTCATGTCTGACCATACTGTAAGGATTTACGCTAATTTCCCTTTCCCTTTTCCTAAAGGAAGCTTTTAGCAGTGAGAAAATAGCAGAATAATGTTACAATCTTGATACGAGAGACTCTGTATTACTGGAAAATGTATAACACCTACGTTTGTGGCAATTGTATGCTAGCACATCTATGATGTCATTGTCATGCAGTTCATCATCAGTCAGCATAACTTCAATGATTCCTTGAAACGGCTGCATTAGTTGGTGCTTACAGTTATACTTGGCAAGCAGTTGTGCGTAATACCTCAAACTGTTGTGCAAAACTTAGCCGAACTTCAAAGTCATGTCTACAAAGCTAAAGGTGGTGTGCCACTGTGCACTGCTGCATTATAAATCTGCCGCTGACACTCTGCCTTGCCTTGTACCTTTGTCAAAAAAGATTTTTTTGTATGTTGGCATTTATAATCTGGTACCTTGCCGTACTGTGTTGCTTCAGTTAATTCTATATTGATGGAGACCTTGAAATCTGTGTAACAGCTATAACAGTGGTAAGTTACTCCGAAGAGATCTCTGTCTCACTCAATACCATATCTACATCTGCATCAGCAAAGGACCACGTTACTGGCAGGTGCTGCCCATGCCTTATTTTTTGCCATGTGCAAAACAAGCACCACACCGTTCACCCGTACCCCCTTCCTTTTCAGCCCATATCTGTCCAGTGAAGTAGGAGCCAATGAGTTACATTGCTTATCACTTGATACAAACGATTGATTTTATTTTATTTCATTGTACCTGAACTTGAGGTGACAGAACAGCCCTCCTCAGGGATTGCATCAGGCTTTGGGACTCACACTCTTAGTTCTTGAATTGAACAAGTTCTGCAAGTGATGAGACACCATTAGAGTTCCAAGCAAAGCCACGAAATCCCCAAGTTTGTTCAGAGTCACACCACGAAAGATGGCTCTTTCCTGTCCGACATAATGGTTTTTGCGTTGGAACTTTAAAATCTTTTTTAATGAAGATATGCTTGCATTTTTAGTAATGCAGTTTTTCGTCTTTTATTTCTTATCTTTTCCTTATGCTGCTTCTTGCACTAACCAGGGTCTGCTTTTGTTTGTAAGCAATGTGAATTTGCTTTCCTCCACAAATTCATAGAAATGAAAGAAGTCGCTCAGAAAGCAGAAACAACAGCAGCCAATACAACTGGCGAGGCCTCTCCACTGAGCGAAGATGATGACGACACCCAGCTGCCCCCATACTTGCCAGCTATACAGGGCTGTCGTAGCGTTGAAGAGTTTCACTGTCTCAACCGCATTGAGGAAGGAACATATGGTGTAGTCTACCGAGCGAGGGACAAGCAGACAGGTGAGCAGAGAGAGACTTATTCAACCAGAATTCAACATTGTTTGTTTTGGACTTATGGGAAAGGCCTAAGAATGATGCTACCTAATCTTCTGAAGGATCTCTGCAATGGTTTTATGTGTGCAGATTTCGAAAAGTAACGTAATGCAGGGAGATGTGACTATGACATATGCATGACTATCATACATAGTAAAATGCACTAAAAGCATGGTGCTCCAAAAGTAAAAATACCTCAGTACGGAGGCCACTTCATTGTAAAGATTGCACATTGTACGACTCGCAACATCGCCACAGCATAAATTATGTCTCATACAGGCGTTCTGTTGTAGGGGTTGCACGAAATTCACTCAAACCAATTCGACAGACTTAAAACGAGGAACTGCCGTTTTCTGCGTGCTTTGCTCTAGCATTTGGCAAATGGGTCCATTTTTGGGAAGAGAGGTTCTTGTGTAACGCTGTCATGTGCATTTGCTTTGAAGCTCTCTCTGATTTAACTGTGCCAAATTTTGTCATCCTATGTGATTGGAGTGCTCACGTCACATTAGCGTGAGACATCAGAGCAACCAATACTGCCGGTATTTTAATGGCTACCGCACGCATAGTTGTTGGAGTCCAGAGTGTGTAATTGTGTAGAAGCAAATTGGAAGCATTGAATACAGCTGTGGAGATCCTTTCAAGAATATAGAGTCAACCGGGCGAGTCTCCAAGGTTCTAATTATGTTTACTACACCATGGACTGTTGTTTCCTCACCAGATGAGATTGTGGCTCTGAAACGGTTGAAGATGGAAAAGGAAAAAGAGGGCTTCCCTATAACATCCCTCAGAGAAATCAACACCCTTCTCAAGGCACAGCACCCAAATATTGTGACTGTGCGGGTGAGTGGATCTTTCTTTCATTGTTTGCAAGCCCTCACAAACATTCCCACTCTGGCGGATGCAAAGTTCGAAGCTGCAAGTCTCATTAGCAGTGCTGAAATTTTACAGGCGGTGCTGAAGTTCGTACTTTGTCATGCTCTTTTGCAGGAGATAGTGGTAGGCAGCAATATGGACAAGATCTACATTGTAATGGACTATGTGGAGCATGACCTCAAGAGCCTGATGGAGGTGATGAAGCAACCGTTCCTGGTGGGTGAGGTGAAGACGCTGATGCTGCAGCTGCTCAAGGCAGTAGCCCACCTTCACGACAACTGGATCCTCCATCGGGACCTCAAGACATCCAACCTCTTGCTCAGCCACAAAGGCATCCTAAAGGTCAGTAAACGGTCTGCGACCAGATTTTTGTGTGGCTTATAGTTAGTTGCTGTTGCACCCAATTTACGTGTTGTGTATCCTTCAGCCAGTATTGTTCAGTTTCCCGTCCCCCTTGGTGCACCAAAAGCGTTGTTTTAAGTTTGTGCTTACTGTGTACTGGCCCATGTGCTGAACACTGGTGACAGCAGAGTAGTTGGAAATCGGGAAGCTACAGTCGACGACCGATAATTCGGACTCCACGGGGAACGTAAATAAGTCCGAATTATCGAAAGTCCGAAAAAACGAATGCGTCAGGAAAAAAATACTTTTATTGACACTTCAGTGTACCGGTGGCCGAAAAAAGTTGTCAATGCGTTGCTGCACGCACTTCCGCTTACGTGCAACCAAGTCCGCCTGTATCTCCGCCAGTGTGATATGATCGCTGTAAGATGACGAAAGAACAGCGAGGGCTCGAGACAGGTCCGCATGCGACGGCTCCGGAGCACACGGCGTGTCATCGTCATCAGAGTCAGAACCGCTGTTTGACGGTTGCAGAACCTGCTCAATTATGTCGTCGTCATCCAATTCGGCACACGACGACACCGCACTGTCGACATTCGCAAAGTCTTCAAACGTAACAGTGTCGGGAATCGGCACACCGCAGCCTCGCAGGTCGTCAATGACGTCCGCACCTGAGCTCGTTGCGCTGGGCGGCAGGTCCGGCTCTTCAGTTGCATTGTCGGGTTCTTCGGCTGCAGTGTCGGCAGTGTCGGGCTCACTACGCAACGTAAATCCAGCGTGCCGGAAACAGTTGCTGATCGTGCCTGCCGACACAGCCTTCCAGGCATCAGCAAGCATGCTCACGGCTGACATCAAATCAACGTTGTATTTTATCTGGCTCTCTAAGCAGAGCAACACGCGCTGCAGCATGCGTGAACGATACAGCACCTTCAAATTCTTGATGATACCTTGGTCCATAGGCTGCAGAATACTGGTCGTATTCGGCGGCAGGTATTCTAGCTCGATGGCTTTCAGACAGCTGATCGGCGCATGGGCAGTACAGTTATCTACGAACAAAAGGACCTTGCGCTTTTGCAATTCAAACCTTCGGTCCAATTTTCTGACATACTCTTCGAACAGCTTCTGCGTGATCCACGCCTTCGTATTGGCTTCGTACCAGACAGGCAAATTTTTTTCCCCTTAAAACATCGAGGGTTTTTGGATTTCCCGATGACCAGCAGCGGGAGCTTTTCCGTGCCAGAAGCGTTGCTGCCGACAACGACAGTGACTCGTTCCTTGCTGAGTTTTCCTCCGTGGCAAGGTTCTCCAGAACGGGCGAGTGTCTTCTCCGGTAGTAGCTTATAGAAAAGCCCGGTTTCATCGAGGTTGAAGGTGTCGTCAGCCGAGTAGCGCCGAAGCAGCTCCACCAACTTTCCACCACGGTAGTTCGCTACCAGTGTGCTATCCACGGCACCGCTCTCACCGCACATTTTTTTGAAAGCGAGGTCGTACCGCTTCTTAAAGTTCCGGAGCCAGCCATCGCTGAACTTAAATCCATCAATGCCAAGGCGAAGTGCCAATGTCTCGGCCTTTTGCTTCAAGAGGTGGCCGGAAACGGGAACCCGTTGAGCGACGGTAGCGTTAAGCCAAATGCTCAACGCTTCTTCCAACTGCGGATGAACACCTTGGCGCACCCTCTTTTGTTCACTTCCGGATGATGTCTCCGCCGCGCCTAAAATCTTGTCCTTATTCCTCATGTAGTCCGATATGGTTTGCTTCGAAACGTTGAACTCTCGAGCAACTTCGACTTGCGGACGACCACTGAGCACTTGCTGAATGACGGCTGCTTTCTTCGCCATGGTTAACGTTGTATATCTGCCGCGTTTCGTCGGCGCGGCCTTCGGCGCTGGCCGTGAGGGCACCGTTGGTGCCATTTAACTCGGATCTTGTGAGACAGCTGGACGTAAAATAAAGCAAGTCTCAAAATAAAGATGAACCGTAGACACATGTGACAGAATGGCGGCGATAGCAGCACAGTGAAAGACTTTTGGTGAGGGGATACAAAAACCGGAATGTGGGATGATCACGATGTCGATACGATCCCCCACAGTTGAGCCGTGCCTCCAAGATCGGCATTTTCAACTACAAATCTCTCAGGCATAAAGTTGCGATCGAAATAAAGCCTCACAGATTTCTGAGGCCATACTTTGTATGGTATGGGTGCCGGAGGAAATAATAATGGCTGCCGATTCGGCGTGCGCGACAGTAGGACAGGGTCCGAATTATCGAATGTAGATCTGGCAGCTGTCCGAAATATCGGTCGTCTTTACACATTACTTCTATGGGACCATCGGCGGTGCCGCGCGACTGTCCGAATTACCGAGCATGTCCGAATTATCGGTGTCCGATTTATCGGTCGGTGACTGTAGTTCTAAAACTCATGCAGCTATGAGAATTTCAATCTGGAAGACCAGAAAGCGACTAAGGCAGCATCTGTGGAAGTCCCAAAGATCCAAACTTCTGCTTTTGTCTAAAATGTCAATCATTTGCAAACAGAAATTGAGTGAAAGGAATAAGATGATTATTTTAATTTCCACAGTCTCACAATAGGTTTCTTATCTACGGTTGGTATGCCACACAAAAAAATGTAGATTGTGTGGAACTGTCATGGTTCCAGCTCGTCCGTGGACGCACACCAGTAAAATGCCATCAGTATCTCCATTGCATGGCAGTAATCATGATGGAAAGCAAGAGAGTGAATTCTCGTTTCACTATCACCACTCCATACTCGAGGACGTATCAATATAAAGCACGTAGCTGTAATAGAACCAAAGGCCCACTAAATTTTCTTAGATTTTCCATGTGGTAAGCATAAAAATGCAAGATAATATCTAGCACATTGCAGCCATGTTTCTATGATGTATAAATGCAAAAACACCAATGTATCTTAATTTAGGTGCATGCTTTGGAACATCACACTTAATCTGCAGTTCTGCATTGAGGCATCCCTCATAACTTGATACTAATATCGCAGTTTTGGCTTAGGTTTAGCCTGTACACCCCAGATTTTAATTCTTTTTATGTATGAAAATGTTGTTTTAATGGCTAAATGGTGGTATTTTTTTTTCTATGTTTCAAAGCCTTTTCTGTCAAGTTTAGTAGGCTAATTGGTTTTATGTAAGGATAACCTGTGTTAGAGAGCTGTGTTTTTTGCCCTGGCAGGTTGGCGACTTTGGTCTGGCCCGTGAATATGGGTCACCACTGAAGCATTACACTCCAATTGTAGTCACCATGTGGTACAGGGCACCGGAACTGCTTCTTGGAGTCAAGGTTGGTTAATTACCCTTCGTGACTTATTCTGCTGCATTGCTATGCAAGGTTCAGGCGACTTGAGAATGTAACACACTACAGTGTTAAAACATGACCAAGCTAAATTTACTGATAATTACTTGCTCAGAATTTTCGTTTTAAGTATTTTGTCAAATGTTCAACAGAATATTGCCAATAATGAACATTGCTAATGTGTTAATGAATTGTGCTTTTTTTTGGAAAAACACCTGGTACCCAAGGGGTTCAGTGGCACCTCAATCAACAACACTGAGATCTCTTAAATACTGCTTTAGCTTGGCGGCCCTGCTTGGAACCTTATATATGCTGAACTTGATATAATATGGGCTAATTTAGTTTTGGAATAAGAAATATCTGCGCCTGCTGATGTTGTATGTTGCCTCCATTCATATACATATATTCTTTTTTTAATTTGCACAAGCTTTACTCTTTAGTGTCTTTATTACCTGAATGTGGCCTGCCTTTTTATGAGACCCTCATTCTTTTTTCTCTTTTTGAATCTTAATGTGTCATGGACGTTTTTCAGTTTATGGGCTTATTTGCAAAGTCGAAAACAAGAAAGACCTTAATGTAGACTTTGGCACCTTCTGCTACATCAGGACTACTAATTACAAGCACACATGCACTTGCTTTGCAGGAATATTCTACGCCCATCGACATGTGGTCCGTGGGTTGCATATTTGGTGAGCTGCTCACAATGAAGCCGCTCTTCCCTGGCAAGTCGGATATTGACCAGCTGAACAGAATCTTCAAGGTGTGTAGCATGCAAAAAACTGACAGCATCTCTGTCAACTTGATTGTAAATTGTGTTATTGTTTTTTTAGAAATCAGTATTAGGGAACATAAAGGTCACATTAACATAAGCTGGAGTACAAAATTTTCTCTTTTATTGTATTTCCACAAAGGGCCATTTTACATTAGTCTGGTACAGCCTAAAGGAATCAGCCTTGCATCTGACTGTAATGTACACATGTTAGCTTTTGTTATAACCATCAGTCAACTTCACATGTCAGGGCAAGTGTTCCCTGGAGCTCTGTTGTCTCGTGAAGTGATCACCCTCTGCACAACTTAGTTTCTGCATGAAAGAAAAAGTAAGCATGGTATGTTCACAAAAAGAAACAAATTACACATGTAAATCAACCAAAGAAAGAACAACAGCTGTGTCGATTCCAGCAGTTTCAAAACATGACAAGAAATGCCTGGCCAATGCAGCTATAACATTAAAGAAACTGGAAAGTTGAGTCACTCCAACAGGGCAAAAAATTGGTCGCTTTATGCAACGTTGATGACAGCAGCAGTCAGTGTCTTGCAAGTATTTTTCAATGCTTAATTTGTATTTTAGGCCTCTCATTGAAACAGTACGTAGCAGAGAACAGACACAAAAAAAAAAACGGGAGGGGGGTCATCCTTTATTATTTTTACCTTCCACGCTGCAATGTTATCCTTAGTTCTGACCAAAAATGCCCTTCCACTTTCCTTTTTTATTAACTTTTCCTGTGGATCACTCTTATAAACATGTTCTAAAAACTGTGCACAAATGACCTTGCTGCTGCTTTCGCTGTCCAACGGAATGTACAGGGTCATCCTCTCTTAGTACGAACACAGCACAGCTTCTTTGGAGCATCAGCACTCCAAGGAAGGCAGCCACCCTGTGCCATGTTCGTACTAAGAGAGAATGCTGTACGTATATACTGCCATCAACACGAGCATGGCAAAGCGCCAAGACGATTTTGCAAGCTTAACATAATGTACCAGCAAGCTCCTTAATTTTGAGAGCCCTATAAACAAAATATACATTTAGAAGTCAGTTAAAAGCAAATGGCAGTGTAAAACATTGCAAGTCAAAAATCTTGCCTCCACCTTTTTTATTTTCGTACTCATGGCTCTAATGAATCGAACTGGGGTATTGTGGGGACTCCTCACATGTTACTAATAGCTTGCCATTCTTATTTTTGTTTGATGTTCAATTATAGGACCTTGGCACTCCCAGTGAAAAAATCTGGCCTGGCTACACCGAGCTTCCACTAGTGAAGAAGGTGACCTTTACGGAGCACCCCTACAACAATCTGAGAAGTCGGTTTGGCCACACACTTTCAAACCTGGGTTTTGATCTAATTAACAAGTGAGTTTCTCCTTTTTTGTATTCTTTGATACAACTCTATCATAATTCTCTCTATCTTTGGCAGGTGTAGTATCATAGCCAAAAAAGTTGCAAGTTAGCAAAACCAAGGGCAAAATTTTCCTGAATGCCAGATTCTAGATAAATGGTCAGACTGCTTTATGTGTGTTAGAGCACTACTAAGGTGAGATGGAAATAGGAGTTAGTCGGCTTTTATGTACTAATTTTGTGCAGTTGTTAACTCACATGCAAGAATGTGGTTGGACCATATGATTGAAGTTCTACATATACGTTAACATCACCAAGTGAAATGTTTACAGTTTCTATGTATACATTAGTAATAATAATTGTGGTTCAAGTGAGGAAAGGACGGCACTTTCTGCAGCCCTTGCACAAGCATGGCTATGTGTTCATGGGGGTGGGGAAAAGGGAGTGAAAGAGTAGAAAGACCCTAACCCCCGCTGTGGGCACACACACAAAAAAAAGGGAGGGGGGGGGGGTCGAACATTTATCCTCCTCCTCCTCCTCTTTTCCTCTTGTAATGAAATTCTTGCTGTGCTCCTGCTGTGTACTGTTTACTATTTGAAAACATTTCAACACGTATATACAGTCAACTCCCGATAATTCGAAGTCGCTTAATTGGAATTTTCGGTTAATTGGAAGTGATGTCGGGGTCCCGTCAGTTTTGCATGCAAGCCAATAGAAAAAAATGCTCGGTAATTCGAAGTTAGAAGTCTAAGGTGTCGGTTAATTAGAATTTTTTTTCTCAATCTTATAGATCAAGATGATCGTAATGTTTGAGAAATTCCGTATTATTAAAGTGAAAAACAGCCTTGCGAGCTGAATTTACATCGCTAGCATCGCAGCTGACTACAGCGCCACACACAGCTCATGAAGCGTCAATGTTAGGTACTGGCGGCATCGGCATCGCAGCTGATGACAGCGCCGAAAATGATGAGGCGGCAGGCTTAGCCCATCTGTCCAGCGCAATCGCAGCCTTGCATGGTCGCGTTGACATACTAGGTCTATCTATGTTCTAGTCGCGGTAATGGCAACTCGCGGACGTTATCGTACGCTTGACTTGGCGACGAAAGTTAAGATTTTGAAGGCAGTTGAGGACGGAGGCAATGGAGGCATCGCCAAGCGGCACATCGCACGGAAGAACGGAATCAAGCGCTCTTTCGAACACCGTTAACAAGCGCTCGACACTCGAAGCATTTAAGAACAACCAATTTAAAATGTCATGCATGAGAATGCGCACCGGTGCCCACCCGGAGTTAGAGCAAGCGTTGCTCATTTTCGATTAGGGAGGCCCGGAGCAACCAACTTCGGTTCAGTGGTGATATCGTAGCAGCAAAAGCCTTATCGCTTGCGGCGATATTAGACATTAAAAATTTTTCTTCGTCCGATGGATGACTGTACGCGGAAGCAACTTCTCGAACGGATGCTTTTGTGCATGGACAACTCCACGCAGTGCGAGGTGAGCCGCTTCAGTGCTATCCACATGCTAGCGCGAGCGTGGGGTTGCGGTAAAGAGGGGACGATCGCGAACTGCTTCAGGACCTGCGGTTTTAGTGCAAGTGCCTCGAGAGATGGAGGTGGTTCGTCTTCTCCAGCGGAGGAAGCGCGCACAACCGAACTTGACGACAATAGTCTTCGACCAGCTCGTTCCTTTCGGAGAATACGTTGCCGTTGACAGTCAAGTTGAAATGTGTGGTGCGCTGACAGACACCGAAATACTCGGGATCGTTCGGCCCAAAAAGGCTGCTGACGAAAGTTACTTGGACGACGATGTTTCAAGCGAGCCGCAACCTACAGCTGCTGATGTAGCTGCGGGGCTTGCCCTCGCGCAGCGGTTTTTTGCTGCAGAGAGCAACAGCACTCGGCCACGTCTCTACAGTCTGCAAAACTTGCTCTCCGCGGCAAGATGCCGCAAGCAGATTCCTTTTCCAAACGAATTAATGAAAATGTCCATTTTTGCCCGATTTGGTTAATTGGAAGTTCGGTTAATTCGAAGTTTTTCGCGGTCCCCGTCAACTTCGTATTAACGGGAGTCGACTGTACTCAATTCTGAGAAGGAATTGTCTGAACATTTTTTATTTATATTCGTATTTACATATTCCGATATTTGCACACACCTACTTGTATTAATGAAGGTGACCAGCCACAGGAAAACAGCATGAACATTGTGAACGCAACCTCAGCAGCTCTCTACCACTTGTTCCATGGCCTAAGTTTTTTCAGTGCCTGTTCCCCCATTCACTGTGCATTTTGGTAATTTCATCTTGTGCTTTCCTCATTTCTTGAAACTATAGCACATTCTTGTTCCACAGTGTTGCTAGCATGCTCATGTTGCCTGCAAGGCACAGTGAAGGGATATGTGTGGCTTGTTCCCTTTGCAGGTTCTTGACGTATTACCCGCAGCGTCGCATCACTGCAGAAGAGGCACTGAAGCATGAGTTTTTCAATGAAACACCGGTTCCAGTGGACCCCTCCATGTTTCCAACCTGGCCAGCAAAGAGTGAATTGGGCCACCGAAAGGCCCAGAGTCCAAAGCCTCCATCTGGTGGAAAACAGTTTGCCAAGCAACTTGTGAGTTCTTATTTTTATTTATTTAACTTCTTTTTTCTTCCTTTTTTGTTCTTTTTCAAGTCATGTTGATTAAGTTGCTAGTTTTGAAAAGACAGCTTGCAGATAGATAGTATACAGAAGGAGATCTGAAAGCACTAGGGCTGTAGGGGGACTTCCTAAGCTTTATGGAGCATCCCTAAGGTTAGTGGTACCTTCCTGACCTATTCACTTGAAATATCCCTTGGTCTCTGGGCTGTGAATCTTTACAAGAAAGAAACCAAATTTGCATACCGTCATGGAAGCTTCTAAGTTTATGAGCTTGTTGTCCGGTAGCTACGGGGCCAAGCCCGCCACTATTTGTAGGTGCAAGTTTTTAAAAGTTGGAATGTTCTTTTCTGTTTTTTGACCTGCAATTCTAACGTCATGTTATACAAGCTTTGACGACTCCTAGCATCACTGAAAGTTGGCTTGTGCTAAGCACACTGCCTGTGATATACTTCGCCATAATTTATTGCCAGTATTTCATCTGCAGGTGCTTTTAGTGCACCAATGACTAGTAAGCTACGTTGCATTCATTGGGTCTTATAGCCTATGTTACAAGTTTTTGTGTTTTCATAATTGGAGTGTATATGGAACAAAAATGTTTAATTTTGCAAATGCTCTATTACCTTTAAAACATGCTTTAGCAATTGATGAAAAAATGTTACACTAAAGAAAGTGTCCATTATACAACATTGTAGTGTGTCCAGGAAAACAAAAAGAAAGGAATGAGCTCAAAGGGCCCCTAAACCACCCAGAGGTCAAAATTTAGTTGTGGTGTTGCTTTTGTGTCGGTGTCCACAACGAACAGGTAGCCACAAGAATTTTTCGAAACGGTGCCGAAATAGCGGAGTTACACGCGTTTGATTATTAAAACGCGGCACTTGCTTGTTTCTCTCTCTCCTGCGCCCCACCGGCCGCTTGCCGGTGCCACCTCCTCGCCAAGTGCTCCTCCGAATGTCACGTGACATTCATCGCCGATGACACGCATCCGGTTGATGCACCTCCGCCAGGCTCCCGCGTTCGCTCAAGTGTTTTGTTGGTGCTGTGCCAACGCTCTCTGCTAGCGCTATCTGTCGTGTTCTGACAGTTGCTGCAGTTTCTAGTCGGCTGTAGCTGACTTGCACTTGCGTAGCATAGCGCAGTTGCGAATTCGCAAGCGTGCACACGTGAACACCACATGAACGACACACGACGAGGAAAAACAAACAGGCAGGCAGCGCATGCATTTGCTAACAGACAAACCAGAAGTCGAAGTTCTCCTTTGACCAATCAGCGGAGCTCGGACTCTTGTGACGTCTTAAAAAGCCAAAATGTCATCGCGGCTAACTTTGGTATGCCGGAAATGGCCGGCGAGGCGCACAGGATTGTTTTTTGAGTTTGTGGCGCAGCCGTGGCGCGTAGCGCTGCCGCATTTGACATCCTTCATCGTGGCGCCATTCTCAACTCGATGCACGTGTTAACTTGAAATGTTCAAAAAAATGTCGGGGGTGGTTTAGGGGCCCTTTAATGTGCAATGCATCATGACCTTTAGGCTGTGGAAGCCTTGCTGGATGTCTTGGCTTAAGGATTTCTCAAGGCCTCTGTAGAAGCACATTGTGATCTTATTACAAGCTTGGCAAAAGGTTTTCAGATATTTGGTAATGCTGGTCACCAGATCGTTTTTTTTTTCTGAAAACGCTATGTCCAGTGCAGTTGCACATACAACTGCACTTGGGGAGCTTCCCCTCCCCGGAAATTGGGAAGCGTTCGTAGCTTTGAAGCTAATGATCCCTCTCCCCTTTGAGTTATTCAGATGGTCCCCGCTACTTGACGTCGGCATCACATTAGATGGTAGACATGTGGTCCCCTTCTCTCTTCTGGGGTGGAAGAAGGGGGATTTATTCTTCATGTGAATATGCTGCTTAAATATAGCCTATAGTGGTCCTGATGTCTACAGAAAAATGTATGTGCGTATGTCATATTTTTTTCCTTTCTGCAGCATAAAGAAAGATATGCTAGAGCTGCCGCTGCCCACAAGCTTAAATCAACTTGGTGTCCTAACGTAAAAGTGCGTTTGAAACAAGCATTCGTATTCATGACTGTGCTTTTGTTCTTTGGGTGTCTCTCCTTTACATTTTACTTTGTGAACCTATTTCACTTGTTCTTCTATTATGTTTTTTTTTTTTGATCACATGCAGTGTTGTTTTAAGCTCTCACTTAGTGCAATTGCTTTACTTGAAACATTGCATTATTCAGGGTTTTCTTCTTTTTTTTTTTTTTCCTTTTTACCTGCAGTGCATGCACTTTAAACAAAATTGTTTACCTCAAAGGGTAATGAAGTGGGGAGCAGGAAAATTCACATACAGTATCCCTTGGTGTCATTCATGATGGCATGACATGACAAGAACTCTATTGGAGTCCTGAGGAACTTGGATCTGGGGAACCAGGGATCCCCCCCAGATCAAGTTGGTGGCTCTGCTCATGATGGGACTGGAAGTCAAAGTTCCGTCACAATGTCGTGGGCCCCCTGAACGGCCTGCTAAACATTCTATGCAGTCAAGGTTACTGCAGTCGTCGCTTTTGAATTTAGCCGCTGTTGGGGTTCTCTGTTCTGGCATCTGGTGAATTCTGGGGCAAACTTTGTTTCTTGCACATGTCACCACTAATAACGTCAGCCATATAATCCCGGCCACTGTGTCCTTTAAAGATATTCCAACTTTTCTGCCCTGTTTACAGGGTGTTTAGTGAACAGGTTCAGAAATTTTCTAAAATAGGCTGTCCAAGAAAAGATGAAAACCTCTTCAAGAAAAAAAACTCTTAGCTGGTGTGGATATCAGAAAGTCTAATGAATGTGCTAATTAATAAGCTGTTTAATTATTGCTTACTAATTATCTTTTTCATTAGAGACTTTTGTTCACTACTGTCTATGGCAAGTTTTTAGCCATAGACATGGCAATGTCACATCAGTTTTAAGAACAACTAAAACGTAATTGTCCAGTGTCCTGCAGTGCGAGAAAGCATGGTGTGGTGTATGTTTCTTTTTTCGTCGTCCCTGTGTTCGCGCTGTTTTTTCCAATGAGAAAACAAGGTTTTTTTTTCTCCGCACCAAAACAAAACTGAGTGCTTGAAGAGCACTAGGAGTCATGCGCAAATGCAACCTCCGCTGGTGACATGTTCCAAATACTGCGGCAGCCAGTTCAAAAGGTAGAGTTTGCTATTTGTGCTATTTTCTCCTATGGCTACAAAGCCTCGATGCTCTGCATAGGCAGAAGCCAGCAATATCTCTTGCTTACTAGCTCGGTGCAAGAAGAAGCCTATTTATCATCGCAAACTATACGACTGCGAGTTTTGAAAGCTCGTACGTTTTGAATGAACCGCCATGGGCATTGGAACATGCCACCAGTGGACGTTGCATTTGCACGTGACTACCGACGCTCCTTTTGCAGCAAGTCCCTTTTTCATGAGGAAAAAACACGTAGATTTTTTGGGGGCCACAGAGCTTCAAAGGAGTTTTCTTTTCCTTTTTAAAACTGATACAGCCTCTTAGTCTCTGTGGCTACAAACTCACCATTGACAATAACCTCAAGATTCTGATAATTAGAAGGTTTATTAGATGATCTTAATTAATCAGTGTAAACTGCATGTTTCTCGCTGTTACTGACATCTGTCAACATGACAGGATGTTTATTAAGAAAATTTATGTTGTGGGGGAGGGGCTGAAGCTTCACCTTTAACAGTGGTATGTGATAACATTATTGTGCCCCATTTGCATCGACCTCTCGTTCACTTGCCATGCTTTTTAGTCACATAACTGCGAAGGTGTCACGGCACACATTCTTTTTATTCGTTCACACTCTGTTTCCGTCTTGCGTTGCCTCCCTCGTGGTCGGGTACAAGTTGACCTAGATGGCCCATCAGTACTCGCCAATGAGGAACGCTGTACAGTGTGCCCAGAACCAGAACACAGGTCCCAAATTCATCGCACAAGTGCGAAGAGTGCGCTCATGCTGCAATGTGTTTTGCCTTGCGCTGATGTCGGAGCACCTTCTGTCAGCGTCCATGAGCAGTAGAAGGTTTGCACAGGTGTACAAATGTCACACCTCTGCAAGGTTGGCACCTTCTCTATAAAGCGCAGGAGTTGTTTAGTTTTGTCGTAACAGAAGTAACAGTTTCCACGTAATATAATTACAGTCCAAGCTGTCATGTGTATATGTGTTAGTGAATTTGTAGCAGGGATTTGTTTCATCTTAATGTTTTTTTTCCTGTTTCTTTAGTATTCAAAGAGCTCAGGTAGTTCTATGTGCTACTCGGTGTATTTGTGTGCTATCTACATCCTGTTGCAGAATTGTGTCACTTTGTGTGACCTTGCTCTTTGGTGTTCCTTTAGGGCGAAGGAGATGATGAGGGACTCCTGGCAGCTGCTGGATTTCACATGAACATCCCCAGTAAAGGAAGTTCAGCCAAGGGAACTGGCTTCAGCCTCAAGTTTTAGCGTCACCACAAAGCACCAGGGTTTAAGCTGTGTTCATGGATATAATGTACATACAACATAGGAAAAAAAAAGTATGCCTCATTGTGTACACAATTTGTCTTTATAAAACTATGATCTGTATAAATCTGGCTCCTCGTCATTTTCTACTACATGGCCTAGGCTCTTTCTTGAGCAAGAAACCTACAAGTGTGTAAAAGACGCAATGGTTCTAAAATGTAAACCAGGCTTTCAGTGTGCTGAGCTTGATTCTAGTTGTTACATTTGTTAGATGCCACATTTGTAAATGGTATACATTTCTGACAAGTTACAGGGGATCACTTGAGGCATTTACGAATGAATGAGTTCAATGAAGTAGTCTTATAAATCTTCTAAACGTGAGAAGGCAAAATATGTCTGTGCTCAATAGTTTGACAGGTCCCATTTGTGGCCTGTAGCAGGCTCTAGAACAGAGAGTGAAGTCGCCACTGCAAACACTGGCAACTGTGGCATGCACAGGCACAGAAGTTCTCCACACGGGTTTGTAAAAAGGTCATGAACTTTTAATGTTTGCACTGTTAGCCGTGGTTTCATGAGAAGGTTACATTGCACTTTGAATAAACTAAATGTCTAGGCTTATAAGTTGCTAAATGTGAGAATAGGCTTGTTGAAATTCTAAGTGTCACATTTAATAAGTTATGGCTCTCACACTTCAATGTGAGATGTTGCAAAATCAATGCAAAATCGCACTTCAACCCTAAAACCTGTCTTTGCTTTATTAATTTGCCTAGCATCCCATAAAATATATTTTTAATGTTTTGGAAGAATGCCATTGTAAAGTCATTTCAAGCAAGTCATAGAAGGGAATCTGCTTTATGGCTCTTTTTTTTTTTTCTGCCATTTCAGCTGTACAAAGGCAGTGACATGTTGACTTTACAGTGATAAAAATCATCTCTTGCCATTTCTTTAGGCAAAATCGAACCTACACCATATGTGTTAGACCACAGCCTACGTGACACTGCATGCTCCTTTGTCCCAGCGATTCCATTTACTTGGAGAGAGTGCAGCTGCAAAAGGTGATGTAGCTTCCTTTCTCTCAGTGACCTTTCTCCAGTGACCTCAGTGAGCCAAGGCTCACTGAGGTCACTGGAAAAAACATGGATTCTGAAGGTCATCAAAGTGGAGCAGAAGGCACGGGAGAAGGAAAGCTGACCATGATCAGAAAATGCGCTATTTCACAGATATATGTATTGAGTGGAAGAAAGGGAATTAATCGAGGGGCCCAGTTTTGTTGGACCCAAGACATATTACAGAATTTCATATATAAGCATACACAAAGATAGCAAACAGTTGATAATCATGCCAATGAAGTTGGTGATTCTGACAAACTGGCCTAGCCTAAACTGTCTGAAGTACCTTATCCCTGTTTTTGCAACTCTTTCATTTATGTAATTTCTATTGCACGCTGTGTGTGTGTGTGTGTGTATACACCTTAATATATACAAACGTATATATTTAATTTTAAAATATAGTGCTGTATTGTGAGATACATGTTCTTCAATTGGTAGGGTCTGGCCTGCCTGGCAGGAAGAGAGAGAAAAATTAACTATTTAAGCGGCGTCCCTAGCTCAGGCAGTGAACTTGCACAATAATGTTGCGCCAAGGAAGCAGATTTACAAAATTAGAAATGTTTGCTTTCGACACCTAAAGCATGCACATAATGTTCTTTCTCGGGCGCAACACATTCCTCATTCGGAACACAGCATACCTCAAATTACGACTTGTTTCGTGCATTGAATCGGGACAATGCATGTTTGTCGTGGTTAAGAAATCGACGTAGCTCTGAAAGGCTGCAAATACATGTGCAAGCATCTGCTGCATGGAGCTTTGTTCAGCAAATGAAAGAATGCTTTTCTAGAGAAAGGTCAGTCCACATATTGCACATACTACGCTCGTTCGGTTAGAGGGACACTAGAGGCAAAACTTTCTTTCTTAGAGTGATGAGGCGAATGTTAGAGAACACCTAAAACGTCAATGTTATCTTCAACAGCGCTTTAGTCATCGAGAAATTATGCACGGCTAGCACCACAAATGGGCAAATCCTCAAATGGGCTCCAGTAGGGGTCCCAGTGGACCGTAGCTGTGAGGTACCGTTGCTATCAATGTAGCTTGGTATGCAGAGCGGCATCACAGGAACACGTTTTTCCGCGACAGCTGACAACAGCATTTGCTTACAATAGATAAACCCACATTCTCTCCTGCTTGTTCCTGCTAGCTCCTGCTATCCACAGTGCTCATGCATCTCGCACAGCTGGCTCGAGTGGCGGCCATTAGAGTGAGAAAACGGCGAATCTACGTCACCAGGTCGTTCAAGGCGGGTGATTTGAATAGTTCTAGCGGCATGATGACCACTAAAATAGGATTTTTGTTTAAACTAGGTGTTTTGATGGCGCGAAACAAGCACTACAACGTATCGGGAATCGTATTTCAATAGTTCACGTCGACCTAATATTTGCCTTTAGTGTCCCTTTGAACGTTGGTCTTACTCCGCGAGCTCTATGAGATCTCTATAAAGTGCACATTTGTTTGACAGTGTACTGGTTTAATGTAGAGTACAGTATATGGTAGTGTATATTATAGTCAAACTATATTTGTATTAGAAACGTGCGTTTCTCGTACTAATGCACGTGTCCATCACGTCACACGTGACACGCATGACGTGATGGATCCTGACGGCGTCTTCCAAGGCCTTCATAAAAATTATACACACTAAGTTCTAAGGAAGCCTGAGGCTTAACACGTGTGTTTCAAGCAGTTTTGTTGAGCTCATATGACCAGAAGGCGAAAAGACATGGTTAGTGACGTCATGTTCTCTAAATTTCGGCGCTATGTTCAGGAACGAAACTTCGACTTTCATTTTTTCCTTCTAACATTGAACATAAAACGGGGATGATATTAACAAGAGTAGAGTTCCCGAAGAATAATCTTATCAGTCTAAATCACTTTAGTGTCCCTTAAAATGCCAGGAACGCCGCGCGTAACAGACTAATTTAACCAATAGTACGACTACGGACCAAACGCTACGAGTACAAATTTGCGCTTGGGGTCGTGTGCTCCCACTCCTATAGCAAAGAAATATAGATGAGATTCCATAGCGAATGTTGCCTGAAGTAAGCTCTTTCTGCGAGGCATTTCATTTCTTTGCCTTCCGAATCTTTGTGTAAAGAATTGCGGCCCTCTCGTACGACCGCCCCGCCACGGTGGTCTAGTGGCTATGCTACTCGGCTGGTGATCCGAGGGTCGCGGGATCGAATCCCGGCTGCGGCGGCTGCGTTTCGATGGAGGCAAAATGTTGAGGCCCGTGTGCTGTGCGATGTCAGTGCACGTTAAAAAACCCCAGGTGATCGAAATTTCCGGAGTCCTCCACTACGGCGTCTCTCATTATCACAGGTGGTTTTGGGACGTAAAACCCCAAAAATCATCTCTCGTACGACCGTGCGACACAGCGCGGTGGCCATATAAGGAACATATCGAAACCGTATACGACAGCGAACACAGGCGCGGACATTCCCGGATAGACGTTCCCCGGATAGTGTGGGGAATTTGCGATGCGGTGATATTTGAAAAGACGCGCGGGAGGTCGTTGCAACGCAGTGGGCCAAGGTCGACGGATGTTGGATAGAGGGGAAGCTATAAGTGTTCTGTGGGGGAAGCGTGGGCCTCTTTTCCCTTCTGCGCAACCCGAGAGTTTTCTTTCTTTCCTTTTTTTCCCCATATCATTCCTTCTTTCTTTCTTATTTACTTTATCTCTTTTGTATTGTCCTTCGCATGATCGCTATCATGTATATATGTGGGTAGTGCACCTTTCTCTTCTGCGGGACAACTCTGCTTGTAGGGAGCCTATACATGACTGCTTTTTTAGGCTCCCTATCTGCTTGTAACTGCGAACGCCCCTTATACGGATCAAACTCGGCCTTAAACAGCTCAGATGTTACTACCTTCATTCTGATGGCTTATAGCTTTCATCAGAGCAGTAGTCAAGTGGAAGAGCACGAGCCTCCAATGAGAGGGGCGGGAGAAGCTCCCCAACTTGGCGCCCTATGCTGTATACGCGGTGTACGTTCATTTGACCTCCAAGGACGCCGCGCCCTGCTTCCTTGTGGATTGATTTGTTGCAGAAATAAGTGCCCTTCCTAATTTCGAGCCTTCCCATCGCCACTACCGCGGCGCGTCACAATTTAGAAAAAGAACGAAATGCCAGCCTGAACAAGTACGTGTGCATTCCTTCCTAGTAAACGCAAGTTTCAAATTTCCATCCGCGCAGCGCAAGCACTTAGTGCGGACTTGCGACCGACCGCTCCTGTTCGTCAAAAAAAAAAAAGGAAACAAACAAAAACTGTAACTGTTTCTGTTTGTTTCTTGTGGTGCGCGGGCGCGCGCGCGTGTGTGTGTGTGTGTACGTACACTCTTGTATAGTTTTTCGACAAGTGGGCGTCGTTGTTGTTGTTGTTATGTGGGGTTTAACGTCCCAAAACCAGCTCTGATTATGAGAGACGCCGTAGTGGAGGGCTCCGGAAATTTTGACCACCTGGGGTTCTTTAACGTGCACTGACATCGCACAGCACACGGGCCTCAACATTTCGCCTCCATCGAAATGCAGCCGCCGCGGCCGGGATTCGATCCCGCGACCCTCGGATCAGCAGCCGAGTACCTTAGCCACTAGACCACCGTGGCGGGGCAAGTGGGCGTCGTAGTACACTGGCGAACGATGCACACTTGCAGAAGCGCACATACACGACCTTCGTATTTACTTTTGCCGTTATTCTCGGTCTTATATGCATGACTAATGAAGAGCGCTCTGTTTCCTCACCCCGAACACTTCGTGCGTCAGCGCTTTCGACTTATTTTGATTTTCTAGGTATATTCACTGTTATTCTAAAAAAAAAAAAAAGTTGCGGCATGGACGAGTCGGTTTGTTTTGGAAAGCACTGCGGCTAACATCACGCAAAACCTCCTAGGGGTCGGCAAACAAAACGACTGCAAATCCAAACTCGCTCTCGTTATGGAAACACAAGAGTATATATAAATAGAAAAGTTTCGCTAGTGCTCGCTCTATAACAACAAACTCGGCTCGCGCTGCCCGTTGCCATGCTGCGCGGTCACGGCCGCTCGATCTCACCTGCGTTATCGAAACGAAAGAAAGCTTGCTACAATTAAAGGAATATGGAACTACCCGGTTAGAATTTTATATGCTTCAATACGCATTCTACATGCTTATTCCGAAATATTTCGGCGCAATATTCAGTCTACATTTAATAATGTCCGTTTGAAATCCTAGTTTTCTGGCGCTTCCGAAACGACCATGCGACACCACAGGCTAGCATAGGCACTATTCAGTGGCGTCACCTTAAGATGTTTAGACGCGTGAACACATCACTAACTTTCGTTTGCTTTAAAATAAGAGATTTATGTGAAAGCTATAAATTAAGGAAGTA
This sequence comes from Hyalomma asiaticum, assembly GCA_013339685.2. Classification (NCBI taxonomy): domain Eukaryota; kingdom Metazoa; phylum Arthropoda; class Arachnida; order Ixodida; family Ixodidae; genus Hyalomma; species Hyalomma asiaticum. The sequence continues at coordinate 53,633,625 of CM023484.1, forward strand.
GTCCGACCCCGCGTAATGCCGCCATGGCCTCCGAGAGAGCTTAAATCTCGGAGCCTGCGGTGGCGGCTAACTGACGTCAACTGAAGAGTTGAGAGGAGTGCGCACCGGTGAAATCGAAGCCGCGTTTTTATCGATGTTAATCAAAGCAGATGGTGCAACGAAACAATGCGTATCATAGTTTGGAGGACCAGGATTTCGATTATGCTATTGATAAAAGAAATTTCAGAAAACGTTTCACGACCCTTTTAAGAACATAACTTCCGCCCACGAGCCAACAATATAGCCTATGAGAACACTTACTTTCTTTCTTGCCTAGCTTACATAAAAGTGATACCTAATTTTTTTTAAAAATTGCCTTTTCACAATACCAAGAGTAGCACTTCAAAGAGACGCTTTCTAAGGAGACGCGCAAACAGAATACACAGGTGGCGACATCGCTGTGGCTTTCTCGCACTAATTCGCTTGACGCGTGGCCTCCGCGATCGGCTGCGGAGGCCGCGCTTGACATCATAAAGCTTTGAAGGCGTCTTCTAAGGCTTACATAATTATTTATCGGTAAAAATTGCGATGTACGTTTTGTTTGAAGGAAGCCAGATACTTATCGTAAATTTTATTCAGCCAAAATATGGTTCAGACAGCGAACAGATAAAAAAAAGAGGGGGGGGGGGGGGTGAGTTTATTGCTTCAAGTGCTCACAAAATTCAGAAATGAAGCTTTCACCTTGATTTTTTTTTTCATTTTCTCTTCCAGCGTTGTGCAAGAGTTCCCGAAACAATAGAGTTCCCGAGGAATTTCTATTTCTGTCCTAAACCATTTTATCGTTTCACTTTCGTGTCCCTTTAAAACGAGGACTGTTATCGTTTCACGTATTTCATTTGCAAGAAGGGCAAAGAGTGCATTAGTGAAACGTCTGTTAATCTTAGGAAAGGAGAGATAAAATATCTAGAGGGCTGTGTGCAATGATATGTGATGTCGGATGACGGTGGCGATGTGCTTGACTGATGGAGCATGCGTATGGTATGCGTATATATTTGGCGGCGTGGCCACAATTAAAGGTAGATGAAAGTGAGCGCTTGTCCTGTCTCCTCGTGTCACTGTGAGTGTTGTTCCTGCGCCTACATTACTGTGATAATGAATATGCACCATCTAGCCCAGTATCAAGTTTTGTTGAACTTTAAAACGAGTTGCAGCATAAGTCAATAACGCCAAAATTTGACTTGCGAAATGCAGTTTCCAATACCCTCACCCCTTGATCCCCCCCCCCCTTATTCTGCTGAATACCACCAAGCCGGAAGGGTCGTGAAAGAGACAAATTGTCGCCTGTTTTGTAGGTCTGGAATGACAGTTCTACCTTGACCCAAGGACATTTAATAAAGTTATGTTTCTCTCTCTCCCCGTTTCACGAACCTTTCAGAACTGTTTTGTTACGTTCAGTGCCCGTGCGTCTTGAGTTCATCAATTAGCCTTCGTGCTGTAAAGCTCTCCATGGTTAGCAGTTGAGCGACTGCTTTAAAACGTCTTTGGTTCCCGGTCTAGCTTTGGACCAGGACGAATGCTTTGCAATACTGCTGGGGAGCTCAGTTTTCAAAGAAATCGTGCTTCATGCTACAAACGGGTGGATCACAATTCTTCCCTTTCGTCACTGCCGCTGGCCTGCCCACACTCGCACAGAATCAGCATTAATTGGCTGGATATCTTCTCTCACAAAAAAAAAAAAAAGACTTCTAGCGTAAAAGCTCTTGCAGATGTTCCCAAAAGCCGTGAAAGGAGCCCCGCTGGAATGATCGATATATAAAAAGAGCAAGAGCCTTTCTTTTTTTTCTTTCGCGCTTTCCCAATCTGGGCCCCGTTTCAGCACGACCCGCTACATAGTCGCCGGCTGGCCTGTGTTTACGCTGCTGTCTCGCACTCTCAACACCCGTTTCCTTTTCGCCCTTCTTTCTTTTCCATCGAGTTGCGCGCCGAGCGGGCACCGTTATAGTGCCCGCTCCCGCAGCTGCTCGAGAACCCTCCGTGTGCTACTGGGCAACAGCTGAGCAGAGAGGAAACGGGGCCTCCGATGCTAACTTGTTAATTTGCACGAAGTGGCTGCATCGCCTTGGACGCAGGAGAGGTCGTTTGTTGGTTAGTCCAGGACGTCTGGCAGTGATTAGTGATGTGAGTATCTTTCTTCGCTCCTCCGATGCTCTATTTGTGTGCGCATACGTTCGCGCACTTCTTTAGCTGCTGCGCTGTTGAGCTTATAGAAACAAAGTAAAGAGAATACGAGCCGAATTCACATAGCTTTTAGTTCTGCAGAACAGCTGGCAATTCACCGGTCGTCTTCCCTGATGTTAAAGGAACACCAAAGTGAAAATATGAAGTGGTTTAAAATGATAAATTATATTCCGAGAACACAATTGTCGCGCAATTCTATGTTCAGTATTAAAAGAGAAAATGTATGTCAGTGCTTTAATTTTGAAATTCGCGCGGAACTTCAGCCACGTAACGGCAGAAGGCCAATATCTTTTTTTTTTTTTTCGTATTCTTGCCAAATTCGCTTCATCAAATGCTCTGAAACTCCGTGTGGTAAATATCCGGTTTCCTTAGGATACGATGTAGGTCTTCCCTACCGACAAATAGTTATGTAGGCCTTAGCAGACGCTGTCAAAGATCTGTGACGTCACAAGCATTAGTGCCGGAACTTCAAAGCGGCGTCGCCACCCATATTCTATTTTTTCGTGTTTTCTAGCTTATATAGGGTGTTATCCTCGCAAGATTGGTGTTTTTCGTATCGCGAAAAGCTAACCTACTAATGCGATAAAAATGATTTTCTCACGTAGTGTCCCATTTTTAATGTCCTGCGCCCAGATTGGTCAATATTTATTTCGTGTGAGTGAGTGAGTGAGTGAGTGAGTGAGTGAGTGAGTGAGTGAGTGAGTGAGTGAGTGAGTGAGTGAGTGAGTGAGTGAGTGAGTGAGTGAGAAAATGTCTTCCTTCACATCAGGCACTCGTATGCGACTTTTGTAAAAAATAATGGCTTATCAATTTCGTAAGAATTTACCCTTATTAAGGTAATGAAAGCGAACTTTGTGTCGATTGCAAGTTGGATCAAGCAAACGTAATTTATTTCAGCCCGTAAACAAGCAAGCACTTTGCTGGATTATTGCATAGACATAATAAGCCATCACACTCATAGTGCATTCCATCCCTACCTTTTAATTCGCCCTTTTCGTTGTTTGTGTATAATCTCCTTACCTACCCTGTGTGGGGTACCAAATCGAATGCGCATCCGGTTGACAAATATCTGTGTCTCTTTCGCTTTTTGCTCCTCCTCTTCAGCGATGTAACTTAAAGCCGCAAATGTTTCATTTACTGTCGCAGCTAGCAACAGCAGGTGGAATGCCTATGTCGCTGACGGATTTGTCGTCAGCCTAGAGGTCTCAGCAGTGGCCAACCGACGCCAGAGCAATGCTTCCCATCTGGACGGTGCTGTACTTTGAAATGTGCGCAATCATCGGCTTGTCGTACGGCGCGCATGATCATATTCAGCTTGACCCAAGCATGTGAGTAGTGATCATTAAAGAAGTGCTCGCCACGGTGGTTTATTGGCTATGATACGCGGCTGCTGGCTCGGAAGTTGCGAGATCGACTCCCGGCCGCGTAGCCCCCGCATTTCAAGGGAGGCGAAATACTAGAGGCCCATGTGCTGTGCGATGTAAGTGCACGTTAAAGGACCCCAGGTGGTCGAAATCTCCGGAGCCCTCCACTACGGCGTCTCTCATAATCATATCGGGTTTGTGGGACGTAAAACCCGAGAAATCGATCAACAGATAAGGGTGGAGTGAAATAGCCAGCAGCAACGTTACAATAACGGCGTGCCTTGCTGCTTTGCGTGTGAAAAAGCATCGAGTAAAGGATGAAAGAAAAGGAGGAAAGGAGTAGCGGAATAACATAATAGACTGTGCTGACAGCGAAGAAAAAACAAAATGAAGCTGTGTTTCGTGACTTACACATAAAATAGAGCATACCCGGTTTTAATATTACGAATTTAGGCTTTTGTTCCGATTTCTGAAAGGATGTCCGTTTTTTTTTTCATTGATTAGTTTTTTCTAGATCAACTTATATTTAGACAACTGTTTTTAGATTATGTATAGTGCTTGGAGCTGAGTCGATTAATCTTTTGCTTCTCGAAATTTTGTTGACACTAATGAGTGGCTATACACAGCTTGGCTTTTTGTGATGTAGTGTGCCGCCTGGCTCAAAAGTTTTTAAAAAAATTGTGAGGTTTAAGCAATTGCAAGGGCACAACGCCACATGTCGATGTAACATTCCAAGATCTGGAAGTGTGTGTTTGATACTCGAAAACAAGTGGAACATGAGACTTATGTTGGAACGTTAGATGTGGTTGGAAAGCTGCGACGAATAATAAACAATTACACAGTTTATTTGATACCGTTTCACGTACAGCAAGCTTGTCCATTCAATTCGCGAAGTATGCTGCGAATAGAAGGTGGGACAGGGCTCTTCGACCCCTCTTACCACCAGTCACGTCAGCATGTCCCTGTTATTACGGTTAAATGTGTCGCCACAAGTTAGCCAGTATTTTCACACTAATCTGACGACGACTGCAACGAGATTTATGTCTGTAAGTAAGCCCGGATTCGCTATTCAACATTTGTTTTCTCGTTCTTGTTACTAACTTTGTTACCCTTTCATACCGGTAACACAACTAGTTCCTTATACTGAATAATGAGCAAGTATAAGTAACTGTCAGTCAAGAAATCTTTATTAATTAAGGTATAACTGATTCTGAATAAAGCACTTGAGGGTCAGTATAGAGGCGTGATCAATTGTGGGATGCTTGCAAACTGCGTGTGACCTACTCTCGTCCAGATGATGATGCTGATTGTGGTTCGGTTAAGGAAAGGACGCTAATTTCTGCAGCCCATATCGGGAGGACGGCTAAGCGTGGAGTATAGGGGAAATGGAATGAAAGAGATAGAAAGGGGAGAAAAGCCGTAGTGTAGGGCTCCGGAAATTTTGACCACCTGGGTTTCTTTAACGTGCACTGACAACGCACTGTACACGGGCGTCCAGTGGCATTACCGTTTGGTATCCGGAAATGTTACGTCATATGCTCACTCCACTCCGCAGGCCGAACGTGTGCGCCTATCGAAAGTCCGAGACTGTGCGAATATCCGTACCGTCCAGGCGAGCTCGCACGCAGATGGTGAAGATCAGAACCGCCAACTGCTCCGACGCACAATCGGAGTGCTTCGAGTACCAACCGAGGTAAGATGTCGTTAATGATCCACAAAATGGAGATGCTGCTAATTAAGACTGATAAGGTGTCGTTTCAGATCTATCTATCTATCTATCTATCTATCTATCTATCTATCTATCTATCTATCTATCTATCTATCTATCTATCTAGTCCCGAACCGGCTGTCCGAGACGATTTATTCACTTATATTCAAATTCATGCACGGTATAATCAAAGCAGATATGGCAGTAATGACATCACAGTAATGAAATCACTGTAATTAAATTACGTTTTGATGTAATGAACTACTTTCGAGGGCTGGTAATTTAGTAATGTGATGAATTATTTCAAGCAAGTAATTTTACAGAAATTACTCATTGCTTTAGGCTAAGATGTAGCATGTCCGCTCCCGTTACAGCATTAAAAAATCAACAAAAGGAAGGAAAACACAGCAAAGAGAAGTTAATCTGAGTGCCATACATAAAGTGAGAACAAAAGAGACCCATATAAAAGCCGCATATACGTGCTCTAAATGTACACATGTGCTGTCAAAAAGTTCATCAGCTAGCGCATAAATGAACTTTCGTTAATGTAATTTCGGAGTAATAGTAATGTATAATGTCATTACTTTTGACCAGCTGTAGTTTGCAACGTAACATAATTAAATTTTAGAAAATTCTAGGAATGTAATTAGTAATGTAATTTAATTACTTTCTAAAATTAATTTTGCCGTCTCTGAATCAAGAGTCCTGCTATTGAAGGACTCTGGTATAATGTTGGGGCTGGGGCGCATAATCGTAAGAGGAAAGTTCAGCCATGCAATCTTGATGCTGGACATATCATTAGCAAATGCGGCAGGAAAATAGCTAGCGTTTACAAACAGCTGCGAATTCGTCTCATGAAAAACAAGTTCAAAATAAAGTCAAGGGCAAAGATTACTTTCTTTTTGGATTTGCGCCGGAATACCAGCATCCGTTTATAAAATTTTGTTGTGTATTTCTAATTTGTTATAACAACACATGCTACCATTTTATCTTCAGTACCACAGGCATGCGCGAATTTCTCGACCCCCCCGCCCCCCATACGGCCAGAACGCAGTGCAAAGGTAGGTTATGGAGCATGTACAGGACGCCCCGGCTAGATTAATGAGAAGAGGGCAAAGGGGACGTTGGGTCCTTTGACCCCTCTGCACCCCTCGGTGAGCATGCCTCTTTTAAGGTGAAATGTCTGTGAATGAGTTCATGGTTGAAGGGGCACTGCAGAAAAATATTGAGTATTAGCAGAACTCTGGTATTAGCTTAGACTGAGCTTCGGCTATAATTGCTACATCAGTCTCATCTTGAGCAGAGACAGCTGGTATTGAATTGAGAAAAGACGCGACAATGGACAGCTGGGCACAGAGCACATCTGCGTCCCTTCGTGTTCCTGTCTCTCGATCGTCTCGTTTTTTCCGCGCTCGTCAAGTTTTCCCAAGCTCACGTTCACATTCCCGAACCGGTGGCCCAAGACGACTTCGACTTCAACAACCTTTGCTTTAAGGTTATTATATATCTGAATATTACCTTGAGCACACGCACACACAAGCGCGCGCGCATGCACGTAACGATTCGAAGGCGTGAGGATATGATGAGACGCGTGAGTCCTAATGACATCATCGGAGATAACGTTTCATAGCTCTTTTTATTGCGATAGCAATTATATGGACAGTCTCGACAGTTTTTTGCCGTCGCCGTTGTCGTCCCTGTTATGTCCCGTATAAAGTCCAAATTTATAACAACCGCCCGCGCATCGTGAGCTCTGCCCGCGGGTAAAAGCACGCGAGTGAGGGCGACGAACATGGCTGAAGCAGGGATCAAACGAGCCCGGCCCATCTCCGTCGCTCGGAGGGCACATGCGATAACATCACCCCGATCGGGACGCCTGCCGTCGAAGCGGAAGGGAAACGCTCCGCCCTTCTTTAACAAGCATGAAAAGACGGGATGGGGGAGGGGATGTCGCTCGAGCAGCAACTGTGGACTTCGCGCAATCGCCATCGCTGGCGCGCGCGCTATCTCGGTAGCCATCAGCGGGCCGCTCGTAAACCCTTCTACGTGCTGCGCTCTCAACGCGAAGGAACTGCGAAAAGTGTCCTTGGAGCAGCCATATTCTCTTACACCAGCGTTTTGTAGAGTGTCGTGAGATCGTACCCAAAAGAGTTAGCTATCAGCCTCACTTCGTATATGATATCATTGCTTCGCCCTTCTGGCGAAACTGTGACTTTCTTTTTTCTCCATCTTCAAGATACGATGCTCCCTCAAATGACAACATTCTTGAATTCGGGACTCACGAGAGCGTGCCGGGGGGAAAAAAAAGGGGGGGGGGAAGGGGGAGACATGAAATTAACGTAATTTCGCAAAAGAGTATTAGGAGAGGCGTCCTTTATCCAGGGTGCCTTGAGCTCTGGCCGCGTCCTGGGCACTCTCACTCAGCAGTAGCCAATTTGTATTGTCCTGCGCAAGCAAGAAATAGGAAAGGAGTAACACAGAGAGTAAAGAACGCAGAGCATCTAGCCGTTCCTCGAGGCCGAAGCTGGCCAAGGCTTTCTGCAAAGGCTCACTAAGGTAACACACAGTAACAAACTTTCGAACACTGAAGCGAGGCAAGGACGACGAGAAAGGAACAAAACGCATGCGCTAACTTTCAACAAATCGTTCATTCCAACCGAGGCATAAAACGCTCGTTGGTGTGGTGCGAGAAAGAAGAACAAAGCATGGGGGCCGGCGGAGTGGGGGAGGTGGAGGATGATATTGATGATATCCGCGACGTACCAGCCGAAAGTCCAGTTCCGGGTTGTCTACCAGCACGGGGCCCCTTTTCAAAATAAACTCCCTTACGTCGACGAACGGCCCTGCGACTGCGCTCAGCGGGTGCGGGAATATGCCGAGAAGATCGAGCACATGTGCGCCTGAGTGTAAATCACATCGACGGGCTTTCTTCCGGAGTGCCTGTCCTTCCTGCAGATCCTTCTGGAAGCGGAAACTGGTGCCTCTCGACTGGCTCGTGCACGACCACGAAAGAACACCAACCGGCTCTGCTAATCGGATATATCCAGAATCACGATTGATTGAAATATTCTCTTACGAATATTTTTTTATTGTAAGATGTTTTCGCGATGCGGACTCTGATACGCATGGCCGACAAATTTTCCGTCACATTACCGCAACGTCACCGGCGTCTGTCAAAAGATTGTTTCTTTGGCACTTTCTCAAAATGGGGATGACATCGACGTAAAATAACAACGTCGACAAACGTGATCGGCGTCGAACTTCAAGCAAAAGCGGCGGTAAAACGTTGTCTCATGGCAGCCAGTAAACCTCATACGTCCTTTTTGCTTTTTTTTAATGCGGGCGCTAATACATTTAAAGCTAATACATCCTTTCGGGAATGTAACGTAATCCGCATAATCCAGGTAGGCCATCACCTGAGAGAAAGAGCTAAATTGGGGGGTATCATGAAAGGAAACATTATGCTGTGATAAAGTTAGGCGCTTTGCTGGGATCCGTTGATGTAGGGTAGCACAAGCGGAAATATTTGGGAAAGCTAAATTTGTCACGTGTTGTTATTGAGGATGATGACGCAAGTAGATTGATTTGGTAAAAGTCAAAATCGCCTGGTGTCGTATTAGTGGTGGCGGTATAGTGCTGGTGATGATGATTATTATTATGTCCAAGTAACCTAATGCGTGTCCTTTTTTACAGGACAGTCCACTACGTGGCATACGAACAGAAGCTGCAGCGTCGGTATACCACAGCCTACAAATGTTGCGAGGGCTGGACGAAGCACAATGGAGGAAGTGGATGCGTGCGTCGTAAGTGCCTGCTTAACATTTAATGCAGGCATTCTGATTCGCTGCACAGGCACGAAACTTTACGGTGTTCGCGAACACCGAAAATAAAAGATATCCGAAAGTCGTGTCAGCCGTACGAAAACATTGCGATAATGGGGTATGCGAGGTTCGGTACGTATTATCTGAAACCCTCATTAGGCGGAATCATGTCAGCGAGATCTCACTGAAACAGCCGAACGCCGGGCACATTTCTAGCAAAGTGTGTGCGCCGTCTAGCGAACCGACTAACGGGGTTGCTTGCGTGTCGTGCGGCTTCGAAGGAAATATTCGGTGCCCTTTGCTACTGCAGGTCCTCAATATCACTTGACAGCGGAATACAATGGATCTAATCGCTCTCCAGTACATGGCGTAATTGGCTTTATCCTTGGGGCCCCTGCACCAAGGGGGTGGCGGAGAGCCTGCACACCATCCTCTATAAAACAACCACCTCAACATCCCAACCCTTCGTATATCCAACGTCGTCTTCCATTAGCAACCTACGCTTGATTCTCGAAGGGCCCTGCGCGTCGCCATCGCTCCGTGGTCCGGGCGAAGGGTCGGCCACGGACACACACGCACGCATACGCCCCGTCGAGGAATTCTCGAAGCGAATGCCTGCCTGGGCGGCGGATCCTATTTTTGCTGAAGCGCGCGCGGTGTTTTGGCGTCGCGCCCCAGGCCGCAGCCGCCGCCGTATTATGGCAGCGGCCTCTGCTGGCCATCTCTCTCTCTCTCTCTCTTTCTCTCGCTCTTAATTTTTTTCAAGCTGCAGCACCAATCTGTCTCTCGTGTGCATACAGTAAACGCTTCTTTCTCTCTCTCTCTCTCTCTCTCTCTCTGTCCCTTTCTTTCCAAGTCTCACTGAAGCAACGGCCGCATTATACGAACGCCCCCTTCCTCTCTCAGGTTTGCCCTCACTGATGCGTGTGCCCCTCAGCCGGCGGGAATAAGACGTCTTCTTCTGACGTCAGGGCTATACTACAGGGCGTGATGATGAATGGAGGAAGGACTCAGTCATATGAGGTTTAACGCAAAAAGAAAAGGGCAGATAGAAAGGGTTCACGCCTAAGCGAAGTTTCGCTCGCTATCAATGGCTCGAGTTCGTTCGTTCGGTGCGTTCGGATCCTTCATCTTCTTGGTGTTCTGTTTCGTCCACCTAGGATCGCCCACTCACGCCACGCAGTGCCTCAACGGTGGCCGCAGTCGCCGGCACAGCCGGCACTTCGGGGAGCCCCACTGCATCTGTCCGCCCGGTTACCAGGGTCCCCTGTGCGAATCGGGTGAGTGTCAAGCCAGCTGGCTGCTATCCTTTTCATCTTGTTAAAAAATAAATAAAATGGAGACAGGAAAAGAAAAGAAAAACCGCGAGTAGTTGATAAATGTTTTCAAAGTTCGTCTGCCCTATGGTTCGCAGAGGAGTCGAGTTGTCAATCGCTGGTCAAGCACGTGGATATTAGCGCCTTTGCTTGAAGAGTCGGTAGACTAATACAATAACGCGTGAAGCGCTTTTATACTATGTTCACTTTTGCATTGTAAAGTAATACCACCAGCGGCCATAACAATCAGCACAACAGGACTTACGTAACCGGCAAGAAATTGCCGAAGCAAGACACACCTCCATTCTGGACAATCTCTGTGATTTCTATCAAAAAGTGTTCCAACGTCGGGATTTCTCCCACACTATCAGAATGAAAAAAGAGCTACCGTTAGCCATATATAATGTACAGGAGATGTGCAACTAACATGTCAAACTTTCATGAACAGCGCGTTTGTTTCTGTTTTTTCGTTTTTGTTCTTTTCAAGGTCAAGGTTGTCAATCCTCGCGCTGCTAACTGCAATCACTGTCGATCGTCATCTAAAACGAAGGACGTTCTCCAAACAGCCTAAACACATGAAGGAAACAACGGTTTATCTGGCACGTGTGCGACCTACCACATTTTATTTATAATAGGCATGTTTGTGGAAAAGTTCAACATCATGTGCATTGCCGGCTGCTCCCTGCCGTCTCCATTTACGCTCTTGTTGTTCCTTTAATTTTAAACCATGTTAAGTTCGAAAGAACGTCTTGATATCTTATAGCACCTCTGTTTCTCCGTTTTCTGTGTGGTTGCACCCTTGTGCTACAATATTACTTCTAAGTGTTTTATGTGGGGCTTGTTTGCAGCATTTCTTTTAGACGCTACATTTACCTCGATATTTGCGATTTATTGCGATTTCATTGCATTAGACTCTTTAGAAATGTCTCGGATTCCAGGTTCGTCCCAAATGATATCAGTATCGACATGTTTGGCATCAGTGCAGTTTCTCCAAGTCCCATGTAACATTCTGCATTCGAACCGTTCTCTGTGCTATGGTGGAGGGAGAGAGAGAGAAATGGTGGAGAGGGAAAGGCAGGGAGGTTAACCAGTAACGGACAACCGGTTTGCTGCCCTACACATGGGAATGGGATGTACTGTGGTGAAGTTTTCACTCAAATCCCATACATAGTCGATTTGCATTTAACACAAGTCTAGCTACATATTACTTTCCTGTTGGGATGCTTGATGAATGACAATTGTGCTGTATCAAATTTCATGCTTTGAATAACTGACTTGTACGTTGTTTAAAAATGTTCGTGTCTTTTATTCGTCCTTGTTACTTTTGCACTTTCTTTCACTGCCTGTTGCTTATGCCCTTGCATAGGTAGTAGAAACTGGTCAAGCTGCTTAAATGCAGCTTTTATTCCCCGCATCCCTCATGTACCACATGAAAATAAAGATTCAGTTCAATTCAAATATTCAATTCAACACGCATCGTGACATAGTCATGTTCGACTGGCGCAGACATCGACGAGTGCCTGTCCGAGAATCGCTGCACGCACGACTGCGTCAACACGTTCGGCTCGTTTCGCTGCTCCTGTCATCCTGGCTACCAACTGGCCGCTGACGGCGCTTCCTGTTTCCGTAAGGATGACGTCAAACGCGCATCTTTATATAAAACCATAGATCCTTTTCCCCCGCCCCTTGAAGGTCCTTATTACTTTCTTCGCACTGATGACGGCACAGGCTGCTGTGGTGCCAGCTGGCAGAGTCGCAGGAGCGCGTTGCATTCTCTGGTTGAAAGCTCGCCTTGTAACCATGCAGCAGTGTCTGGCGGTGTGTATGACTGTGCTACATGTTCGCCTTTGACCGTGGAAATGGATGCTTGTTGTCTGCCAAATTTAACGGAGGCACTGAATAGAAGAAAAAAAAAACGATTTCGTTTGTGGACGTAACAAACTGCCCTTACTGAAAACACCTCTCCTGCTGCGAGAGGACACTTAGTGAGCCAGAAAATGCGCCAAAAGAAAACACCACCCCCGCCGCGTAGAAGTTCCCGCAATACCTTCAAATTCATTGTGACGTCATATGTATTGCAAGTGTGTAGTCGGGCTTCCATAAGTAGTTATTGGTAAAAATAGCACACATTGTGTTCTAAGGAAGCCAGGCGCGTAACAACTTATATTTCAGTAAATTTTTATGCACCAATGTTGCCGAAATGAGCGAAAAAGAAAGATTTCGAATTAGACGTCGAAAAGTCATTTTGTGTTCCCGTGAAGATCATATCAGCGATATTGAAATTTGATTTCTTAGTGCACTTGATCGATTCACTTGTGTTCAGATTTCATTATTGCGATAACGAAACAATGCAACATGACGTTGTGATTCTGCCCATGAGCCCCTGCCGCATGCAGCAGCTGTATGTCTTTAATGCAAGCAACAAGCTTTAACGCTTGATGTACATGAGCTCTAAGGCATACCTCAGGGTAGGCACGTGTAAAAAAAAAAAGAAGAAAGAAAGCAGAATCGCGGAACTACCGTGGCGCCCCTAGCGGAGTATGCAGATGTCGCACCACCTGCGGTGCGCGCCGCTTCGTAGAGGGTCCCTAGAGGAGAGGGAGAGGGGTAGCGTAGGAGAGGAGAGAGAGGGGGACGCGCATGCGCAGCGGGGGGTGGACGCCGCGGGAGGGGCAGAGCCCCGCCATAAGCTGCTTTGCATCTAAAGCTAACTACATGCTGCTCTTTAGTGCCACACTATACACTGCAAGAAAACGCAGGACATGTGAGCGATATCGCAGGTTCTCTGCTTAGTGCCAGCGCTTAATATTTTGCTCCACAGGCAGCGAAACAAGAGTCCCATCTGGGTGCATGCTGCTCAAGAAGTTTTGTCTTGTAAAACATTTGGTTCGAAATAAGGATTCGTGCAAGGTGCTAAACTGTCGAGTGGAGTAGACGTCGCACACAGTATATGCAGTAAATTTAATTTTAAATTTTAATTAAATTGTTCTAACGAGCTTGCGTCATGAACGAACGCTGACATTGAATAATACCAGTATGGACTGCGCGCAGCGCAGTATTGCTGATATTTTTGCATGTTCTTGTTGCTGTTTTGAGGCAGTAAACATGGCACCTTTCACCATATGAGAGAACATATCCTGCAAAACATTTAACGAGAAATGATTCGAAGTGTGAATCCACCTTCCTTATATAACATATGGTTCTTATTTAGTTCAAACATTTTTTATTTTATTATTATTTTTTTCACGGAAACTTCTGGGCCCGTGGCCGACGACAGCCTTGCAAAAATACGCTTTAAAAGCGCTGAAAACCTCTTCTTGTTTGAAGAAAGCGACATTGCTGGACGCTATTAACGCATTTATGTTCCATTTATTTCGCCTTTATGTGATTTCTGGGATTGTTTATTAGGTTATTATTAGATTATTATTAGGTAATTATTAGGTTATGCTATATCGGGTGATTCGCCTAGATGTATGTTTCCTCAGATGTACCTCAAAGGAGCGTACTTGGTCCCCTATTGTTTCTCATTTACATCAACGACTTGCATGACCAGAAGCCTTCCACCTACTATGGACGCTTTTGTGCGCCGACATTCGTATTTATTTTATGAGAAATTTTCCTCAAGAGTATCGAACTTGTATACGTGTACCATCCGTGTGTGTGTGTCTTTTTTGTTGGTGTTCTGGTTGAACCACTCTTATTGCGATTATGCCGAATTGCTTCACATACTGCTTCGCAACCACGAATGTTGAACGTTCATTACACTGAGGAGAGTAGGAGTAACCGGCCCCCTATTTGTGCGCCAACATCTCCAAAAAGCATATTTTAAAAAAATGTTCCTGTTGTCTTCGTTGCAGGCATTGAAGTACAGGAAATACACGAATGCGGCGTTGACAATGCCGGTTGCGAGCACAACTGTCGCGTCACCCTTTACGGGCCGGAGTGCACCTGCCGGGAGGGATACAGACTTCTCTCCGACAAGAAGTCTTGCGAAGGTATGCACGCCCTCAACGCTTCTCGCTCTTTTGATATTCTTGTCTCCTGCTATCGTTCACTTGGTTCAGAACGTACTCCTGGTCCGTCGTGATGGTCTAGCGACCATGACACTCGGCTGCTGATCCGAATGTCGCTGGACCGAATCCCGCCCGCGGCTGCTGCATTTCGATGGAGGCGAAATGTTGAGGCCCATGTAGTGCGTGATGCCAGTGCGCGTTAAGAGAACCCCAGGTGATCAAAATTTCCGGAGCCCTCCATTACAAGGCGTCTGTCACAATTATATCGCGGTTTTGGGACGTTAAGCTCCAGATATTAATAAATTAGAACGTACTCCTTCCTGTGTGCTTGTGCATTTCACCATGTCACGGAAAGAAAAAAAATGATATGGAACGTAAAATGGATTTCAGAAGTAGTTGTTAAGGTTAGTGCACATAAAATTAATCTTTAATGAAAGCGCTTTCCGCACTTAAACAGAGGGAGAGAAGTCTTACTTGGAGTTTTGTAATGTATGATGTACGGATTGTCTTAAAGGTGAAAAAAAAGGGGGAACACCAACCAAATTATAATCATCAAAAGTAAAATTTACTCCTAAAGATGACAAGAAGATGACACCTGGTAACGTGAACCGGTCTGCAGGTGCAATGCCAAGTGTCTATTTTAGCGGACTCCGGCACCTGGTTCAACACTAGCATGACCCCCCTCGGTTTGAAGAACCGGAAAAAGAGAAAGTGAGAAAGGAAGGAAGAAAGAAGAAGAAAAAGAAAAAAAGAAAGGAACAAGAAAAAGAAGGCCTTATAAGCACTGCTGCTTTCTGGTGCCCTCCAGTCACCCCTGAAGAAGGGTCCGAGTGGGACCCGAAACGGCGGGTTTTTTGTCATCTTTAGGAGTAAATTTTACTTTTGATTATTATAATTTGGTTGGTGTTCCCCCTTTTTTTCACCTTAAATTTCGTCCCAACCAGACAGATCTCTGTCAAATGGTCACCTTTAAACGGATTGTCTTGTAACGCCAAGCATACAAGGATACATTAATTAATTTTATGGAAATGTTCAAGATTGATGTTGATACTACCGTATGTACTTGCGCAATGCAATCACTGGCTAATTTCGCCTAGTGCACGCCTTAACGTTATTATAACGATGAAAAAAAAAAAGAACACGTGCGTAATAATGGGTGTCTGCGTAAGCGCTCTATGAAATATCACCGTTAATTCGCTTTGCCTTAGTTGTTTCCCCTTTTGGGTTAAGATACTTACGAAGAGTTCTGACAACGTGAGTATTCTTGCATCTCTGCCCTTTATATTCTTTCCTCATAACATTTTACTCTCACTCTATCTTCGGAGATATCGACGAGTGTCTGGAGCAACCGGACCGCTGTGAGCATCGATGCCAAAACTTGGACGGCTCCTTTCGATGCACGTGTCCAGTTGGACTGCAACTCGCCGAAGACGGCAGTACCTGCAAACTGACTCGTAAGTCTTCGGGAACACCTCACGCGACTTCTTGCACCTATATGTGAAAGCGCACGCAATTTCTTAGGATCATACAGTTGGAACATTTCTCCATTCGCTTATGTTCTCGTTTCAGAATGTCCGGAAGGACTATTCGGTCAGAAATGTGAGCACCCGTGTCGTGCCTGCAAGCACGGGACGTGCGATTCTGTCACCAAGATGTGTCGCTGTCAGCCTGGATACGTCGGAGAATTATGCGATGCCAAGTGCCCCCAGGTACAAAATTACATTGCACATTTCGCTTGTCGTCTTTGTATGTTATGTTTATTATTTATTTTTTTTAATATTTGTTGATTCTTTTTTACTTACATTACGGATTATATTAATAATTAGTCGTTTTAACGATATCGATTAATATTGCATTAATTAATTTTAGCCGTATTAAACGTTACATGATTGCATCCTCGCTTATTTCACATTGGTATACACTTTCAAAATGACCGGAAATTTCGGAAGTACTGAAAACCTGCGCAGAGCGCGCAACCCGTGTGGTTGTTTGGTGCAGTACTTTGGAAAACACTGGACAACGCAACCACCAGCTTGAAAATTCTTGTCAAAAGTTTCATTTCAGCGCAAACGGTCGGAAAGTGGAGGGGAGCCCTGCCCCCTCTGGAAAAATGTTAGGGTGGCGACCGCCTCCCCCGCTCCCGCCCCCTCCGGTTCCGGAGTCTGTGATGGCGAATGAGTGGTTCACCACTTCACATTTCCGTTTGCCCGGGCGCTTGCTAATTAAAGAAGCAGAAAATAACAAACCCGCCGAATTGTGGTGAAGGGCATGTCACGTTTGCGTGCACTACCGGCACGGAAACGTTCCAATGAAAATGATGCAACGCATTTTGGAAAAAGCATTTAAGTTCACATAGACATAGAGTGTGTATTGGAAATGCTGTGTGTTCGGTTATAACCGTACAGTTTTCTAGCGCGCTTCTCAGCGTTGCGAATGCAGGTGGTGATGGTAATGCGAAAAGACGTGAAGAAAGGAAACATTATAGTTGCAAATACTTATAACAGTGGTACACACACTTCGCTAACCATAAAAACTACAACAACAACAACAAACAAAAGGAAATAAAGCATACACGTATCGTGACCTTCGTGGCGTTGTACCTCGCGTAAGTTAGCGCTCATTAAAATAATTCATTTGTTCAGTCGTATACACCGCAATGTAACACCCGGTTGTTGCAGGGTATGTTCGGTACTGACTGCAAGGAGAGATGCCTCTGCAACGCCTCTGCGCTGTGCAATCACAAGACAGGCCGCTGCAGCTGTGCACCGAACGGGAACGGCAAACATCGCTGTCATGACGTGTGCCCTTTTGGTAATTATATGTCCAGTTTCAGGATTGGCTGAAATGTTCGCTTACGGACTTTTCTGTCGTAAGGTGCTTTTTGTGAATACGGGCTCCATTCTTAAAAGATTCATGCGGGTTACCAACTTCAATCGCTACAAACTTTCTTTATAGTTTCATGGCGATAAGTGCGCAAACACAACACCGGACAAAGTAGGGAGACACAAACGAGCGTCTCCTCCTCCTCCGCGCATAAGAAATGAGTCGACTTACTAATACTATAGTGGCAGTCAAACTGTAGCGCTTGCTATAAAGAAAAGAGATGCCCTCGCACGGTGGCAGAGTCTGTATAGACTTATATCTTCACCTATAGCGCTATATATCTAAAGCCCAGCTGAGTGCCGTACGTTACTTTTGCGTAAACCAGCTGTGCGTAATAAATTACCGGTACAAATCGTGTCATTTCAGCTTTGAGTTGAAACTGACCCGTTGGTCTGCATGTTTCCACGCCAGCATGTACGGCTGAATGGGTCCAATCGGTTTTAATTAAACAGGACCAGTGTGCGTTAATCTTGATCCTCACGGCTAAGATGTTCTTACACGTGCGCTGCAATCAAGAATCGCGATAATACGTTGGTGTCTTGTGACTCCTGCATTTGTCCTAGCATTATTGTTTTTTTTTATTGTTATTATCGTGACACTACTCATGCGCGTACGCAGGACGTTTTGGCGACAGGTGCGAGCGCCTGTGTCCCGACGATTGTCCGAGCGGCCGCTGTCACCGACGTTTCGGCTACTGCGAATGCCCTCCCGCTAGCCACGGCCGATTCTGCAACCTTCCGTGCGCGCCCTTCACCTACGGACCTAGCTGTGTCAAGGCATGCAAATGCGACCGTGCCAACACGCTGCGGTGCGACCCTGTGGTAATTATAAGCTTAACTGAATTCCGAGGTTTATGTACGCACTAAAACAACGACCTGAATTAATATGAAGCACTCTGCAGTGGCGGACTCCCGGTTAATTTTTTGCACCTGTGGAGTCTTTAAAGAGACCCTGAGTCACCTCACTGGGCTTATTGTTGAGAAAACCTATTCCGCTAATAGAGGACAGACCTGCAAACATCGCAGCCAAAACTTGTGGAGTGCGCACTTTGTGCTCAAATCTAACCTGTTTCCAAATACCTTCTTTTCTAATGGAGGCCTGCTTCCGACAGTGTGCGCCGGCCGCCTGTGCTCGTCCCTTGGCAACATCAGGCAACTTTCTGAAGGAATGCCATTGGTCGAATGATGACAAGCAGGAAGAAGGCAAGCAGGACGTTCGGATTAGGGCGAGCCTTTGTATTGCTCGTATTTCAATTGACTGAGTAAACGAGGAGGAATAAACATTTATTTTCAGAAACGGCGATTGTCGCCCGAGGTGGGCGGCTCTCTCAGTCCAGAAAGCCGTTGGCTGATGCCGCGGCCCGTGCCCGGTCCACCAGACCTCGCTGGTCCTCCAAGCGAGTAAACGAGAAAAAAAAATGGCTGAGGTTTAACTCTTCTGAACCTAGTCATCATGAACGAAAGACATATTTGGCTCCTCCATACTTGCTAATATGGCCTCCCTTTTCCCGCTATTTAAGCAGACATCCTTGCCTTTGCTTGAGATTTTGCAGCCTGTCGTCTGGCTGCATCTTCTGGCTGATTTTATTCAGCTTGTTGATGGCGCTGAAGCGCACGCACAGACGGCCTCTATAGCAGGCGCGCCATCCATAGCGAGATTTAGCGACCAAGCGCCGGCGAAGAAGCCGTTCGCCGAGTCACGTGGTACAGCAGCAGCGAGGCTTTGAGCTAGCGCAGATGATCACGTAGTGTGACGTCACACACTCGTGCTCCGACGGATCAAGGTCATTGCGACGCGGTGAACCACCCTGTGAGACACTGAGCAGTAGACCTTTTGCTATATAAAACAGGCTACAGTGTAGTCGTGAATCTGCGTTTAAACTTTTGGTAAGATTTGCGCGGTCAATGGACTGTCGTCAGCTGATGCTCGCCCGCCCAACCTAAATCAAAGGAAACGTCGGGCGCCTTCTTCGGCGCCGGACCATTCTGTAGAACGCTGGGGGGATTTGAGGGGCACAGGAAAATGTATACGTGATGCTCGTATTGGCATCTCCGCTTGTGATCTGTATTTGTAGACGTTATCTTGGTAATATATTTTTGGGATACGTTTTAGACGCTTTAAAGGGTCTCTAATATTTCAACAGCACCGAAAATAAAGTATTACAGCCCTTTTGACTTGCATAAACACACTGTAGTGTACACTAGCACGTCCTTTCTTTCTTTCTTTCTTTCTTTCTTTCTTTCTTTCTTTCTTTCTTTCTTTCTTTCTTTCTTTCTTTCTTTCTTTCTTTCTTTCTTTCTTTCTTTCTTTCTTTCTTTGCTCCACGTCCATCAAAATGCATGAACTACGTCCCGAACAATTTGTGATCCAGTTTCGCTGATACCCTCTATCGCTTGTCACCTTCGTGCTCAGAGCGGAGAGTGCGTCTGCCGAGAGGGTTTCACGGGCAGCAAGTGTAAACACCGTTGCCCGAAAGGGACGTGGGGTGCCCAATGTGCCCAAAGGTGCAACTGCTCCAACTGCGACCACGTCACCGGAGAGTGCAAGCTACCTGCCGCTGACTGCGAGCGGTCCGGAGAATGCAGCCAAGGCAAGCGGCTATCTCTTGTACCATATATTATGGGCATTAGGCCAAACCACGCGCTATCATTTCTCATGCATGCAAGAACAAAACGGCAACACAACACTTGTTTTGAGACGGGGCTGGGCCTCGTAGATTCGCAAAAACAAAAGATGAAGGTGTCGAAGCCGACTTGAAGTTCCCGTGTAAGCTCGCTGTGGTACCGTGCATTTTTACAGCGTCTGCCCTCTGACACACAAAATTGTTTATCGGTAAAAGAAGAATTATCCATATATTATACAAAGCACCGAACGCACATTTCAAGAAAGTTGATCGACGGCGCCGAAATTGTGTAAATATAAGATTTCTTTTTCATTGTCACTTCACATATTCTTACAAATAAGCGACGTGACCATGACGCACCGGCGCCAAATGGACCGGAAGGGGGGCGGGGGGGGCGGGGGGGTAAAATGCGTTCTGTTGATGCACGGCTCGTAGAGGATAGATGAAGCGAGTGCGGGGCGGAAGAAACGTGCGCTGGGAGAGGGTATTCTGTAACAGTCAATTTACCGGACTTTCTCTTGTAATGCGTGTTGTTTGGACAGGGCTGTGCAATATATATACGTAACGGCGCCAATCGATCACAGCGCTGCATGCCGTCTGTGGAGCTCTGTCGGGCCTGCGCTCGCTGAAATACGATACTATCCTCTTGATGTACTGGGACTTCCTTCTGGAACACCGGAGGTGGCAAACCTTGCGACTGCCCGCTTGCCTATACACTCGCCTCGTAGCTCTAATTAGAAGGTCGGTTTGTTCTAAACATGTAGTATACGGCTGAGAAAAAAAAAATAAGGAAACCTTGGGAAAACAATACGACCGGCGCGGCGGGCCACGTTTCCTCCTCCTCCTCCTCCTCCTCCTCCTCCTCCTCCTCCTCCTCCTCTTCTTCTTCTTCTTCTTCTTCTTCTTCTTCTTCTTCTTCTTCTTCTTCTTCTTCTTCTTCACTATTTGTGGTTTGTGGAAGTATTCCACTCTCTCTTTTTTCCTTTGTAACATCGGCGGGAGTGTGCGCTCACATCTGAAGAAAAAAAAAATTGCTGGCTCCACCAATGAGGGAACCGGGTAATGGTGACTCTCAGCGTCGTCACGGGCCCTTTGAACCGCCTGTAATTGACGTGTAAAGTCCTACTACGCAGTAGGCCATCCCATTTGGCCTCGTCGTGTAGGTTAGAGCCCGCATTGGACGGGCGCAGCCAGAGCATGTGATCGAACGAACACGACTCATGTCCACACTTAGAGAACGACTAATATTATGATTGCTCGAAAGTTTCTTTTGCGAACGTCATCTAGCGTAAGTACTTTTCGTAAATGACATCCCTTGTTCCGCTGTTTCTCCCGTAGCTTCCTGCCGAGGAGAAAACTGCGCTAAGGCGCTGCGATGCGACTGTAGAAACGGAGGCACCTGCGACAAGAGAAGTGGGAGGTGCCGCTGTCCCCGAGGCTACAGAGGAGCGCGCTGCGAACACAGTGAGTCGCGCAACTTACTGACACCACGTGATGTTCGCGTTACCTCACAACGTGCGCTTTGACTGTATATGCGTCCAGGTTAACAAAATATAGTACCAACGTACCCTGCAGTAAGTCCGTCCAGGCGGAGCAAAATTATGTACCGATTATGCGGAGTATAACGATCTCCCAATAAGGAGCTACGTTTTCATTATTTTACACACTTAAAGCGTTTTTTTTTTACCACACTCCACCCTGACGGCTCGAAAGCACTTTACTACGCGTGGCAGCGTGTTTATTCCTGATACAATAATTTGGCGCTAATTACTGCGGATATTTATTTCACTTTCAGTGTTGCATTTTGAGGCCATAATTCTTACTGGCCATCAAGAATTGGCCAACTTGAAAATTGTGTTTGTTCCCATCCGTGATTCGAAATTACTTTAAAGATGAGCTAAGGTGTGCCAGCCATGGGAAATAGGCACCCTTTATACGCTCATAAAGGTGTCAAATTTTTGGTGGGTAAAAACAAGCCATGCAGAGCAATTTAATTACGTTGGAAATATTTTCTGACTCGTCATCATTATAATCAATTTGATTACGTCGTCATGGACATCGTAGCATCAGGTTTAACTAAATGAACTACCAGACGTGAGAGTTCCTCACATCCCTCCGAATTATAATATTACCGGAAAAGCGGATGCCACATGAAGCCGCGTAAACAATTTTCTGATCACCCCAGATCGTGAATTCCCAAAGTGGGCTTCGCGGGTTCCGCGAGCCACTGATGTAAGAGACAATCTTCCGCAAACATACTTTTCCGCAAGTAGCCAGCCTGAAAAGGTGGTTTCACTGCACTGTAGAACCACTATGCCACGAAACCACCTTTCAAGGAAAATGAGCACCACCGTGAAGCCACACTTCATGGTAAAATGGGGATATTAATCGGCACCAGTGGCGCAACGACGGGGGGCGGGGGTTCGGGGGTTGTAACCCCCCCCCCCCCTGAGGCCGACCTAACCCCCATCCCACTCCCTAACTGCTCCTATGTCCTAGAAGAATGTGAAGCTAATGTCTTCGCAAAACGCCGAAAAAATAATAAAGATCATCATCATCATTGATGTTACTATTATTTGGCATTTTATTTACTTTTTTTACGCACGCAACAACTGTGTAATCGCATGCCCGGCCCTTCGTGAAAAAATCCCCCCCCTCCCCCCCCTGGCAGAGATCCTGGGTGCGCTACTGATCGGCACCCTGACTGAACTTATGGTCTTACGGCGGCTTGTGTGGGATAAATATGGCAAAAGTAAAAACGTCCCGTATTTAGCCGGTTACAACTTGCGCTCTTCTGTTGTTCAAATCCTACTGCGGTTATGGATTTTTTCTTCGAAGTTCGATACTTATATTACCATTCGCTGCGAAATTGCTCCATGCGACATTGACTGGGTTCCGTGGAAATTCCATGGAGCACAGCAGGGTTCGTTGGGACCAAGCTGCTTCATAAACCATGTCCTGGATAATTCTGTGCCGCCCTCACCTTTATTTTTTTTTCCTCTTAGTAGACGTTTTGCAGAACCTGTCACATGCACGCAATACCGTGATTTTTTTTTTCAATTTATTTACAGGCAGCATACCCGCTGCACTTACCTGCTAGTCACACATGTTGCATAAAAACAGCGCTAGCCGTGTACATGCGAGCAATCAATAACAATTTATTGGCAAATTTGACTCCTTTGACACATAGAGGTACAAGTTAAACGTCGTTTGGGTGGATGATTTTATGGGCGTGAATCAAGCGGACGATTCTTGAGTTTAAATTTAAAGAAACATTGACATTATGCACGTCTATGCGACATTCTGTTCTTACGTGATTGAAGCAGCAAGTCAGAACTCTGGCTCAGACGAATCTCTCAGCTTGTCTGCGCTATAGTAAACGTATCTATCTCAGTTTTTACATAACTGGCATCCAATCTCTCTGTTGGTTTACGCAGTACACATGGATTCTTTGGTGGACATGTGTCGTGTGAACAACGTACAGCTGCTAATTCGGAGATTTACACAACGCTCCCCTCGCCCCAAGTCCAAATTATGGATAAACTCCTGTACTAATTCACTGTCATACTTGAAATGTTTTGCCCCATGTACTGTGCGACGTTAGTGCATGTGAAATAACCCCAAGTGATCGAAATTTCCGGAGCCCTTCACTATGATGTCTTTCATAATTATACCGTGGTTTTGGGACGTTAAACCCCAGAAAATGTACAGTCGGGAGTTTTTTCGTGTGTTACACATCCCCTTTCCGAGCTATCTCTTCGTCTTTTTTTGTAAACACTCCCCTCTATTCTGTCGTTATAATGTCTCGTAGATTTAACATCGTCGCTTGACATAATGAAATGGTTCACGAAGGAGCAATTTGAAATTTTAATTGTGAGCGAGGTTCTCTGAGCTTGTCATGTTTACAGAAGGACGAGTTTCCTGTACAGTCTTTTCCCCTTGACACGTCTTGCGAATAACTGATGGCTTATTTTCTGCGTTCCTGCAATGCAGCGTGTGTTCCGGGTACTTTCGGTGCCAACTGTTCTAAGAAGTGTCGCTGCGCCAACAACGCCGGGTGCGATCGAGTCACGGGACAGTGCCTCTGTACGTCCGGTTGGCACGGACCTCACTGCACCATGCGTAAGACCTTTACATGCTGCTCCTCTCAAACGGAATTACGTTACGCGAATTTCGAAACTGAATTTATCGTAAATTATGAAGTGCGCGCCAAAATTTACAATAAATTTGGACACTAGAATTTTTCTTAACATATTGGTTCAGCGAATGATGGTTCTGGTTTCTTAGAAAAGGCGGCGAGCCAATGACGCAAAGCGCTTATGAACTGTAATGTAAAATTCTTTGAGGATTGGGCCCCATATGAGCGTGCCGTCGGCAGAGGCGCTATTTAGCGGCCGTTCAGCACGAAGATTACACCTTCACCAAAATTGTTTCGATAGTAATGTCTGCTAACTCCAGCCCAAACAGGGGCGCAACCGGAAATAACTTCATCCTACAAATTGCTGCAACAGCTAGTATATTTGAGTCAGTTACGCGCAAATAAAACTGCAGTGTGTATGTATGTATATATATATATATATATATATATATATATATATATATATATATATATATATATATATATATATATATATAATCAAAAGAAGAGGCGTGCAGGACACGGACACAAGGAGAGCAGTGAACAACACGAACGAAATATATATATATATATATATATATATATATATATATATATATATATATATATATATATATATATCTTAGGCTGTTGATCCAAATTTGACTAAATCGTTGTGACTGTCTGCAGCAAGAAGCCCCCTTACAGCTTCGCGTTGTGGAACCTCCTTCTGCATATTTAATTGTTCAGGTGTTTATACATATTGCTTAAAGTAAACAACAACGACAAGGCATATTCAGTTCAGAAGGATATTCAGACAGCTAAAGTGCTGTCGTGTCCCAGTTGGCTTTTAAGAGGACCTGTTTCAAATACATAGCGCAGGCTATTTATTAGACGCCGCTCGCATCAAAGTGCGCATCGTCGCTTTTTCATCTTCTTTTTTTCCTCATGTATATGTACAATGAAACAGCCATTCTTACGGCATCGCTGCCATCGCCTGCTCATTTGTTTTGTAGGAAGAAGTGCCTGCATTTCTCTCACCTTAATATCGTTTCAATTACGCAATCCCACACCTTATGTAATACCCCTGAGTGGCGCCTTCAAGGAATAAACATTGATTGATTGATTGATTGATTGATTGATTGATTGATTGATTGATTGATTGATTGATTGATTGATCAAGACTATATGACTTGACCCAATGCCCTGTGCGTCTCTCGCACTGAAGCCTGTCCCGAGGGCCAGTACGGTCGCAACTGCAGCCGGCGCTGCGAGTGTGAGCCGAACGCGGTGTGTGACCGCATGAGCGGCGCCTGCATCTGTGGTCCCGGATGGGTGGGCAGCTTCTGCGAGCGCCGATGCCCAGACGGATTCTACGGACTCGAGTGCAAGCTGCGGTGCCGTTGCCCCAAT
Source organism: Hyalomma asiaticum (assembly GCA_013339685.2). Lineage (NCBI taxonomy): Eukaryota > Metazoa > Arthropoda > Arachnida > Ixodida > Ixodidae > Hyalomma > Hyalomma asiaticum. The sequence continues at coordinate 53,659,100 of CM023484.1, forward strand.
GGACGGGGATGTGACCACGTCACCGGACAGTGCGGATGCACCGACAAATCGGGCGGCGACTGTGCGACTCTGGGTGAGTGTCGCCCGCTATACATTCTTATGGTGTAGGCAGAGGCTTGGCGAAGCAGGCGCAAAGTGAGCCAACATCATGGGCGTGCACGCGGAAGGGGAGTGGGGCGGGCACACTCCTAATCACCTCAGGGGGTACGCCGAATCTAATCCATATATATTTAAATTGTACTGTGCTTTAGGGGCGAGTGAAGGGGGCACTGTAGCTAACCTTCGCACGCCCCCTTCCTCCCCTCCCCCAATGGGGAATCCTGCACGCACGCCTATGGTCGACATGGTACGCTTTCAACTCAGTGTGTTTCTATCTAATGCCACCATTCCTAAATAGCTCTAAGATTACATAGACATGATAGAATATACAACAACGATCAGTGGCATTGGTTTCTTCCTTTTCTGTGTAGTTTCAGCGCTGTTTGAAAACGATGGCTTTGTACCAAATGGCTCTCGCGGACATCCCTTTAGATCGTCTACACATTTGAGGGGGAAAAAAAGATAGTAAACTCGATTAGTTTCAACGAGTACTCCTCGGTTGCGTACAGCATCATTTCAGGAACTGCTTGCCGAAGAAAGTCCGCCCACTGAGACCAAGTTGGAAGCCTTGATTGCTGTCCCCATCACTTCCAAGCCCCACTGCCGTTGCCAGCACTGTGCCACCTGTTCTCAAGTCGACGGCACATGCCACTGTAGGCCGGGTTTCCAAGGCCGCCACTGTGAATTAGGTACGCAACGTATAGCAGTGTGCCTGCCTTGCTTTAGTATGTGCGTACTACTACTACATGCCTTGTATTGTTGCGTTGCTGGAGTTTCGTTGTCTATAGGCTATTGAAATGGTCGAGACGAACGGGTACCCAAGTTTCATGCGTTGCAATAAAATATAAACAAAGGTAATACGATTTCTTGAAGGGATCAGTCGTAGCATAATACTGAAACCTGCACCTCACGCGGTAGCTACAGTTTGCTCATTCATCTTTACAGAAGGCCTGCTGCAAGGAGCGAAAACACGTCAAATGCTGTGGTAGTATAAGAGCGAGCGGAATAAATATCCGGACGTTCACAGGAGCTGCGTGACATCAGCAAACTGGGACGTGAGGGCTCCAAGATTAGTTAGAGTGTGCAAGATAAGCGTATACGTTACAAAGGAAGATTATAATACGTCAGCCTGTAGAAATAGTGATAGTTGAACAAATCCACCTTTAATATGCTTGTTTTGCAGAGTGCCTATAGGTACTTTTTTTTTTTTTAGTTTCGTTCATGAATAGTAATATTCCAGCCTCTATTGCAGTCCAAACTTCCTCTACCCCCTCGACTTCGAAAACGTGGTTCAGCAATCATAAAATGTGCTCATAGCGTACCTGAGGCGCTGGCAAGGTATTTCTCAGGCGCGCGCTTACGATCCCATACTTTTCATTAGCAGAGAGTCTGCTGCTAAATAAGTCTCATCACTTATTCCTGTCCAACAAAACGGAGAGAGAGAGAGAGAGCTCTTTATTGAAAGGCAGAGAATTTATCCGGCATTGAAATATCGCTGACATGCTACTCTGCGTAGGGAGGGAGTTTGGGGAGACAAAGACGAGTAGAAAGAACGGCCCGTACATATTTTCCAAAGGACGAGGGTCAGAGGAAAACTCGCCATTTTTTAAAAAAATTTTTGGTGGCGTTACAGATGGTGCCATGGTGCCTTATGCGTCATATGGCTCACGCTCGATGTTTGACAAACTAAATACACGAAAACTCATGAGTTTTCTTGTCCAAGAAGATAAGTATACTTGTGCACCTGTCCTCTTAGAATTCGCCGCACGGCATAGACTATTACAAGTTGGATACAGTGCTCCTTGAAGGCTCACAGTGGATTGATTGATTTCTTGGGTCCCAAAACCATGACAAGATTATGAGAGATGCCGTAGTGGAGAGCTACGGAAATTTCAGCCACCTGGGGTCGTGCGCTCACATCACACAGTACACGGGCATCAACATTTCGCCTCAATCGACATGCCTCGGTCGGGATTCGATCCCACGACCTTCAGATCAGCAGCAGAGTACCATAACCACTGGACCACCGTGGCGGCGCAAAAAGAGACCGTAATCTTTATGGCCAGAAAAATTTGAATACACTCAACATGGAGCGTGCTTACATGTACGACAATAAAAGGAAGGCGACGCTATATAAAAAAAAAAAAAAACCCTTGTAGTGATTCTGTGCGCCTGGTGAGCACGGTGCGAGAAATAGGCAACGACACCTAATAAAAATAAATTATTGCGCTTTCTCACTGCCTCTTAGGTGACATTACTTTTACTTCGAATGGCAGGTCGTTGATCAAGACCATTTGTTCCTATTTACGGTTCGGTCCTGCGGCCTAAACGCAAGGGTGTCAGCTATGGGACAAATACCTTTCATATACCCATAAAGGGGTTAAAATTCTTTTAAGCGCATAAAATTAGCCGCGTACTCTCATGCTCTTAAAGACCTCTATAGCCTTAAGATTGTTCTCATTATTCTCACGTCATCGGATATGCAGTCTGCCCGGAAGGTTTCTTCGGAGAGGGCTGCACACAGAGGTGCAACTGCAGGCCGTGGGAACCCTGCGATCACGTGACCGGAGCTTGCCGCTGCCAGCCCGGTAAAGAAGGGCCCAGCTGTGAACAAAGTGAGCTCCCGTGTGCTAACGTGTACTACATCACGCGCGTCACGTTTTTCGCGCTTTGTGATGTACGCCAACGGGCAACTGCTAAACGAATATTAGCGCAGCATACAGGCTGAATGTCAAGTATATAACGTGGTGTACTTGCGGAACACGACAACTTAGACATGTTAGTGCTAATTGGTGTTCGTCTTGTGTGTAACATAACTGTCGTTGGCAAATGAGTTCTGCGCAAAGCTGCAAGGCGGAGTAACGTTTTACGAAGGGAAAATTAGCACCCACCTGTTAGCACGAGGATACATGTAAAAATCTGTCAGGAATGAAAGCTTCTTAGTTGACAAAAAATTCGTTCGGCATCCACCCCTGTAGCCTTGTGCTACAAACGTTTGGATGCTAATTTCCCCCCCATAATAACCGTCATTGTAGTGACGCAGGCCTGCAGCTTGCGAATGCTGAACGTGACGGAGGTGTTCTGTACGACGATGTATCCGCCTGTTTAATGGCGTACCCAGGCTTTTTTTTTTTTTAAGGAGGTACTGTACGCCTATGCCTTACGGAATTTTTCTTAGTATTACAAATAAACTTTGGGTTCACATGCCAGCTGTGGTAACCAATGCAAGTATAACGCCTCTAAATGATACAAAAAAAAAGAAAAAAAAATGGCTGCGTATCTGCGTGCTTCGCTACAAATGTCGTCGAAAGACGATAGTCTTCTGCCGGCCGTACTACGCTGCGTGAGATATGGACGCCATCTGGCAGCGCCGTCGAGAAACATGAGCTTGTGCAGAATCCCTGGGCAACTGCCAGGTGGCAGCACCAAATCGTCGGCAGAGGCCTTTTTCGTGCACAGCGTCGCATATTTAGCGCAGCCTAAGAAACACTAGGGTCTTTAGAAGTACGTATCTATGTATTTTCTAGTGAAGGAACACACCGCCTAATCCTTACGTATTGATGTTGCACCTCAGATATGCGTAGATAGGCCGGGTGGCTGAATCGTGTGACAGACAGACAAACAGGCAGACCAAAATTTCTGCGTATCCCAAGAAAGATTATCGTCTTTAAAAGAATATCATAAAGTTAGTTTAAGGAACACTGCAACTTCGCGCTTCTAGCTCTTAGGGCCTGGCTTTGTGATCCCGACCTTGTACGATGCTTGCTGTGCTAAGCATGCGGTGACATTGAGAAATCTCAAATTTATCGCGTAAACTTGACATATAAGACACTCAGAATAAATAAGCGTTATTTTATTCTCATGTGCATGCAGAGTGTAAGGACGGCTGGTACGGTCATGGATGTTCGCAGCGCTGCGGTTGTCCTGCGGGGACCGGCTGTCACCACGAGAGCGGAGACTGCCTGTGTCGCCCCGGCTTCAAAGGAAAACTGTGCGATGAAGGTAAAGCAGGACTCTGGATAGGGAGGAACTTCTATACAACCTGTAATTCAAGCTGACCAGAACATCTATAGATACGTGGAATTTGCGATGACGTGCCAGCTCTGCAAAGGGAAAGTTAATTAAGGGACTTGCGTTCGAATGTCTCCTGATGAAGAAGCCGACACTATATACGATATGCCCAGGAGACTACGTCCGTTGAGTACGGTCTCGAAAGCGCGCAAGAAGCATTCTCACGGAAACGAGCGCGTTCTTGCAGAGATCGAGAATAAACTTCAATATTGAGTCAAGTATATAAAGAACCACGATAAAGAACAGTGCACAGCGAAGAGGTTATGCCCTTAGCTTATGTGGTACAGATCCGTCGGGAGGTCAGTGTGTTCATCCAATGAGCTTCGTCACTGCCTTCTTAGGAGCAGCTTCAGAGTCTACTCTGGTCCGTCATTCAGAGGTAATCCAAGGCACGGCTGCACGAATCACGTGACCTTGCGTTCAATATGCTACGTGTAAAATTTGTATATGGGTAGTCAAGATGGATCGCGAAGACAAACTGTTCTGGCCGAGTCTTTATTTTTTTCTTTCTTCTTCTTCTCAAGTCCTGTTTACAACTCAGTAAGGGCCTCAGTGGGAGGGGATCAGAAAAAGCAGAAGGGGAGGGGCGGGGTCGCTAAGGTGAAACTTAGTTCCTCCTAATATAGAGGAACGAAGTTTTACCTTAGCGACCTTCGCAAGCCCACGCTCGTCAATGACCCACGCATTTGCCGCGGCGTGATGGACGCTAAAGATGCATAAATAATGGCGCGATCTGCGAGAGTTAAGAAAGTGCACACATTCTCAGAAGTCATGTCGTGAATGACGATTTACTGTCTGGTACCTGAGGGAACATTTCAATAGCATTATGCGTCACGAAACAGAAGCATGCACCGCTATTCTGCTGCACTGTATATTATGCATCCGCGTTAGTTGACATTTGTATACGCATGCTGTCAGAGTCGTGTTCGTCGCTTTCTCTCCGTCTCTTTAGCCTGTCCTACCGGCTCCTATGGACCAGGGTGCAAACGAAAATGCCTCTGCAAACAAGGAGATTGCGACCGTGCCTCCGGTAAATGCGACTGCTTCCCTGGCTACACCGGAAGCATCTGTGACCAAGGTGAGCGCATGGCGAAGCGATTATTCGTTAACGTTTTCTCACTGTCTCCTAACCACTTTGTCATAATATTTTTTGCATAATATGATGACACGTCGTTTCTAATTAACTGTCACGGCGATTTCAAAATATAGCCGCAGTAAGAAGAAAATGTTTTAAAAAATCTGCTAGACCGGTGACAAGAGGGAGGGGGGGGGGGGGGGCGAATAAGGGGCCCGGGCTCCTCGTGAAACTTTGGTTTAGGGGTGGTGCGTAAATAACATAGCGTGGTGTTAATAACACACGATTCAAGACATATTAACAGCGTTGCATCTAAAAAGTCACTTCATGTACTTATTGCAATTTTTACGGAAAAGGAATAATTAAAATAGGTGCCTTTCTCAAGTAGTCAAGGCCTTCAGCAAGTTCGCCCCACCCAACCTCGAAAAAAAAAAAAAGAAATTCCTGGCAACAGGCCTGATCATAACGTACCGTTTTTCGTGTTAACGCACTAAGATAGCTTACTGATGAAACGATTTTCAAGGAAGAATTCATAAACCAACTAAAGCCCAGTTCCAATAGCTTCTGGCGCGTAACAAGCAAAATATTTCCAGTCGAACAGCAAAATGCCGAACAGCGCGCGTAGAAAGAAAGAAAAAAGAACCACAGAGCTCGATATTCTGATCTGCTGCTTGACAGAATTCACTAATCAGTCCAAGTGAACACGCTTAGAATAGTCGCTTAGTCTCAGATACATGTTCTTCGTTACGGCGTTATATAGTTTATACTCCGGACGTTGAAGTCAATGGACATTCTCAGTTTTCGACTCATTCTTGCAGCATGCCCAGACGGTACCTACGGGAAATACTGCAACAGCTCCTGCAACTGCCAAAACGGCGGTGTTTGCAACTCCACCGACGGCAGTTGCCGCTGTCCCCCAGGCGTCACCGGAAAGCGTTGCGAAAAAGGCACGTATATAGGGGTTGCAAACCCACCTTTCTCTTTGTTTTTTTTTAACCCTGTATATCCCTTCTGCGTTTGAGCTGAACTGAAAGTATTAAAACGTATATTTGCCAACGCTGTAGAACAACACCTCGGCCGATACACAAACAAAAAAAAAGCGATGTTTCAATTTTTTTCTTCTGTTTCTTCTCTTGTGTTTCTTCCGACAGAACTTATAAATGCACGCCCTATGAAGCTCTGTAACCAACCGCAGCCAGACTATTATCGCCAAAGTCAACGTGTATAACACTTCTTTAGGTATTCCATGAGTTCTCTAGAAACACTTCAAGTAAAATGTCTTTCGCGTTATAGCTCGGTATTTTGTCTAGAGCGTACTGTTAGATCGTGTTGATACTCTCCCGCTTATTACATTTTTCTGGAAAGTATGATTTTGCCCCCCGATCAACACCGCATAGGTGCAACGTGTTTTCAAATGGCTGATGCAATATTTCAATGATACTTCTAATTTTCCGGTTGCTGAGAAGATCGCATCGACGAGATTCTGCTGTATGGAGGTTGTTTACAGAGGCGTACTGTATATACTATATACCTGCAGACTATACATAGCTCGTCATTTCGTCTATATAATGCATATAGTCTGTCTGTATAGACAGACTTATAAATAGACTATAGACGGAAACTAGGCCAATTTATTTCGTGAAATGTGTCGTGATGCACAAAGTTCTAAACTGGTTGTTTACGAAAAGTCTACCGCAGTAATCACGCAAAGGTGCAAGATCATGCGTCTACACACGCTGTTTACAAACATTCCACAGACCTCATAGTAACTGCATGCCAGCTGTTGGAGAAACTCTTTTTGGCGATTTAGAGAAGATTTTTGGAATATCCCCTTGGGGTATTCATGCATTTTCCAGACTGCCCACCTGGTACGCACGGTCCCGGGTGCTCCCTGAACTGCTCCTGCTCTCACGGTCACTGTGATTCGAAAACAGGAGCATGTCTCTGCTCTCCTGGCTTTCACGGAACCAGGTGCGACAAGGGTGAGCCTATAGCGTGCATTACACGAATATGTGCGTTCCGAAATGCAAGCGATATAGTACAAACGAAGCAATGAAAGCAAAGGCGAAACGCAGAGGGGTACACTAAACACACATCGTCTGCATGTTCCGTGCGTTACCACGCCGCGGTTTCATATTGGAGGCGGGGGATCTGGTTTCCTTATTAAAGCGAAGCCTTTCTATTACACACTCCAACCGGCACGAACCGCATTAAGCATTGTCGCGGCAATCGCCTCGACGCGTGCGCTCTCGTTGTTTCTTTTTGTTTGTTTTAACACGAAAGTGTTTTATGCCGGGGTCCACCATGGCCCCATACGTCACTACCGTTACGGATATGATGCAGTAAACATGTAAGAACGAGAAAGAAAATTACTCGGGAAAACTTCTGCTCATACGCTGGGAATCGAATTCACCGCACCTCACTCCACGACGAGAGGTGGCTGGTGCTCTACCACTGCGCTAACGCTGCACATGCTTGGAGCTGTAGGAACGCGCCTTATGTTCTCTGTTATCCCGCTTTCGACGCTCTCGCCCGGCTCAGCGCGCGAGCATGCAGCACATTGCCTGGAACGGTGCCGTCATCCAGGAGAGGCAAAGTGAATCACTGCAGCTTTACTTCGTCTCTCCTGGATGGCGGCACCATTCCAGGCGCGCTCCAAAGTCCGCCTCGATGCACGCGTGCGGAGCCGCGCGGGCATCGGAAAGAAGCGCGATAAAAAAGAACATAGCCGCGTTCGTACAGCTTCGAGCGTATGTGCGCCGACAGCGCAGTAGTAGAGCACCGGCCACTTGTCGTCGAGGTATAGCGTTCCTCCGCCGACCACTATTCGAGCGTGATGGAAATAAGAACAGTGCGGAGTTAGGCACCCAAGCATGGTAACGATGTTGACGGGTGTATGTGGCGCAAATAAATATGATCGACATCTTTGTCGCGTGGCATTTACCATCGAATGTGTACAGTTATTACGGAAACTACTACAGTTACCACAAGGGGTTGGTCCTTGAAGTTATGGAGGCGATGCGTGAACGTGGGTTCATCCACGTCAAACAGTTCCGTACCAGCGAAACACCGATAGCAATGGACAAGTTCACCTCGATTGCGAATACACCTTTCACTTTCATGTTATACCGATTCCGTTGACAGAGGGATTAGCCACATTTTTTTTCCGCACGCGCCTACCACCTTCTAAATATGCATGGACACTTATTGCTCAGAAATGTACTGCTTAATTTTTTTTTTTTTCGTGCTTGTCGCGCATTGGAACAATATCTAGCATCCCGCGCGTGCGGTTAATTTGAGCGTTTCATTTTTGGGAACACTGAGTAAGGGGGTGTGGCGTCAAGGTGAACGGGTGACATATCATTTCCTCCAGTGTGTTCTCCGGGCAACTACGGTCCAGGCTGCTCCCTGAAGTGCGAATGCCAAAACAACGCGTCTTGCGACTCTGTGACCGGAATCTGCAGGTGCCAACCGGGCTTTACGGGACCGACCTGCTCGAAAGGTATACGCTCTTTGTCGTCTCGAAACACACCAGTGGAGCGATAATCGCAGGAATAATATTTACTTGTATCGATACTCCGATAAGTTGTTCCTGAGTCTTTACGTGATGTTTTCAAGCGGCACTCGTTATTGTCCTTGTCATATTGTTGTCGTTATCTCCAGTGACTGTGGCGCATGTCCGTATAGTAAGGTGTTGGTCACGTGACCGGATAATCTAGAGCGCTGTCGCCAATAGTAATTGAAGAAAGCCAGTTCCGTTGTAGTAAAAGCTGTCACGAAGTGCGGCGAAGTGATTCGCCTGCATCTCCATTGTGTTTCTGCTGTGTTTATCCATCAGCGTTTTCGAATTATCTTCGCTTAGTATAATTTCATTATGCGGTTATTTACACTTAATGTGTACCTTTTATTTTATTACAATAACCTGCCTTATCTTAACAGTTTATAATCTGGATCCGTTTAGTTTGTTTTCAGTCATTTTTGATCGGTTTTATGGAACCTCATCGGCGTACAGAAACTTGTGTTGCTGCGGCGCACTGATTCGCCTGCGTTTCTCTCATCTTTCTCTCGTGTTTATCGTCGGCGGTTTCAAACTATCTTCGCTTAATTTGATCTTTTATGCGATTAATTACCGTTAATGTGCTTCTTTTATTTTATTATACTAATCTGGATTAATTTAATCGTTCTTAACCTGGATCCATTTTAACCGGTTTTGGTCAGGCATTCGCATGTTTTGGCCCTGTTTTCAACTGCTGTATCCTGAGCGTGAGCACGACATAAGTAGACGCAGACAGCCCAGGCCCCTAGAGTGCTCCGATAAAAAAAAAAGTTCCGAATTGACAATGTCCTTTTTTGTGACCTACGGAAAGCTGGGTTCGCCTATCAACTCGTGCGCGCGTGAGGGAGACAACTTTAAAGGGGGAAAATGTTTTCTGGTGTGCTGAATCAGTACCAACAGGGGAAACTTACGCACGCTATCAGGAATAGGAGTTCGTCCGAAAATTAAAATTGGGGAGGGTGTCATAATGTCGAAGAGGGGGTGGGGGTACTCCTGGTTGGGGTTAAGCGGTAGATATCGTGAATTTGTTACAAATTGTTGCAAATAAGGGGGGTGACTTTGGAAAGCAAGGGGGTGTGCAGGGAAATGTCTGGTCATTGTGACGTAGGGAAATCTCAGTATGAAGTAGCACCTCGTGGGCTGCCACGAGAAGCAGCCGGTTTCACGCTCTCGCGGACAAGATGCATCTCTGAGGCTGGGCAGTTAATTACTACCTCAGCCGTACTACCTCAGCCGTGGGCATATTCCATATGCTTTCGAATATGAGGACTCCTCCCTTGGCTATACGCAGTACAGCGCTCCTGCGCCGCCTGCTAAAGATGCGATATCTTGGTAATGTGATGCTCTAAATATTGTGAACGCTTGCGACCTTATATTTGAAGGACACAGCAGAAATCAGCAGCCACTCCTCTATCGGGAAAACGAGTGAAAATGAAGCTTGGCGGGGGTGTGCGTGCATGACCTACCACTTTTCTTTCTCTCTCTCTTTCCTTCCTTCCTTCCTTCTTTATTGCCTGGTATTTTCTACCACATTTCCCGTTAGGCGGTAGAAAATCCCAGGCATTCATATTGTGGTTCAGATACTTCCACACTTGCAAACACCTGTGTGTATAGTCCTGTGGTTAACACACTTGAATTCGGAGGCCGGGGCCCGGGTACAAACCCTAGCACCGGTAATGACTTATTCCACCCCGATGCTCCCTCGATGAAGTGGTGTGACAAAATAATGCATTAATTTCTACCACCACTTCATAGAGTACGCCAGGGGTTCCACATTCATCGGAGCAACAGGTTTTGGCATGACGACCACAATGACCAAGTGGACACAGGCTAAACTTTCGCTTGAAGACATTTAATGAAACAGTAGAGTTTTCATGGCTAGGCTCTCTCAAGACCACAACCTAGTTCAATATCTTCAAAGTCGACTCGGCGAAGTTCTCCGGGTATCTTTGACATGGTCCGTATGAAGTTTTGAGTCGCTGTAACCTGGCCTTTGGAGGTGAAGTGAGAGTGTATGGGTGTGTGCATCTTAACCTTTTTGTTTCATTTGCACATAGGCGTGGCATGGTTCCCATGACTCGTAGAAGAAGAAAAAAACAGTGGAAGGAAAGGCGGGGGGGTGGCGAAGGGGCCATACAACATCGCCGGGGCCAGGGCGTTGGAAGCCGAACTAAGTATGCAAATTGAAAGAGGCGCAGAAAACTACAAACATATATACTTCATTGTCACAGTCAACGTTCGGGGGTGAATTTAAGCATGTTTCACAGCAGCAGTGTACTTACGTGTCTATAACGAAATGCAGCTTAATTGGCGCAGACAAGGTGCCGCGTATTGGGAGGCGAAGCATACTTGCCTCCTGGTAACTTGCTCCTGTTTTTCAGGATGCCCGAAAGGCACCTTCGGTGAGTACTGCGCAATGAACTGTCACTGCCAAAACGGCGAACGCTGCGACTCAGTCACAGGACTGTGCAGCTGCGCTGACTGGCTTCGTGGGGGAATCATGTGAGCAAGGTGAGTGGCCTTCGTGATCTGGCTCTCATTTACTTTCTTTTTTAGATTACAGTACGCATCGCACACGCTGGTAACAGTATGGAGGGAGCATACAGCTGGTAGCCGGTATACAGGTGGACATTAAGAGGGGGAAACGTAAGCTGGGAAAGCCATGCAGATGTGTAAGACAAATGATCAGCGATATCCAGCTATTATTTTAGAGGTTTATACGGTGCGACAATTAGGAAACGTGAAAGCATAACTTGGAATTAGCTAGCACAATGAGGAGTTAATGAGAGATCCCTGGAAGAGGCCTTGAGCCTGTAACAGACTCAAAATTATTATTGGTATTATTAAGACAAAGACATCAACTGCAGGAGTGTCGTATAACTGACATATTAGTACTATAACTACAGTTTTTAGTTAACGGTAACCGGAGAAGTTGCTAAGGTACGTGCAGACCTATACAAACATTGCTATTTGCGGAACTGTAACAGATGACCTTGTTTGCAATATAGTTCGATGATTAAGGTTTTGTAGAGCCAACACGAAAATATGTAGGAACACAAGTATATGAATACAGGATGCGCTCTTAGCTTGGCTGAACTCTATTGTGTGCACTGCCTGAATTCCACTATAGCAATACGTGCATATTCTTGGCTTATATAATTAGTATTTCTGAAGCCCGAACATCTTGTTACTAAAGGAGCTGCGCGGACACTTGAGGCACGTCCTTGCCGTCGGCGTCACCGTGCTTTCACGGCATATAGACGGGGCACTGCGAGGACCACGTACACATCAAGGGACGTGATAGACACACACTTCATTCTGGCCAAATGGACCAATTTAAGACTAATGTATTCAAAATTTACATAAGCATAATGAATTTGCATTAATTTATGTGCGAGAGGTTATTCAACGACACGCAAGTCCAACCAGTCAATTTCAAAACAGCTTATTCTATTACGAACATGCATGCACAACTTGAAACCATTGTTTTCTAGCGAACAAATACAGAACAGTTTACACATAACAGTACAGGACAAACGCTACAGGGACTAGCATTTGTGCTGTGCTGCTGCGTGTAAACTGTCCTGTATTGGTTCGCTAGAAAACAATGGTCTAATTATGTCAGTATCAACTAGCCCAGCTAAACGCATATTAACACACAATTCGCCTGCCCATCATTGTTACCACGTGCATCATTGGTTTTCATTTTGTCCGCGCCTTTATGAAGCATATGCAAGCGAAATCCATCCCCATGTGTTTCAGCATGCGATCAGGGCTGGTACGGCAAGCACTGCGCGCTTCCGTGCTCTTGCAATGGCCACGGCTGCGACGGTGTCACACGGAAATGCAGATGTCCCCCTGGGCGTGTTGGTCATCACTGCGAAAAAGGCAAGTGCGGAGCTTTTACATGCACTTCACACAAGGCACATGTATGTGTCAATACTGCAAAACGCAGCTAGTACTCAATCGAGCGTGGCAAGGGCATGTGCCCTTCCCGAAATTTACATCTGCACAAGATAGGGAGGATAAGAAGACATTTGACAACACTCCACCGGCTCAGCCTCCATTTCATATAGGGGGAGTGCCCCCTCCCCAGAAACCAATTCCTCAAATTCCTGGCTACGCTACTGTTCATCAGTAAGGATACTTTGAGTATGCGAGCCATTTATGTTTCTATGCTAGCGCATGTGATGTTGTCACGTACAGTCCTGGTGGATATAGGATTTTTCCGAGAAGGGGGTTGGCTCACAGGAAGTCTCATATCTAAAGCTCCATATGAGGCGTCAGCACCCAAAGAAACCTGCACGCTGCATCCGGACCCTCCCTCTGGATCCACCAATTAGTATAGTATCTAACGAACTACATGTCAAGTTATCGACATTTAGCTTTTATCTCGAGGTCAGGATACTGCAGTGGCGTTTCGACGTACAGAAAAAGAAAAACACTTGAAAGTTCATCAAAATCCTTCGTTCTTGCTTTCGTTTGTTTTACTACACAACTGTTATGTAATTTCTTACAGTTTGCTCTGACAAATTTTATGGTCCGGGCTGCAGCCTGCTGTGCAAATGCCCTCGTGGATCGAAATGCAATCCTACGAACGGTCAGTGCAGCTGTCCTTTCGGACTGTCTGGCCCACTGTGCACAGAAAGTGAAAAGGAAGGTGAGTACAATGACATCGAATATTTCTAACCTGTGTCGCCATCTCAGATGGGGTGCTGTATAGTGTTTTTACTTTTGTGCAGATACCTTGCCTGAAAGATCAACCCTCACCTAGGTGGCTACAAATGGAAAGGTAAGTACATGCAAAAAACTCTGTAATATTGTACTGACACAATATATAACACAACCCTTTCAAAATTGTAAAGCTAGCTAGCTTTTCTGCAACGCAGCTTGTCCAGCTAATAGTGGTGCAGTGAATTCTGCAAGAAGCCAGTGTCAGGAGTTGAAATTAGGGCTGTGTTTAAATGTCTTGGGAGGTCGACTGCTGGTTGAGATGAAGTGGAAGATATTTTGAGTTTGTTATAATTTACCAGGTCTTTGAGCGAACACTTTCAAAAATTGCTGAAGATATAGGTTTTTTGAGAAAAAAAATTTCTTAAGGAACGACCCTCTGTATATTTTTTTTTCCACCAAGTTACAAATTGCCTATCACGTGTTCAGCTGCTCGACTGCCTCAATGATGAGTGTCATAGGCCCCCAGGACAAAATTGTGTGTGAGAGCACTAACGTGACAACCCGAGGTATTCTGAATGAAGTGGTAGGGGAAAGCGAGCCTCACATGGGTGAATTCGCTGTATTGAATGCTCCGACAGGTGGAGTTCAATATATGATCACAATGCTCCCTGTACTTTTGCACGGCATAATTTTAGACATGGTATTCCCAATGTTTGTTAAACACATGCACATGTGAAAGCGGCTCGTTGGGCGGGATGGTATACATTACAAAAAGGAATGCCAGCAGAGAAAACTAAAGTGAGAGAAAGGCTAAAGGGAAGGCAGGGAACAAATTAGGCATTGCCTGGTTCATTACTCTCAGGCAACAGAAAGAAATACAGACAGAAAAACATCTGCTGCATGCACACGTTGCAAAGCTCAGTTGTCTTTGCAGAGGGTGGAACTGCTGTTATGACTCGCTGCACAAGTGGCGCTCATGGCCATGGTCCCAGTATCTTTTTCTTCAGTGAATGCTTCCTGTTCCTTTGTGTTTTCCTTATGCACTCTTTTTTTCTGGTTCTCTTGGTGTTTGCTCCAGATAATCCGGATTCCCCAGTTACGCATAGTTGGGTTTACAGTACCAATGCAATTATCAATCTAAATACAAAAGTTTGCCTTGAGAAAGTACAGTGTTCACGCAACCATTTCTTTATTGTTCGTGTAAATACATTGTTCATACAACTACTCTAGCAATGGCAGTCACAGGAGATATGGCTGAACATGACATTTGGTTCGTTATTAGAAGGCAGGCACGAAGTTTTGCAGCTGTAGCTAAAAATTGTCTTTTAATGAACATATACCAACTCTACTTAGGCTTTTTTTAGTGCAACATCCAAACTTAGATATATTTTGGCATCTTATTCCTGTGAGCCCATTTTTTGGCAGTACATGGCAGACGAACACCAGCTGATCCTTTTTGCATAGTCATACCAAACTTAACATTAACTAGATTTTTTCAAAGCTCGAATGTTTATTTATATTTTTATTATAAAAGAAAAGAACAGGCAGCTTGTATCCCGAGAAATTGTGTATTTTCAAATTTTTGTTTCTTTTTGGTATGCATATATAGATATAATATGCTGAAACATATATTCGTATCATCTCTGCCACTTTTATGTGGCTAAGGCTGCTCAACAAACTGTTCCGGGAGCATGGCATATATTTCACTGCATATACAGTATAGCATAATGTATACACAAAATAGAAGTTAACCACCTTGTGCAAGAAAGTGTCATGAACAGCATGAAGAATCAACAGAAAGAAACTTTACAATAGGGTGCAAGGAAAGAATTTACCAGCAAGGCAGGCTAAAAGGATGAAACCGAGGTAGCCTATTTGGTGTATACCATCTAATGTGCATACATATGCAAACATTTTTGTACCATACTTTCATACTGTTCAACCAAGGTGTTGATATACTGCACATAGGATGCCAGCTTGAAGTCGTGCATTTCCATTTCTCTCAACATGGCGATGAAGCGAAATTCATTAGCAGCCTGCAATGCCTGTTCCTCTACATGTTTCAGCATTGATAGGCATATGTAGAGAAGTGTTTCTGCTCCCATGGTTATCACCATTAGCAGCACTGCTGCAATTTCGTCAAAGCAGAGGCATCCCCAAAAGAACTGTCCTATCCAGCGTTTGAGAACATGGCTGGGCTCATAGCTGTACATCTTGAACGCATGAAAGAGTCTTGGCAGTTGGTCCCTGAGAATGACTACAAACAATTGGCAAAATGAGGCACACACCAAAGTGTCACAGATACCATCCATGTCGTGAAAGTAGAGAGCATAGCAGTCTCTGTCGCATAAGAACTTGTGGAGTTGAGAAGACTTCGTCACACTTCCCTTAAGTAACAAGAATATGGTTGCCAGAAGAAAGTCACAGCTATCCTTTGAGCATGAAGAGCCATAAAAGTGACGTCCATTATGAATTAGCTTCTCGAGGTTCTTTGCATGATCTTCACTGTCGTGTGACAGGAGTCCAAGGTGGAGGCCACACTCAACAGTCAGCTGAATACCGTGCCTCTGTTCAGCAGTCAGTGATCGAGCAGATGGGAGGATGTCATCTTTGTCACTGTCTTCAAAGTCAATGATATCAGAGAACCCTGCAGCTAAAACGCCGTTATCAGATAAGAGAGCTTCAAAGTCTTCCTTCTTGTTGCTCGCATGTTTTAATCCAATAATACGAGCCTTCTTGTGACCTGTAAATGCTTTTGATACATGTGGCAGTGATAGAGGTTTGCATCTACTGAATGACCTTATTTTCTCTTCAACTTCATTAGCTTTAAGAGTCACTTCGCACAGAATAGGTTTACCCTCATCATTTAAAAAATCGGCAATTAGTTCTTGCAGCCTCTCACACACCGAGTACCTGGAGTGAAGAAACACATAAGTCTTTAGGCAACATACAAGCCCTTTCAGCACACTAAGGGCAATGACTAAATGTTCTTCTGACAGGCAGTGCTCTGGGGCTAGAAGGGTTACTGCGTTCCACAGGCTCCCCGCAGAGTCTTGAACATTTTTGCCGAGCAGTGTTTTGCACTGTCGGAACGGCGACATCATGTGCAGCAGCTGTTCCTGAACCCTTTCTGGACTTGACCTTAGCTCATGCTTCGAGCTCCATATGCAGTGGCCTGCGCAGAGAACCAAGTCGTTGTGGGAGTAGTTAGGTGGCATGTGCAGTGTACAGTACTTTACTTTCTCAGACACATCCGTGATGTCTAGCACAATCTTCTCATAGGCTTCAGGGACAGTTCCGACACATAGGAGAGCTGTTCCTAGACTTGTAGTAAGAAGTGCTTTCACAAACCCTGTCAAACTTCTTTTCAGCTCTTCGTCTGGCACGGCCACGAGCTCCGAGGCACACGACAAGAGCCTGACGACACCCGCACATCCCCCGGACAGGAGGTACCCCGGATCTTGGACAATCCTGCCACTCGCCCTCAGGAAGTTCGACACGCACCGAGTGCACAGTCCGTGCTCGCTGCGTCTCTCTATGGCTCGCTTCGTCGAGGACAGTATTATTTGAGGCACTTTGCAAGCTTTGTATGTGCAGTTTGTGATGAGGATCAAGCCGGAGGCTGACGAGCACATCGCGCCGAGGCATTCCGACAGTACGTGCGTACTGCATTGACCGTTAAGGCTGCTTTTGCTTGAGTCTACCAAGCTGCTGATGAGGATTTCAGCCTGTTGAGGGAGAATCGGACTTTCTGTGAGGCTGCAAATCAATGACACCGCTCTAGTCATAACGTCGAGGAGTAGTGGGAACTTTTCGTATTTGGATCCCCACAGAACTTTGGCGAACAGCACAACCTTTATGAAAACGTCGAACCAGGTTTTTTCCGTGTTCCCGCCGGAGCTGAGTGAGTCGAAGAGATCCCTGCCGGCCCTGTACATGAGAACGCGCAAAAGGACGCACGCTGCGTAAACGTGGCTCGCCCTGTTGCGCTGACACAAATCCGGAAACTTTCTGTAATTGGTGACCAGTTGTAGGGCATGTAGTAGAATGTTCGCGTGATCCGCAAGGCACTCGAAGACCACGGCGCGACTCTCGGCACCGTGCAACCAGTTGCGGAGCCACGCTGCCTGGGTGTCCGCTGACGCGAAGGACTTCCAGATACGAGAAAAGTTGTCGTAAATGCCGTCGTCCATGAGCGCGAGTGCCTGCTCTATGACGTGCCTGACGGCCTTACGCGGAAATCGCAGCCACTGGCGCGGTAAATTCCTATGGTACACGTTCAGCAACTCCACAACGTCAACCGGGGCCGCGGCGGAGCGGCCGCGAGGCTTTTGCGACGGAGCGGGAGCACTGCGCCTGCAGATTTGGTCCCTCGCAGCGTGCAACAGACTCGTGTAAGTATGTTCGAACACTACGCCTCCAGAGGAAAGCATTGTCCAGAACAGACGCAGCGTTTCGCGCTTGATCACCGTCGAAGGGTGCAGCAGCAACGACCTGATCCGTTCGTCCAGCACAGGCCACTCATCGCACACTACCAGGTTCTCGTAGTTGGAAACGTTGTTAAGAATGTCAATGGCGTGAAGCTTGGACGACGGCGAAGGCGATCGTATGAGGTTGCACACCTCGCGAATGTGATCGGCAGACAAGGCGACGTTACCTCCCATCAACGAACTTTCGCTCAGTATGCTCGCTACGGAGGTTGTGCTGTCGCGCCGGACGAGGCCTTCTTTCGATGTGCCCGCCGGCTCACGACGGCTCTGCGCAATAAAGTCTTTTTCTTCGCCGTCTTCGTTTGGATCCATGCGAAGCAGGTACGATTTTTGGAACTTGCGCCATGTCTCCGAGCGCCCCACCTGCGCGACGATGTGTTCGACGGTCTTCACGTCGCTTTGCGATATTAATTGTTCGATGTCGATGGAAAGATGTTTCGTGATAGCCCTGTTTAGCTGCTCACGCTGATTCTTATAACTCATTTCCTCAGAGCAACCGGGTGTGTCGAAATAAAAGGTTCTTAGCAAAGGCCGAACTGCGAAACAGCCATTTACTGTTTGTAAACAAACATTGGTTGCCCCAGCAACAGCGGGACTGCGGGACAGCAGCGGTAAGTAGCGCCGCAGATTATTGATCGCAAATAACCACTAAAATAAATTGGCAAAATTATTTAATAGCGGTGTAAATAACATTGTATTTATTTCTTACAATAAGCAAAAGTTTCAGACAATTCATAAATTAAAAAATTGTCACGTGACGAAAACAACAGCTGTCAGCCTGTTGCTGCATGTGTCACCGTCACGCGTCAAGTTTTGTGTATGTTTCTTTTGGACTTATCGTGCAGTTTGTGCACTTGTGAATGCAACCTCGGTAATAAAAAGTTGAGACATGACTGGCGGCGTTGTTCATCAAACCCGAAAAGTTAACGGGGCTCAGCATGTCGAGTGTAAACATGACGGATGTGCCATGTCTGAGCCTAGACCCTACATTGTCAGCAACTTCAAAGGACAGAGAAAGCTTGTGACGGGTTCAACGTGTGAAGACATCCTGGCAAGCGGATGCAAACTTTTTGACGTAAGTTGTGAATGCTACTAAATCGGCAGGTTTCACTTTTGAGAGTTTGTAATGAGGCCAACCATTTCCTGGCAGTAGCAACTCCGGATGTTATTGCTTCGAGTATGAAAGTGCGTCGTTTGTGATAGCATACCTTACGTGTGTCGCAGGGTGCCCATTCCATCTCGAGTGTCTTAGTTGGCTTGCGGAAAAGATGCCCATTGCGTTCGTGAAGTTTGTTTTCTATCTGGGCTATCGCGATCGAAAGTGTCCTTGTAGCACACACAGTTCTGAACTGCTCGGGCCAGCCAATGCAAAAATAACCAAAGCAAAGCTCACTCGCCAATGATTGTCACTTAGGAAGCTCGCCTGCCTAAAGTGCCCCAAAAGTCCCTCTCTCTCAAACGCACTACTCTGCCGACTAACAAAATTTTCGCAGAAATGGCCCGAAAAATGCAATTTATCGTTCTTTGTATCACCGGAGGATGGGGCTTTAAAAACCTATCCTTGTGTTTATCTCTAGATAGTTTGATAACCCCACCACAGTCGGGTGGGATGTGTGAACTACACACGCTTCTGTCTGCATAATTTATTCATTTTAGATGCGCAGGGCCGACTGCAGGCTCGTCCTGGAGGATGGCACCGAAATCGATGACGAGTACCTCGCTACCTGTGGTGACTACACTGTCCTGGTCATCCTGAAAGCATCTGAACAGATTAAGTGTGCGTTCCACATGAGTACTTTTCATCTGACTGTCTCTGCACACAATGTTCACAGTATCAAGTTTACAGGCACTAATTCGGTCTCTTTTCACTTTTCAGAATTTTACAGATGTATGGAAGAAAGTAAACAGACTAACTAGTATTGCTTATGTCACTAAGGCAGCTTTGCATGTTACTATGAGAGCTACTTGGACTGAAGAAAGATTTTTGTTATGTCGCTATGAAGGCGTTTTCTGTTGCACTGCTCTAGGGTTTCAATTCGCCCCTCATTCTAATATGTAACCTGTACCAATGGTGAAGTAGTACAGATACGCATTAGCTAACAAACATACCATTCATCAACATCTCCTTTTCTTATTCCTTTGACATCACCAGAGGTTTATGATATCTTGCTTATCGACTTGCAGACACACAAGTCAAAGCACAACAGATGATTGCCAACATTGGGAAGTTGCTCGTGGCTAACCCCCGTAAACTCAACGAAATATTCAACCCCGTCAAAGATGAACTTGTCAGCAAGCTGCTGGGACATATTCAGTCGCTTGAAGCTCCTCAACATCTGCTGCTGGCCGACAGCAAGGAAGAGGATCCAAAGTGGTTTGAAGGTAGCTAAGATGGATTCTTCTTCTATAGCACTGGTTAATGACCCAATAGACAGTTTTATGATCTTTAGCGTGGGACTAGCAAGGCGAAAAGCTGTGGTAGTTGGCATGGGACCATAAATAAAGGACAGGCATGTGAATAGTTGTGTTCAGTGCCACTGTTCACTGGTGTATTCGGTCCTACTTTTCTGTGATTGCATGTATGTTGGCAGAAGAGGTACTACATTAATGTGTCTTTTCGAGAATATTGCAATT
Organism: Hyalomma asiaticum; assembly: GCA_013339685.2. Taxonomy (NCBI): domain Eukaryota; kingdom Metazoa; phylum Arthropoda; class Arachnida; order Ixodida; family Ixodidae; genus Hyalomma; species Hyalomma asiaticum. The sequence continues at coordinate 53,679,699 of CM023484.1, forward strand.
ACCTAGAAAGCCAGGCTAGTTGAAATTTTTTGAACCACTGCTACGACTGTGGATACATCCCTCCGTTCGCCAATACAAAAATATTTCACTGTCACTGGGGCCAGACACAACGGGAAATTGTGGAAACAGCAAAGACTGGGAGTCTGTCGGAGAGACGTCATTCAGCTTTTGATTTGGTTAGTTAGTAAAGAATTAATGTAGCACTCGAATTTGTCATGAGAGAGTTCTCCTTTTCTTGATGTTGTCCCTCCTGCACATGCTGTGTGACAGATGTTGATCGTGCTGCATATGTTTTTATGCATAAAGTGTTCAGTTGACAATTCGTGCCTTTTCTGTGGTTAGCTCTCTCTGTCTCATTTTGTCGTGCTGTCCTTAAGCACGAGATTAACATCTCTCTAGATGCTTATGAAGTGGTTGATTGTTAAAAAGACAACAGAAGGGAATACCAGTCAGTGTAGACTGCTAAAGTATCCTTCAACTAGTCTGCATGTTCTGCTTAGAAGAGGAAATAAAGGCAAAACTTGAATTTCACGCTGATCAGCACTCTCTGGCCATCATTGGCCGCTGCACCATGAAAGACCACCATATCTGTGTAGGAGAGCTGGGGCACTGTACCACGCTGTAGCACCTGTGTAGGAGTGCTGGTTTTGCACCAGGACTCCTACACAGGTGCGGCAGTGTGGCATTGCAGATGTCCATCTATTTTTCTCATTGGTGTGGTTGAGTTACTGTTCTGAAAACTTGTTATGGTCAGTCTTTATAGTTAAAAAATTAATGGAGTTTGAGCAGATGCTGTCAGTAAATATCCACCACATCACAGCACTCTGGTAAGAAACTTCAAGGCAGCATTCCATGTTCCATTCTGCAGTGAATCTTTTAGTATTGGTAATTTAGTAGACGGGTAACTTACTAATACTGTTCAGCATAGTTATTTCTTTAGTTGTCTTTAACCAGACAATAGCAATGTATTGGAAGCATTCCGTTTAGTCTATGCCTTTTCCATTTTGTCTGAGCTATCTTGATTTCAAATTATATCGGTGTATTCTTCGTTCTTTCCTTGGGACATCAATTATTAACATTTCGTAGGGTAGGACACCTAAACACACTAATTTTATCAAACCGCTGTTATAAACAGCACTTTTGCTGCAATGGCTTAATAATCTGTTGATTTAGCTGAGAGTTAGCCACTGCAATCCTTGCTCTATATGTATGTGTTTGAGGTGCATTCAAGGTCTTCAATATCTACACAGGCATAAGTAGGCAATCTAAGCAGTAATTAAATGTCATATTTGAGAGCTCAAGAAGAAGTCCCAGAATCCAGACTGTTTGGTGTTTTGCAAATAAAGACATAAAAACCCTAGCTGGTTTAGGACTGCATTTCCTATGAAATGTTGTGAAAAAGTTCTTTATATTATTTCTTTCTGCTGTCTAGGAGAGAAGAGGGCAGTATCAAAAAGGTCTGTTCTTAGAGAAAGAGCTAAGACACGAATCAAAGGATACTACTACAAGGTATGTCTAAGATTTTTCATGTTGATTGTTAATTTTGTGTCCAACTAAATTTATGAAATTTTTGCTTAGAATACTGCACCTTTAGGCATTGGATAGCTAGAAAACTTTTTGCCTTTTTATAAAGTTAAAGAGGCCTTGAAATGGCTTTAACAGTTGTTTACAAATGGAGGCAATAGCATACCTCATTTGAATCGATAACAGGCTGATTCAATTAAGTGCTCAGTGTAAAGTGTATATAATTTATTAAGTTTTGAATGTGCACATCACATTGCAGCAGTGCCACTATATCAGGATTTTAACAGGATTTACACTTGGGATATTACATGGTTTTGCAATGTCACTCGTGTGACTGATATGATTGGCATCCTAGCTCTTTCAACAGTTGGGTTTATGATGGCAGAGAAATTAACCAGACACTAAGCGTGGCGTTCCTTGTGTACAGTTCGCTAGGCTGCCTATCATAGAAGGCAAAGCAACCACTCAGCAAATAAGAAAAAGCACGAATTGGGAAGAGGGCAACCCTTAACTGCACTTAACTCCCTTAATGCAACATGCTTCACTTCAATTATGCTGTTAATCATTTGCTCCTGTGGTAGCTGAACAGGTTACCTAATTTCATAGAACAGTTTTAGGGACCCTTTAATGTATAGCACAACTACCATGTTGCTTCGGCTGCTTTAACCCGCAGCCCCCCCCCCCCCCCCCCCCAAAAAAAAAGCAGTTCGTCATTCCCCTTGTAAGTCATGTTCAAGATAGGTTACCCTATAACTACAAGAAATAAAAGAAAAAGAAATGAAAGTTTGGTTATTTTTTGCTTTCGATCATGGAAACAAGAGCACTAGCTTAAACTGATTGCACTACTATACACTGATGCGCATAATTCTGTGGTTGTTCTCACTTTTAAAAGCCATGACACACTTTTGACACAGTGTAAAGAATTCTGCTCCATTATTGGATTAGTGGTCATGAACACCACTTATTTCAGGGATGCAGTATTCTAGCAATGTTGGTCGCATGTCTTTTGGCATTATCATTACATATGAGCGATTTCTAGCTATTGCTTCCATAAACTGCCTTTGTACACGAGCACAACGATTTCTCCATTTCTGGCCGTACAGTCTAAAGATGAGATGCAGAAGCGACTTGGAGAAAGCGAGAAGGGCTGCGTGCGTCACCTGTTCGAAGAGTTTCTGCGGCTACTCAAGCAAAATGACCACAATGGCCACTACTTTGTACGTGGTGATGCTGGTGCACTTTGCCTGAGTGATGGCCAGTTCGAGTGCCAGGGTACATTCAGCAAGGACCAGTGCTCAGGACGGCTTCACGTGATCAACCCATATGCCAGTAGAGAGCAGTTGGTCATCTTCAGCACATGGAATTTGGATCACAGGTAAGAAACTCTCACGAAAATTTCCACAAAACTCTGTGAAGCATTTGACAAGTAGTGGAAACTTCTATATCTATATACAGTAGAACCTCGTTATAACAAACGCGGATATAACAAACTATTGGATATAACGAAGTAATCGCAATTCCCCTTGAAATTCCTATAGATGAAATTGATACTGGTTATAACGAACTAATGGTTATAATAAAGTAATTACTGCTCCCCTTCAACTTCGTTATAACGAGGTTTTACTGTAGCAGTACAGCATATGGATTAGAATAGTTTACAGTACAGTTGAATGCACTTATAACAATGCTGTTTTTAACAGTATTAACTACATATCAGTTATAATAATGATGAGCTGCTGTACCATCAGCTTTTGTGTATTTTCTATGGTGAACTAACCCTCTCACAGCAATGCCCCCATGGCCTATTACTGGTTATGGTGATAAGTCTGGCTGCTCTTTGTGCCCTGTGTTGGTGCCAAAAGGTAATGGAATGTGAAATATTTGAAAGACTCTGGTCACGGCACACTTGCTGTTCCTCAGTACAAAAGGCTGCCCCACTGTCATATACAATAGAGACCAGTTTTCTCTAGGTTCTCTCTGTCACTCTTCCATTCTAATACCCTCCCAACATGACATCTACCCTGAGTAGAAAGTAACAAAGGACAATAGTTCCAAAGCAGGTCTTGAGGAACTTCAACTGGCTTTCCCTCTTGCCACTGAAGTAGTTGTGCTCATTGTCAAGCTGTGAAGCATGCTGTGAAGCATGCAGGGAGGAAGCTTTTATCCATTCGTCCCGATTGTTATAAAGGTTTATGGCTAAAGTAAAACAGGGACCCACAATGCTCCTTACTGCACCCTCACTTGCACTGACACAAGCAGCTCTGGTGTCCTGTTATACAGTTTATTCGCATGCAACCCTATTATAACAATTATCAGTTACGACAGTGTGATTTTCATGGCACTTCGGTATTGTTATAAGTGGATTAGTCTGTATAACATCATTATAAGGGACCTTGATAGTGAAGATTTTAATCTGTTGTAAAGGAAGTATGTAGAATCTAAGTACTGTGACAACAGACTTTTACATAAACACTAAATAGGTCTGTTCTAAATAGAGTGAATTACTATATGTCACAGACATGGTAAAAGAAGACATTTATTCCTGTAAGTTTTCTGAAAAAAGCTTGTCAGCTTCAACTGTTGCTATATGGCAAACAGTATGAACACTACGCGTGTCTGCATTGTTACAAAGCTGTTAGTCTCGCTGTGTTGAACCCGCTATGCTGTCCCTGTACCGAAGGTATGCCAAATTATGTTTGAAGTTGGGATGTTCACAGTGTAAATTCAGCTTTAAAAAAGTGCTGACCAGCTTGCTGGCCTGGTAAATTGGTCCATTATATCTGAATTTACGTTGAATCAGAATACATTGTTAAAAAAAAAAAAAAGCTCGAGCAATGGAAGAAACAGGAAGATCAGCATAACACTGTTATTCTGTTGTAAGCAGATCTACTGTAAAGAGCATAAGCCAATAGATACATTAAAAGCTGGATTAAATGGATGGCCAAATTTTGCTGAGATGACTAGAACAAGCCACAAGTTTTTGTTTTGTCAACCCCACATGATTTGAACTGGAGTAGGAAATGGAATTTCTTTTTCTTCCTAATCCAAACTCCTTGTGCAGAATCGAGAGGTCCAGGTCCATCTTGCCCACCATGTCCAAAGCTATTCAACTTGCCAATGGGAGGGCAATCAATGCGAGCTACTTCTACCGGCTTCTATTCACAACTGACAACTTGAAACTGGTGCATCCCGTTTGCCACATTAAGTCGGAACACGATGGTTACTGCTGTGACCCTGGAAGTTGGTACACAAGTAATACTATGACACAAAATGATGGCCGTGGTGATGAATCTATACAACAGATGCAAAAGAGTGGACAAAGCAGCATTAAGTGACAGACAGCAGGAAAATGGGGTCATTTTGCAATTGAACTTAGATGGTCCAGTACCTAATCTGAGCTGACTTGCAGAAGATGCTGTTTGTTGTGGTGGTTTCATACCTACGGCGTTTTGGTGCTGGCCATGAAGCACGGAGACAGAACCATTTCAGGAGAGGAGTCTGCCATGCCACGACAGCATATATGAGCAGCACGGAAATGTCATGGCTGGCTGAGGATGAAGTGAAGTTTTCATCGCAGGACGAGAGAGAACACATCTGGTTCACATAATTTACGTGCTCTTCTATGGATGCAATCCACAAAATTTTTTTTATCTTCTCAAATATCCTAAGTCTTCCAAAATTTTGCTTGTTGGTGCTAAGAAACGGAAGTGACAAACATTTTAACGGTGGTTATTACCGAATGTTGCCATAACTAGTATATGCCACGCTGTTCTTGAAACATGCTATTTATGATTCCACAGCATGTCTGCCAATGAATTGCCACAGAATGGCAAAGTGATGATCCTTTGCAGAGAGCAGACTGCATGCACCATCTCCATGGGTGGGATGACACAACACAGGGGCACTCGGCACTGTGCCTGATGCTGCTAATTTACTGGGATGCTCTAGCAAGCACCTCTTTAGCTCATGAATAGTTATTGCTTCCATGGCATGAATTCATGAGTTTGATTCCAGGCTGCGAATGCCACAATTTGGAGGATGCTTAATGGTAAAAATGATGATGTTCTACATACTATATGCCAAGCTACATATCAATAATTAATCTTAGAGCTGTTTGACATGCAGTTTCTGGTACCAAAAGTGTCATTAATCAATCAGTTGACTGCAAGGTGCCACCAAAGGTGGCCAGGCCCAGCCTTCACTAGCACCGAAGCTGTACCAGCGAAACAGGCATACATAGCATGTGTTGCTTCACTCATCCTGCTCACACCTTGAAAGTAGCATAGCAAATTTACATGACACTTGTACATATCTATAATAGGCTTCTTGACCGCCTGACGACAGTGAAGTGCTGCTCATTGCAGTGCCAATTCATTCTCACTTACATATGTATGTTCATATAGTGACTGTCAGGCAGAGACCATCACAGCTTTATTCTGTGCCCTTTATATTAATCTGCCTATCAAACTTCTTTCTGTATCAGCATAAGCCTGATTACAATGCACTTGACCAAAAACGGAAGCAATCTCATTTTTCTGTTCGTAAAAGAAGGTATGCAGCACTGATCCCTGTGCATAACACCTCTTATCCACTTTATTTGATCTAGTAGCTGTCTTGAATGTAGTCTAAGAATTTAGTAAAACAGGATACTACTAGTGCTACTATATATAGTTGAATATTTCAAGACATTTCATTTTTGTAGAACGAGTGGCTTTGCAGTATGATCGTGGTTTAAAGAAGAAAGGGGCACGACAGTTAATGCATCCTTGTGCATATATTTAGCTACTGTGTTTGCAGGATTGTAAGTAAACTCAAATGTACCCAAACCCCAAACTCAGACCCCAGGAGCCACAAAAATGCAAGCCAGAGATAAATTTGTGGGACTCTCAAGCTTGGCCTTAAGAGTTTAGCGTGATAATCGCACTTCCTTCCATTTGTCATGCTCTTCAGTCGCCTAGCCACGTAATTGTCATGACACCACTTGGTAGAAAGTGCGAGTTACTTGTGTTACTGCGTTGCCTCCCTCATTGTCTTGCGCCATTTGACATAGATACGCCATCAAACCTTGCCAGTGAAGATGGCACCATAATAATTGAGAATTGAGCTAGTTGGCAATACAGTGGAACCCCGCTCTTACGTTCCTCACTGCTGCGTTTTCCCGGCTGTTACATTGTTTTTCATCGGTCCCAACATAGCTCCCATAGGATCCCACGTGTTGGGAACCCCGCTCTTACGTTGCAACTGTGGGCCTCTTCCCGCATGATACATTGCAGCCTGGCACGCCATACCCGCCCGGGCACCGCTATTTTGACTTGACTTTTGACAGTCTTGGTCATGCTTGCAGGCATCGCCGCCCGCTGGTGGCTGCCGAGATAGCGCTGGCGCCAGCGCTATCTCGGCAGCCGATCAACACTCTCCTCCCTTCCCCCTATTCATCTTTTCATGCTCCTTAAAGACGGCCGGGGCGTTTCCTCCCCGCTTCTATGGCAGGGGTCCGGATAGGGGTGATGTTATCACCTCCGAGTGACGGAGATTGGCCGGGCTCGTTTGATCTCTCTTTCAGCCATTTTCGTCGCCCCCACTCACATGCTTTTATTCTAGCGACCGTACTTTGGGCTCCGGGGACTTCCGGAGAAAAGAATCGGAAAAGGGGACATCACACTCCCAACCCCTTTTGCGTATGACTGCGCTCGCTTGTGCAGCGAGTGGTGTGGCCGTCCAAAGCCTGTCAGTGCGCGCGCCGGCGAGCTAGTTCGGCCCGGACGGCGACTGCAAAATATGCAAGGATTTTTTTTGTAAAGGTGGCTAAATATCAGGGGTGCACAAATTATGTGAGGGCGCAAATTATGCTGGTAAATACAGTAAACAAGCACTGAAGACGGAACGTGAAAGCGCTATCGAGCGATCGCGGAACCGACGGGACCAGCCGGCCAGCCGTACTCGTAATCACAAACCACGCGTGGGGTGCTGGAACAGGATGCGGTGATCGCAGTGACAGAGCGAATTGCCTCCAAAATTGGTGCGTCACCCTTTAACTAAGCCTCAATGATCACAGTTTTGATTGCGATCTCTCTGAGGCATACTTTCTCTCATCGGGGCGCCGGAGGCTATACTGGCAGCCCATTCACTGCGCTCGACAGCCGTGAACGGAGTCCAATTATCGAATTTAGAGCTAGAAACCGTCCGAAACATCAGTCGCTTTAACACATAAGGTCTATGGGGGCAATGGCGGTACCGTGCGGCTGTCCGAATTATTGGTCGGCGACCTAGATGGCTCACCTTGCTGAAATAAATTGTTTCAAGTCAAAGCCGCCCTGTTCTCATTCGTTTTCGGAGCTTTCCTCACTCATGCGTTTTCCCAGCTGTTACGTTTTTTTGCCCCGGTCCGCTGAAAAACGTATGAACGGGGTTCCACTGTAGTTCATCTTGAGGTGGGGTGCAGTGCTACATGAAACAAAGACAAAGAATAAGACGCACATGTCGTGAGCGCCTCTGCACATGTCCCGAGCAGGGTTCACTTCCCGAGTTGCTGAAGAGTTTTTCTTATTCCTTTATTTGCATCTACCTCGAATTTTCGCTCACTACCAACGAGGCTGAACCGGAATTTCTGTAAAACAAGTTCTTTAACGCTATCGCATTAAGATACTAAATGGCGGTATCCAAACTAGAAGACAAGCTCAGGGGAAGATGGATGCTTGAACCGATGAACAAAATGCAAAGTACGATTTAGTACATTCCCTGTTCTAAATCGTAAATGGCGGTATGCATTTTGGCTTCAGTTGTAAGTCGATCCCCCAACCTTGGATTAAAAATTTAAACAAAGTGGGTTGACCTACAATCATGTAAATACAGTAAGTGAAGGTGAACACTATAATGACCTATTTAATCACAAAAGTGCTTTTGTGTCGGACTGCACTTTGCTTTGACAATCGCTGTGTGTTGAGTACAGTGCCAAGACTTCAGCATTGCTTTAAACCAAAGCAGCTACATTTGAACATGGGCAAGGAGGTAATCTGTATTACTGGCATACATTTGTTAAAGTTCACGGCAACCAAAAACTAAGTCGAGCCCCCACTCTGAGGAATCCCTCAAAACTTGGATGTAGTTGTGGCATTCGGAAGTCTTCCATTATTACTGAATGAAAAGGGGGGAATTGATTGACAAGCCTGTTCTTTGTTACTGCCACATGAAACAAACAGAAGGTATATGGAATAAAGAAAGGGGGGAAAAAATAGTGGAGGAAAAAACAAATTGCCAAAGGTGCAGGTTGACCAAAAATACGAACACTTGCTTTGCCTTTTTGTAGAAATGGTACCTACATTTCGGAGGGCACATATGAATGAATTTTATGAAAGCTGCATCCATTTCCTTGTACTTGACATATTTTGGTACAGGTAAGAATGCTGCGGGTTTATAAAACAACAAACAAAGCACTGCAAGTTTCTTGTTGAGGTAGCACAACTTGGAATGATAAATTACCTGCATTTGAGACCAATTGTGACTATGTCATTTGAATCTTAGACGTGCAAGCATGTCTCAAATAATAATGGTTGTACAACAGGTAGCCAAATGTGCACTTTTTATGTTTTTTATCTGGCTATGGTTAGAGTGTTACGTCTCAAATAATAATGGTTGTACAGCAGGTAGCCAAATGTACACTTTTTATGTTTTTTATCTGGCTGTGATTAGAGTGTTACGAAACGAGTAAACAAAAGTGCTTGCGTATACAAAGATGACAATAGCGAAGTTGTGGTGGAAACCTATGTCCTCCTTTCATGTGCTGTTCTGTATGTCTATCAGTACTTCTCTCCATGTGAATATTTATTATGTATGTTTCTGCAAGAGACATCCCAAAACAGTACTTCAGCTTTGGGGCCATGTGGACATGTGACTGTACACTTGAGTCGTTTTGCCACTGCCAACATAGTGTTCATTGCATGAGAACCACAGTGATGCCTTTTCTTATGGCATTAGCAAGCATCTCATATTTTGTTGTTTAACATAACTGAATATTTTTAAATAGAAGCGTGTGCCCAATCCGCCTTTTGCATGTCTGCGTGGCGCCCTCTCACAGACACGGGCACAAAACAAGATGTACGGCATTGTGCTGAATCTGTTGTCTGCTACCACAGCATTTTTCTGTGGCATGACATGGCGAGGCAAAGATGCATATCGTGAGCGTTATGCTCATTTTCAATTTAAAAATGCTGTACACACTTCTGGGAGGCCTCTCTGGCTTTGTGACCAACAACAGCAAAAAGAAGAACCACCCGTGAGAAAGTCTTTGGGGTCTAGAAACAGGACAAAATGCCACTTGAATGCGAAAGGCAGAGCAAACCCCGCTTGCTTCCCATATGGACATTCATTTGAGGGAAGGCAAGAAGTGAATAGCGGTGTTCTTTTAAAACAACGAACGACGAGTAATTCGGGGATGACGTGTATGTGCTCGATCTAATGTTTAATGAGTTGAACCGCACGTCAACTCATGGAATTGTATGAAGTAATTGTCCTCCACAGCGGAAAGGTGCTGCTATATCCATGCTGTCAAAGGAGTACAACAGGCGACCTGTTAGCACCACCTGCCTAGCTGGGTGAGTTTTCCTTCTTGTGATGTTCCGAGTGATCATGCGTATTGCCAGACCTCTGCTTTCCGCATGTCCCTGTTGTTGTTACACAAACTGTTTAACTACAGGAACACAGAACAATGGTTTTACTCGTGTCCGGCGCGTGTTCCTCGCTGCTAAGGCCGTGTCAAATAGGCAGTGTTATCCTGCCTGCATTGTACGATGATGTGAGAGAAATTCATGCTACCAAAAATGTGTGTGAGGATGGCATACTGGCATAGCTGGTGCTGAGTTTCATTACATTTAATAATGGGTACACCGTTTCGTATTGCGCACCGCTTGCATCATCTGTACAACGCCGTACAGGTTGTTTGCGCTGGATGCGGCTCATGCGCACTCGGACCATGCAAAAGGCAGATTGTGTGTCTATATTGTTGATCTCAAGACTTCTCAACAACCATATCTTGTTAAATTTCTGGAAATAAAATTTTTCAATACATTAGGAAAAGCAATCTTGCTCATCATTTACAAAAGAAGGGCAATGACCGTGCATGTCTTCCTATGCCCTTATTTGCCACTGCCATCATTTACAACTTCCGTCACGGTCTACGGTCATTCGCGCTGGATGCGCACTCAGACCACGCAAAAGGTAGATTGTGTGTCTATATTGTTGCTCTCAAGACTTTTCAACAACCATATCTTATTAAGTTTCTAGAAATAAAATTTTGCAATATATTAAAAAAAAAACAGTCTTGCCTCGTCATTTACAAAAGGTTTATTTGCTACTGCCATCATTTACCACTGCCACTACCATCATTTACTTCCGTCGCATTAATGCTGCGACCTGGTGCCAAAAGTCACTGTTAGAGTTTAGGCTATGGTTTGCCCATTGCAGTAATGTCCAGTGTTCCAAAAGTGCTACATTAGATCACAGCCTTACATACTGAAATACTGAAAAGCTGTTTTCTTTTTGTTTTGCAATAAAATTCTCTGCATAAAGCAACATGAGGAACATAAAGTACTTATTTTACAGTGTTATCATATACAGGTACTATTCATCATGTGAATGATCTTAGCGCTCCTGCATGGCATCATGGTAATGATGCTAGCGTTCAAAACCAGAGGGAGCACGAGCTTAAATTGGTGCGATCATGGCGATTGTAGTGTTTATTTGTGCACATAAGGTCTTCTGGCCATCTACACCACAGGAAATGCAACAATCTCCCCATGTGAAGTGTTTTTAACATGCTGCTGTCTGCAAGAAAAAAAAAAAAAAAGATACAGTTGATGACTTGCACTGTATTATACCTTTACGCCATGTTTTTGCATCACCTTACGTGTGCTTCAGTTTCACCACATTTTTAAATAATTGCAACGACATACACTAAGATAGGAACATAACTGTGGTGTGAACAGATGCCATGGAACGGAAGCCTATTAATACCTGACCAAGAGCTTTCAAGGATAGCATTTCAGCAGAAGTGCTCACAATAGGACACATTTTTTCCCGTGTGTTATCCTCATGTAGGTGTTCAGAAAAACAAATAAAAATGTTAATTCAATTTCCTCCATGGGCATTTGAGAACTGTGCTACGTGAAGAGAGCACTTGTCAATTTTGTTAGTCTTCACTGCATTCATTCCTACTGGCTGAGGCAATTCAGGTGTACTGAAAGTGTGAATCTCAAAACCTGCTGAGTGATACATGTAACGCCCATCAAGACAGATATGCATGAATACCTGTGATAATCGATGAATGTCCTTCTGTCTGTGATTTAATCAAGGCTTCAGGAACTGCTTAAAAATATTTTGCATTTGCTTCCCTGCAAAATCAACTCCTTCAGTCTACGTTTTTTGTTTGTTTTTGACCATAAACATTAAAATTAGATGCGAGGGGGTGAGGGTTTGCAAAGAGCTGTGTGCTTAGAACTGTGCATGCAGCCTCAGTTGTGTGGCAGAAAACCACGCAGTTCTTGCAGCTGTACTTGCAACAGCAGAGGCACTGACATATGGGGTGCGTGTTCTGCAGGATTCATTGGCACCAGCTCAATTTCTTTCAACATGGTATGTGTGTCAATACATGTCACACTTGCACATTTCACTCTGTTTCACGTCTGAGGTGGTCTGCAAAACCACCATTCAGAAAATTCCAGCAGATTTCAACCGAGCCATGTCCTCCTCGGAGGGGAAAAAAGAATCCTGAAATTTGTTTTCTTGCAGAAACTGTCGCAAACACTGTTCTAAAGGATTTGCCAAGTTTCGTCTTCTTACTCTAATGGCGATTATTCTCACAATCACTCCCTTTCAAGCCCATTCAATTAGCAGATGTCGATTCTCAGCTGTGCCAAAGGTGCAGAACTTGCCTTGCCCTACTACACGTAGAGTTCCAACTGGCAGTGCTCTCATGCGATTCTGAAAGCTTATATAGAGAAGCAGGGCACACAAAATTGGAAGGAATTGGAAGATCTCTACAAAAAGCTGCTATGTGCCACTTTACAAGCATTTCAATGTTCAAGTCTCCCCTAGAACTTTATCCTCTGTTGCATGCAACCTTTTTTAGTTTACTAATGTTGCACTTTGTTTTAGCCGCAGCTAGTTGTGAAGTGCGTTTACATTAGGTTATGACTGACCCTGCATATAACTGCCACCCATTTATCCGTTCAGTGCTTATGATCTTGTTGCAGAGTTCACATGCATTTCTCCCATCGCCTGTTCTTCAGATCAAATAAATAATTTTGTTTGTAGACTACAGCATTATAAGTTGGAAGCTTTCAAATCCATATGTGTTCGATGTGTTCCACATTTATTTCCACAAAACCAATTATACATGCAACCGTGCAGACAGAAGTGCCAACGTAGTAACACAATGCGTAAGACACACAGTTTCTGGAACATACAAAAGCGCACACTATGTCAACACATCAGCATGTATATATAGAGTCTAGAAAGTGAAATTTCACTACAGCATGACACTGGTAAAAGGCCAGGCATGATAAATTCACCCAACAGTTCAAATGCAACAACCATACCTTCGATGCAGAAATATGAAAGGTCGCAACCAGTTTGTGCTACAGTACAAAAGCACTGTTGAGTTGCAGTAGCTGTTGTTAACGCACAAGCCTTGCTTCAGACAAGAGTTTACTACGAAATTGGCAACAGCTTTTCTCGTATGGCAGCTAGAGAAAGCACACACGTATTTTTTAAAAGGAGGCAAAGCTATTCTGGAAAATTAAATAACATGAATTCACACAATGAGAACCCTGGGAGTGCCAAAAATTTTGTAGCACTACAAAACAGATAAACACACCATAGTGTGTTCCAGTATGACTAGTATAATGTGCAGAACGCCAGGGTACCAACACAGGAAGGGGTTGGGGTGGTGGGGAAAAAAGCATGGAGTGATCACTCAAAGGTAAAAGAGAATCCCAAGCATAAAATCATTTCCACTAAAGTGAAGAGCAATGTTTTGCATGACACTTTGAAAGTCAGACTCATGTGAACATCTCACCAAGGTCCAGGAACCGAAACTAAAGTACCTCGTGCAGAACAACTGACAGTGTTTGCAAATGCTCAAGAAGGCCAACTCAAGCTGCCTCGTCAAGCTGAGTCAATCCAGGTGCAACAAGTGCATCTATAAGACTCATACTACTGGATCAGCAAATTATGATATCCATCAATGCCAAAGAAAGTCGAATTTCTTGAAGAGGACAGAAAAAGACAATTCTACAATTTTGCACCAGTCATGCTAGTTTGCGACAGTGCACTGTTGAGACTGCAGGATTTGGCATGAGCAGATAGTTGAAGAAAAATGTGTCAAGGTGATGTTTGTTCACATATATGCAGCTAAGAGGTGTAATGGCCTGGCAGCCATATTAAACTATGCTTGTACAAGCACACTTCTCAGAAGCAGTAAATGATATATGCAGCTAAGAGGATAATTCCGACATATTTCAGATCACTTCTGAAAACTATCAATATTTCTTAAGCTCTTCATGAGCTCAGCATACATCAGTTGTAGTTTGACAGATGGGAGTTTTGTAATGAAGCGCAGAACCAGAAATATGTTTCAAAGCATAACTGCTACTAAAATGACATGCACAGATGAAGACGGGAATGACAACATCACCCTTCTAGCAGCAATTATGCTTTAAAACATACACCAATTACTAGACCAAAAACAAGTTCTCATATCATGTCTTGCAACAAACAGCAAAATAGCAAAAGAGTGCTTGCACTAATGTGCCTACCCCTCACAGTACTATTCTTGGCAACCAAGTTAATAATAGTGAACTTAACTGATTTTTGGCCACTAGAGGTAAGCCCTGGCTGAGCTCTGCAAGCAACTCGCGCGATTGAAGTTTAGGACCACTAGGGGAAAGCTTCACGACAAAAAGGTTTCAGAGACGTATGCATACAGTTCTACCACAGAACAAAACATGAGTGCAAATTCCAGTGCCTGTAACACATTGGCAAAGTAGTCGGGCCAACATACCAATGGCCTCTGTGAACCAAAAAAAGTTTTAAAAAGAGGCTGTTTACATAAATGACAAGCCTGCAAACAATGCATCAACAAAAACAATACTTGTGTGATTTCACTTCATATATGTAGGGAAAGCCAATAATGTACTAACTCAAGGTTACACCCAGAAAATATAGATAAGCTTGATGACATGAGATGTGCAAGGACTTAGTTTGCTTAGTTCTGCAATTGCTCCAAAACAAGAAGTTTCACTGCATACTCACTATGTTTTCAATACAAAAATGTACAAATGTGAAGCAGCTTCACTTCTGCACATTATGTGCAAGAGCAGCACGGGAAATGCACAGGATTATGACAATCCATATGAGCTCGTTACAGCAGCACTGTGATTTCAACAAGTTTAAGTTTTCTAGTAATGGCAGAGTTTCAGGTTTTCATTTAAGGGGCCTCTCACCAGGCCACATCGCAAATTTTGGTTCTTAAACGCCCAATAGGAAGCACCGTACCACAAGAATTTCTTAAATTTGTCCATTATTAGTAGTGATAGAGATAAAAATGCTTGAAGTGGCATGGTACCAGGATTTCTGGAGGCGAGAGTCGCTGCCAGTATGATACCCTCACTGCTTGCCGATTCTGCAGGGCAATGGAAAAAAAAAAAGAAAAAGAAAAGCGAAGCGCTCAACATTGTGCCCCTTTAAGGAGCCAGCCTCCAGATTGCCGCCTCCCGATTGGTTCAGGCTGCTGCCGCATGCTCTTGACAAGTGTCGTGTCATGGTTTGTAGTCACAGACAGGCAATTTATGGCGATGCCATGTGCCGTGCACGGTGCAACGCATCGTCCTCAGCATCTTGGCGCATGACGCTTATAAGAGAAAACTACGTTGTTTGAAACTAGGGTGCCTGTGTGCTGCAGATCTTGGGAGACATGGTCGCGAGTACACAGTACGCAATGCGCTTGTCAGCTCAAGATGTCCAGACCTGGTGAGAGGCCCTTCAAGCACAGGAGACAATGTCAACACTTCTAAAGGAAGCACAACACCATTTTACATGTCCTCTGCAATGTGTGGCATGATATTTGTCTCTTATAGTGTAGGCTTATGCCACAGGAGCGAAGGAAAGAGACGGCTGAACCGTAATCGACACCAGCAGGGAATGCGAGCTTTGGTGGCTTCACATGCCACAGCCAAGCACAGTCTTTATTTTCCTCTCTCGCAGCCGCACGCTCTCCGGTTTGCGCTCGTCCAAAACGAGGGTGCTACAGGCCCCCCGTGCGCAAACCGGAGAGCGCGCGGCCACAAATGAGGGCGCTACAACAGAATCTTTGTAGATGCTAATAACTGACACTCTTTCCTATTAGCAAGTACGCTGCCTTTGTTAAATTTTTTAGCATGCTTGCTGACCAACAGAATTATGGTGGTTCTTAGTTTAACTCTACCAAGCTGCATTAGGGAGTGGGTAATTCAGTATAGGGTTTCTTGCGATTTCCTTAGACCAGAGCTGCCATTACAATCAAACTTTGTTATAACAAAGTAGTATCCAACACAAATGTAGCTTGCTGTATCCACAAGTTCGTTATAAACATACCTATATTTGGAACATTATTAATGGCATGACTATTTGGTTGAGTTTGTTATATATTCGTATTCGCTATGCATGTATCGAGGTTTGTTCTTACATGAACCAGAGATGAAGTGATGGCTTTGATGCAATTCGTGCCATTAATTTTGCCTGTTAGGCATAGGTACATTAGTTTCATTCATATTTTGAACTAGGACCACCCACAAGAATAACTGTGCTGTACTATACTTGCACCTAGCATACCTGGTGTTTACAGGATTCCACTGCAATGTAAAAATAATGATCACAATACAGAGCGCAGAAAAAGGAAAAATAATATTCACTTTTCATTTACCAAACCTAAGAAAGTGGCACAAGCAGAGCTTCCTATTTGGTCACTGTAGCCTACAATAAAGCTTGTTCGATTGTGGTGCTGGCGTGTGACAAATCAGTTGTGCTGGTTGAACTGTTACGGAACAACTAGGAAACCACCGACTACTAAATAGCTACTAGTGAACCAATGAGCTAGTGAGGACTTTGCCAGTGCATCGAATTTGAACGCATGCTTTTACCATAAGCACCGCTGAAATAAAAGTGGAAGGCCCTTTGATACCTCCAAAACCATGAGCGCTTACAGTACACAGTACATATAATGTGATTGATTCGGCCCATAGCATATTGTATGTGTAACCCTCACAACTGCGGTACCTAACGGCACTTCCGACTAAAGAACACCCATAAACAAAAGTTAACAGTGTGATTGTAGTGCCTTTGGTGTAGTGCCAGGTGGACTGACCTTGAAAAGCTAAAAAGTCAAGTTGTCACTTTAGGTCGCATGATATATATATATATATATATATATATATATATATATATATATATATATATATATATATATATGGTAAGCCACAAAGCTTATGTGACGTGAAAGTCTTCAAAAATTCTTATGATACCTTAACTAATAGCCTGAGGTCCAAAATTTTATAGTGAACCAATAAACCCGCCCAGTGATCCACCAAAGTACTGTAGTAGTGCTAAAGCTAGGCATAACAGAGATGACATCTGCCCTGGAAACCATGTCCCGTGTAAACTCATCTGACAAAGCACATGTGTTAAACTATACACTCTTTCGAAGCATGTGGCCTTGACCACTTGGCTGGACTTCGCCAAGGCCACCTGCTCAGACTACCGTGCTTAATTCATAAAGGAATGCAAGAATGAACCTCTGCTTTCCTTCCTGAGCCGTTTCATGAATGCCAGTGCTTGTGGGTGCATGATAAAATGTAGTACGTGCAAAACACAAGATTGGCAGAAAATGAGGTGCACACACTAGTGTAGCCTCTCTGGAAGAAATAGAAAACAAGCAAGGACTATCTATAGTATGGCTCTCTCTCATGTTCGCAACTGATGCCCTTGCATATCACATCAAGAAAACATTCTAAGCAATCGTAAATAGCTCCTCTCCTTTAATGTTCAAATAATGGCAGGTTCTGTGTGTTCATATGCACACAGCCACAAATCCGCCAATGCCAAGAACTTCACGTAGTGCAAAAGACCTGAATTTCACTGTGCATTCCAGTGGGCGAATGAAATAACCTGCTTCTCTAACTGCAAGCGGCAATCGCCAGCAGCGTACCAGTACTCTGGCCCCTGAGCTTGTAATGCATTGCATATTGTTACATAGGTACACAAGGGTATGTTGCAATCTCCAGGAACTACTAAGCAAAATCATGTAAACCTGCAGAGCACTGATGGATTGTCTTGAAGTTAGAAAGTGCTTTTACATCACTTTGTGAGCTATGTATTAGGCCACCTAATGGCCAAATCTTCACCAGGATATAGTGACGTGCTTGTTGCAATGTTTGAAGACACAGAATTCCAAAAGGAAAGCGTCTCAAAATGTTGTAAACACTATACCAGTAACTAATGAAGTTTGTGTGTGAGTTACGCCTTCAGTCATCTATTTTTCTCTTGGTGTCAGACTCGCACATCATCATTAAAACAGTACATAGCACACAAGCTGTTCTTTTGCTCTCTCACCAACTGGTCATTCAATCATCACACTACAGATGGCCTAAACATATGTGCTCACGGTCTCACTAAGGGTGCGCCACATAAAGAAACTAACTTAGCAACTGCTAACGAAATTAAATTAACCTACCTTTTGCCTAACAAGACTAAACTAGAGGTGTCGAACAAGAAATAATGCCATCTTCCTACAGAACCTTAGCAGTGACTTCCACCAAGAGTGCAGTTTTTCGCAACAGAGGCTTCTGGGGAGATATTCACTCTCGACCACATTTAGGGATACAACCTTTATCAAATGATGCCTGGCCAACCCCGCAGCCAGAACACCTGCCCCTCCAGCGAGGGTCTGTGCAAGACAATGTGTGGCATAAAATTCAAACTAACAGTATCCCTCAAAGGTGTTCACTGAATTGAGAATGCAGCTCCTGCCCTGAAGGTGAACAAGGCAGTGTGGAAACGTGCCTGGTGCAGCCAAGGTAAAACAAGCGTGACACCTTCCCAGCCATGCATACCACACGTACATGGATATACCACAAGGTTCAGTTCTCTGAGAACTAAAAGACATTGCAGTCTTATAGTACAGTGCACACAAGCTCTCAAAGCAATAGCAACAGCAATATGCTGATAGTGAAGTACCTTTGCGCACATGCTCAGCTATCATAGCTACATGTTTGTAATCTCCAGTGGCCACAATCAACTTATGCCATGGCTCAATTTGGTTAAAAGCCCCCACGACAACTGCCATTGTGCTATGGGAAGCCTCAGCACAGGTCCCCAATGTTCACGGCCACTAGAGACAAGGTGTGTAATGAATGGTTGTGAATTGGCGGCATTCCAGGGGCAGCATTGTCCTTGTTCCGACAGCAACTTTCTATTCCGTGCCATACTGTTGCCAGTTCCCATCAGGAGAGACAATATCATTTGGCTGGGTTCTCTCCTGGGCTGCTGGAGATGTAGTCTTTGCCTCTACAGTCACCATGTCGATGATGAAGCTCCATCCATCATACAGCGACCAATCGGAAAACTCCGCACGAGAGCCCTCACTCTATACAAAGATGACAACATCCACCAGTTTTCTAGCCCTTGTGAAACCTGCTCTCGACATAAGGTACATAAATGATTTAAACGCACTGTGAGATATGTAAGTGATGTTACGCTGTGTTGTTCTGATCTGTTTGAAAACTGCTCTGTCGCATCTCTGGCACACTTCTCACGACAGTGGCGGGGCATGCACATCAGCCGTGTGTGATGCTTTACACGGGGGACAGCTACACTGTAAGGAGTGCTAATTAAAAAGAAATGTTTCAAACATCGGATTCTAAGACAGCCTGTGCTTCAAGAAATACATAAAATCTAGATGGCGGAACAGGTGCCTTGTAATGGCTGTGGTACGAACTATGCAAGGTGTGTGCAGTTAGAAACCTTCCATGTTTCTCCTCACCCCCCCACCCCCTCTTAGCTAGTACTTGGTGATGCAAGTTGCACGAACCCGAGAGAGCTAATTCCTAAAAGAGAGAAAAGAAGAAAAAGCGCACACATATTATCACAAAAACTTCACAATGCACACGGCAGGCACTGTAAATGTCTCGGAAAAGTAAAGAGCACTAAGCAAGGACATTCACCTGAGAATGGCTGTCTTTTCTGTACGCTATCACTGTTTGGCTCATATAGCAACCCACAGATAGCACAAATTACAATGCCATGTTCCTGCTGCAACTTTTACGACCAAACTTCATTAGTGCTCTTATGAAACCTCGCACTGGGGAATTTTCCATTTCTTTTACATAGATGAATTGCAATACTTGTCAATCGTGTGGTGCAATGAAATGGGAAATCCCCTGCTTGTCGGCACTTTCATTAACGAGCAACAGAAGGGCAGCAGTCCTCCCTGGTGTACCTCTTCTAAGCATTGACATAACTACAGCAAACTGACTAGAACCGACACATTCGGCACAACGTAGCAGTCAAGAAGAAAAACACATCTTGCTTTACATTCTTAAGATTGTTTCAAATGATGTGCATCATGCATATTTCAAATTAGAAAGTGCCAAAGAGAATAAAAAGGAACTTGCATTATGCATTTGTGCAAATATAGTATAGGCAGGCTATGATCGTCTTATCCTTAGCTTGTCTCTGTCTGCATGTTTGCAAATGTGCATCATCTTCCCATACAAAAAAAAAAAACCTGACAAAAGCAGCATTTCGTACTTGGAGACACGAGTAATGCCACAATTGATACTGATGTAGCGGATCACATTAGTAAGAGGCTCTGAGGAGTGTTTCATGGCTCCTTTTAAGGTTATCCAGCAGAGATCGTCATGGAGTGTGCATCCCAATTCCACAACCAAGCAGGGATCACACTATGGATACGTCACGTCATCTTTCTGCTCACAGCCACAGTGACACACGAGTATTATGGTCACTCCTAAACTAATAAGCCATAGTGGCTACTTGGGAATGGGCAAGAGACAGCGGCACGCAACTCTGCAACACGCTACAGCACACCCAGTAACAACAAAGCTTGGCCGCCTACATGGTCAGCAGTTGGTCGTCCCTGTCCTCGTCTGGGCGTAGCGGCCTGTCATCAATGTCCCGGTAGGAGCGGTGCTCGTCGGAGGAGTCGCACTGGCATCGGCAAATGTAGTTGCACCCATCCTGAACAGAGGTGGTCATGGGTACATTTAGCCCAACGGAATTCGCACCATAAGAATTGCTAAGTAGCGCTGATAACTGGGCTAGTTGGTAATGGGTTCATTATTAAGAAAGGTGACACAAAATTAAGACGAACACAGAGGTGCTTGTGTTCGTGTCCTGCCCTCTGTGTTTCGTCTTAATTTTGTGGCACTGTTTCACAATGACGAAAGAATTGCTAGATCCACATGAGGAAATCAACCACGCATGGCTCAGTCATTTGACAGCTACAGTACAAGGGGATCAAGGGGACGTTTTTGTTACACATATGCATACAAAGCCAACAGATAATACAGAAAGGATAGAATAGGTGGAATTATTTGTATATTTTAATTTCCAGTAGCTGTGAGACAAAGGGGAAGTGGACGAAAAATAACTTGTTGGCGGTATGCAATGAACCACGGCCATTGCATTTTGTGTACAATGCACCCCAAGAGTGTTATCCAGCGCCATTTGTGGCCATGGTGGCAAATATGGAACATTATTCTTGCTCAACAGCACTTTTTGAGTAGGCACATACATTAATGCACCCTCACATCATACCTAACAGTACAAGCACTTTGTTTGCAGTGAGCATTCATGTGGCATAGGAAAAAAGCAGACAACTGTTGTGATTGTTGAGATTTACTCTTGCAACGAAGGCATATGGAACCTGCCAGATTTTATTAGAAAATTCTGTAGGCGAAGCTTCGGAATAGGGGGTAAAGGACGAAAGTCACATACCGTTTTTAAAGATCTCGGTGCATGCACCTTTTCGATACATACGTACATGTTACATCAGCTATTGACCTCCACATGCAGTGCACAAGCAGCAGTAAATCTGGAACGCGAAGGCTCAAGAACGGTACATTGTTATTACATCATCATAGCTTCTTCAGCTAATCTGCTGTCATCTGCCTGCTTCAGAAACTTGTAAATTTTGCTTGAAGTAGTTAGCCCTCTAATTTTCTTCTCCTAAGTGGGTCGAAGTGGGACTGCAGTACAAACTTTTTCACAAACTCAAGACTTTCAATTCGTGTACCTAGCTGGTTGCTTTGCCCTGCACTGTCTCACTGCAGCTGCGGAATGTTTAAATTTTTCTGTATATAGGATAGAATAACTCATTTGGATTTATCATAAGAGGATTTCTGCGGTGATATGGCAAGAATTCACATAATAACAAGTTCACTCACAGCTTGCAGGTTGCCGCAATCCTTCCAGAAACTATAGTTTGGAATCTGCTCCAGGCCTTTTGCTCCAACAACAATGCGCTTGTACAGGAAACCCAGGAGCAGGTAGCCGCCAGCCGCAGTGAAAAACCTGTAACAGGGAAGTGTTTGTTACTCAGCCACAGCTCTGATTCAACGCCTTCTACCAATGATATGTATGAAAGGAGAAGGATAGATTGAGAACAGCTGTTTTTCCGTTAGAGAACACTGCATGTAACAAACGGACATTTGAGCCAGGAAAAGCGCATATGGTGTCATGTAGCACTTCAATTTAAATGGATCAATTACAAGAGAAAGGTAAACGGGTGAGAAACAACTTGCCACCAGTAAGGATACAAATCACAACTTTTGCATTGTGCGAAGGTTGTGGGTCACATACCCGGGCTGCACACCTCAGCAACCTTAATTAGTGGCTGCATTTCGCCAGAAGGTAGTAAAATGATGAAGTCAATGTTGTGCTGACTGCCAAATTCTGATTGCAACAATGAGTGATTTATTTTGTCCGTACTCCCAACATAGAGTTAGTATGGCTGTCATCTGATAGATCTCTAAGCATGATATTTGATAATGATCAGCAACCCAACTTATTCCAAACAAACAGCTGATCAGTTCGCACGATATGTGTACTCACAGTATACAAAACACAGCTCCTCCACTGAGGCCACGATGATGCTGCTCAGTGTTTCTCCTTCGAACAGACGACACTGCTGCTGATCACAAAAAGGAAAGAACACGCTGTCTCTCCTGCACGGCCACTGGACGCAATTTGTAGGGAGCCCTGAAATCAACCATGACCAAGGTATACAGTAAGGATCAACAGATAGAGATTTATTATCAAAGAGAAGCTGAGAGGTCAGCCTGAACCAATGTTCTAACCTTCTACTCAGCGTGAGGGAGGCGAAATAGGTGTAGAAAGAGAGAGATCACATTGATTATGAGGATCAACAAGGTATGCCCAAAGGTCTAGAGTCATAAAGGTGTGAATTCAGGGAATAGAAGCAGTGAAAGAGCGGCTATTTTGCGAAAGAAGCAAATGAAATTCTGGGGTGTTACATGGCAAAATCACAATTGGAGTGATAGAAATGGCAGAGTGTGGGGCCCCGCATTAATTTTTTGACCATTTGGGGTTGTTTAAAATGCGCCTAAATCCAAGTACGTAGGTGTTCTCGCATTTCGCCCCTATGTAGATGTGGCCACCGTGGCCGAGAATTGAGCCTGCGACCTTGTGCTTGTTAGCAGTACAAAACTCAGCCATTAAACCACCATGGCATGTGCGCAGTGATGTCATACATAACTCCCATCAAGTTCTGCCATGCCTTTGAGAATTTTCCATATTCTTCACTCCATAATTTTCGCAGAAACTCGCTCATCGCTGTATCATAAATAGTTTTATATCGACTGTCTGGTATATAACTTACGTGATGCTCGTTTGGACTGCACAGTACAGCGAACTGGACCTCTCGTGAGGAGTTGTTACAGGATCCGTTATAGCGATCTCCATTTCTGTAAGTGACTAGAGTCCACCCGGCTGAAAATAATATTACAACCTACATTAATAGGTGCAGGTGCAGTGCCGTGTTCGCCGTGTGCGACACGCAACATAGTCAAGTAGATGAATGATAAGAAGAAAACACGATTCTTCATGACTCAACAAAAATCGACACTTACTAGCCCCTGTTAGCGTTGTGGAATTCAGTTGGCCTAATACAAATGTTTGATTGGCTTTCTCGCCAATGACATGCTGAACGGCTCCCACTTGTGGCGCCGACTTGTTCACGCTGGCACAGACGCCGATTTCGTAGACATTCTTCAGTTTACCGTCTACTCTGTCCTCAACAGTGAAACTGAAACAGATCAAAGGAAAATCGAAAGAAAATCAACGGGCGTGTCCACACCTGCAGCCGCTGTTAGGTTTCGCACGGTCGTCACGCATGTTCGCCAAGCGGTATGACTGTGCAAGCGCGTCAACGTCAGTAATATTTCATCGCCACAACTTGCACGGATGCATAAACGTTACTGCTGTTTCAGGGGAAGGCCACCAAAAAATACGGCAAAGTCTGGTTCCTTATCTTTGCGTTCTCTGAAGAAAGTAGCGCGAAATCGCGCATTAAACTGAAAATTCGTCGTTATATGGGTGAGAAGCAACTTACGTTTCGCCCTTCAAGTCATGCAACCCTTCTAAAAGCGTTTTCTCCGATTTCGAGTCCTTGTTTACAAGCGTGCAACCTGTAACTTCTGCTGCGACACAGGTCAGAAATGTGCACATGACCAGTAGGAAGCATATATACTCATTGTTTACGCTGCGCGAAAACATACTTGCATATTACTCCACTCAACCGACTCAACATGCGACAGATGCGATTGCGGGGCAGCGGCTAAAGCTGGCTGCAACGCTCGCGACTTCGACTGGCTTTGTTTTTTCTTTTCTCATGCCAACAGTGGCGCAATCAGTTCAACCGTTTGAGACGCTTAAACTAATATTAAAGCAACAAAGATGCCAATTTTTGATTAATTTAATTTCCACGTAAGTCCTGCCAACGCATTCTGCGCATTTTTATTGTGCACCGAGATCAAATGCGAAACTGGTGCTGTGTACTTCCCGCCTCAGCATGTTAAATCAGGTAAAGGAAGAAATGGCGTTTTACGACGCCGGCCTTCGAGCTGTGCACTTCGAAGTCGCGTTTGTCGTTAGATTGTCGTGTTGCCGCGTTTTCTGCAAGCAAGAGAGGTCCTGGGATGTGACTACGTGAAGTGGACGACTTCAGTCAAACATGGAGCGAGAAAAAGGGAAGGGCTCCCAGAAGAGGGGCCCTAACAAAGTTAAAGCGTCGCTTTTTCCATCGGGCGATTTCATCGCCCTCGGCTCGAAGCAACGATCGACACCCGATGTACCGGAACCTAAGCCACCGGTGAAGCAGTCAACGTTAAGCAGCGCTAGTTCTAGTACCGAACGCAAGCGACCGGACGCCGTTGGCGCGTCGTCATCCTTGGTGCCGTCAAAGAAACCGAAGCTCGCTACTGCAGCCCCGTCTGCTCTTGCACGCTTGGGTCCCGGTGGCTCGCAGATCAAGCGGGAAACCACCTCGAACAAAAGTGAACAGTGGGATGTTATCGCCGTGGAGGTGGACCCGACAGATTTCCTGAGCCGCGTGCTGAAAGCGGAGGATGTCGGCGACGATGATAAGGTCGAGTCACTCATGTGCGGCGCCGCTAAGACGCTCAAGAATACGCGTCCCAAGCCAGACCCTATGCTTTACCTGACGCTGATGTTCCTGGCGAAAACGCGGCCGAGGATATTCGACTCCGAGGGTTCCGTCGAGGCATTCACTAGCTTGCTCAAACGTGACGTCGCAGTGAATTTCAAGACTAAAGGCAACAACCTAATCTCTGTGTTAGCATGTAACCTTCTTTTGGCTGCGTTTCAAGATAACGTCAGCTGGCCGGAGCAGTTTGTGAAAGTGTTTGTGGAGGACTCGTTGGGGGATCGCGTTTGGGTCGATCATGAC
The DNA here is from genome assembly GCA_013339685.2 of Hyalomma asiaticum. Classification (NCBI taxonomy): domain Eukaryota; kingdom Metazoa; phylum Arthropoda; class Arachnida; order Ixodida; family Ixodidae; genus Hyalomma; species Hyalomma asiaticum. The sequence continues at coordinate 53,705,254 of CM023484.1, forward strand.
GAATGCAAAAACTACGTCGAAAACGTGCTCACGGCGTTTAACACGAGGTTGCCGCCAAAGAGCATGCTTGCCCCAGACCTACTCTTCAAGCCGGATGCGTGTCCCCAGCCCTCCTGCCCAGGCGGTTGATGATGACGACTCCCTCTCGAGCTTGCACCTCGATCTCAAGGAGAATCCCGAGAATGTTGCTGTTGTGCCTCGCTTTGCGGGCTCGAAATCGAACATCGAGCACTACATCCTGGAGGTAATCCATGAACAGCTGAATCGCCGCCAGCCAATGGACATCTCGAAAAACTTACTCCGGTTGTTAGTTTCTGCTTGTGGGATAAGTGAAGTGCGTTCGCTGGTTGCCCATCGTCTCGAGACTTGGCTTCAAAACCCTAAACTGACCCGCCCTGCACAGGACCTGTTGCTTACAGTGTGCATGAACTGCAACCAACACAACAAGCACGATGTTGAAGTGATCGGGTGCCTGATTCGCATTCGACTGAAAACAAAGCCTGTTGTAAACCACTTCATGCAGTGCGTGAAGGAGCTCTTGGGTCAGCATGTTGACAATCTGAGTACTGTTCTAAAACACTGCATCTACAATGAGCTGTCCAACTCGAGAAACCCGAATAACATGCAGCTCCTGTCGGTGATATTTCAGCACTCGCCGGAAAAGGCAGCCCGGGTACTGGCAGAAGTTTTCCAAGACCTTCTAATCAATAGAGACGACTACCTGAGATGCCTGCGTGCACTGTTTAGAGAGATAATACGGTCCTTGCGGCATGATCTCAACTTTTCAGCTTTTTGTCTTGGCCTCATGCAAGAGCGAAAGGAGACGCAATTTCAAGAGCTGGAACAACCGCTCAGAGAACGTCTTTTCGTGTCAATAACCGACCTCATTGTCAAGGCCATTTTTTTGGCGATCACACCAGCTGTGCGTGAAGCAGCTACAGCACTTTTCAGAGGGGAAAAGAAAGACATCTCTCCTCTTCGCAACTACCAAATGCAGGTCGCCACTATCCAGAGAGACACGGTTTGGTGGTTGCACATGGTCGTTCCCAAGATGTTCAAGCCAGGCAGGAATGAATTCTTGCACTGCTTACACAAGGCTTTCTTTCTTGAGCAGCTGGAACATTACTGCAAAGATAACTGGCCTCCAGAGACCGACAGGCACTTGATGTTGCGGCTGGCTTCGGATGTCCCTGCTCTGGAAGACACACTCATTCGAATACTAATAATTGGTATGTCAAAGGAGCACCCACTCAATCCATCCGATGCATTGGAGCTCGTGGACCAACTAATCAGAAGAGCTGCAGCAATCTACAAGGAAGATTCGCATCCTGTGCTTGTAGTGGAGCGAACGGAACTCATTGAGATTATCTTCCACTTGTGTGCATATCACCACCCTGAAAACATAACGCTCCCAGCTGGCTACACACCACCAAACCTTGCAATCGCAGACTACTACTGGAAGGCGTGGATCATGCTTCTCATTGTGGTAGCCCACAACCCTTCCCCCTTTGGAGAAATGGCTTTTGCGAGCCATCCTACGCTACAGAGTTTGGTGGAAATGTGCATTACGAACCACTTCGTCTTTCCTCCACCGACTTTGGCAGTAGGTGAAAAAGCTGATGAAATCAAAGCACGAGAAATGCAGATTGCCCAGTTGGAAAAGCAAAAGATACTGGAGTTTGAAACACATCTGGCAGCTGCATCGACAAAGGTCACCATCACTGAAAGTAACAGTCTTCTCTTGTCAAAGCTGATAACGATGGATCCTCAAGGAGTGACTAGAAGGCCTCCGCCACAAGTGTTGGACCAGTTGAAAGCTCTCAATGAAACTTTGAAGCTGGGACACCTGCTTTGCAGAAGCAGGAAGCCTGACTTTCTTTTGGGAATTATCCAAAGACAAGGTACATCGCACATGCCGTGGCTGGCAGAACTTGTAGAGTCCAGTGAGGGCTCACTCGACCTCCTTCCCGTGCAGTGCCTTTGTGAGTTTCTCCTCGATGAGGAACTGGAGGGTAGCCTAGGCGCAGCCGATCCGGAGGATGAAAAACCAGAAAAGGGCAAGGTGAAAACTCCGCAGAGTAAGAAGCGAAAGCAGCAGCAGTTGTTGCAGCACTTACAGAAGTTGCTGAGAAACCCAGAGGGAGACGTTAACGCCACATGTGAAGTGCTTGATTATTTCATGAGACGTCTCAGCACCCAGAATCAGAACGCTCGTACCCTCGCGACCAAAGGTCTCATGCTTGTTCTCTGTCAAAAGTCAACTGCCGATGCCACACAGGATTCCGAACCAAACAATCACGACTGGCTGCTGAAGGAAATCCCATCTCTGCCTCACTTTAGTGTTGTGCGCCAGGACATTAGTGCAACTCTGCGGCACGCATGTCAAGTCGAGAATGACCCTTTTGCAATTACGGCATACGTTAAATTCCTTGCAACATATACACCTGATGATAGTCTCTCTGAGCTATCTCTTGACATGACTCAGCTAATTATTGACCGTCCGACCATCGTCAACTGTATCCTCTTGCAAGACTCAGTTGGTTTGTATTACAAAGAACTGTTTCACTGCTCGCTGCTTGACATATTTACAAGATACCTGCAAAATGCACGGAAGCCTTCCAAAGATGTCTACTGGTACGAGTGTCAGGACCACATCACTCTGCAGTGGGAATCAGGAGAGACAGCAACTATGTACATACTGGTTGTTCACTCCATGATCATCTTGCTTACGTATGGACCTCCAGAGAACGACCCGGAAACATTCACTGCCCTGTTGGAAACGTGGTTTCCAGAAGGGGGAGACCCACCCCAGGCATTTTTAGTAGATACATCTGAAGAAGCCCTCCTGCTACCAGATTGGCTAAAGCTGCGCATGATCAGATCATCTGTGGATGTCCTTGTTGATGCTGCCTTGAAGGACTTGGAGCCGAACCAGCTTGTGCTTTTCATTCAGTCCTTTGGCATTCCAGTTCCAAGCATGAGCAAGCTTCTTTGCTGCTTGGACAGAGCCGTGGAGTATGATGAAGCAGCTGTTGTTCATGCGGTTGTGGACAAGGCGTACATGTCGCAGCTGGTGGAAGTTCAGCACCAGAGAGGAGCAATTGGTGGTGAATGCTTTTATCGTCTTCTTGGTGAGAGCGATGTCACTGATGCATCTGCTGAAATGGACGACATTGAGCCGGTACCAACATCAGTTATCCAGCATGCCCCACCGCGACCAACAGAAGCTTCTCGCTTGGACTCTGTTCCAGTGGCTGTGGTTCAATTGTTTGGCCTGGATCCAATGAAAGGAAAACTGGGAAGCAAGCAGGAGCAGGAACTTTTTAGGGGATTGCAAAAGGCATTTTCACATGATGTCCTTCGGAAATGCCTTTTTGGAGGTGCTTTGGCTGAATTCATCCACACGTGTGAGCATATTCTTGAAAGTGACCAGAGAGAGGCATTTGTGAATGCATTGTTCCTGAAGTCATTCATATCTTGTTCCCTGTTTAGGTTGGCAATTGCAGCACAACAAAGAGAAGCATCAAACTCACCGCTCACATTCAAGTTTCACTGGGTTTGTTCAAAAATCTTGGAGATGAGCAAAGTGCAGTCGCCTCTTTATGCCATTCTCACTCAATACTGTACATCACATCTGTCTTCGAGGAACAAGGATCAGGCACCAAGGGGGCTAGCATCCGGTGACGCAAAATCTGCCAACATTGTTGAAGCTCTGACGTCAGTCACGCGCAATGAATCCAAACGTTTTGAGGAGGCACTTTGCGTGCTTGTCCAAAGAGCTATCAAGATGGGCGACAGTCAGCAGCTGATTCATGCACTCTCGAAAATTTTGTGTGAGAACACCTTTGAGTCTGAGAAAGTGACGACAAGCTTTGTCATTGTGGACTGGCTGGAACACTTGGAACCAGAATGCATTTCGTCTTGTCCGGAGCTGCAACACCAGCTTCTTTTCCATAACAGCACAAAAAATGAGCTTCTGAGAACCACGTTTCGGCCATACTTGCTGGCTTTGTTAATTCACAGGGCTCACTGGTACACACTGCACACAGCTATAAACGAAATTCTTTCCCAAGCGTCAACTAAGAAATATGACCCTTCAGCTGTATTGGACTTCCTCCAAGCCTGCATGTTTATACCGAAGATATGGCAAGGCCGTGACAAGAAGATCCCCAAGCACTACACTCCTGAGAAGGTCTTAATATTCAGCCCAGATCAGGCTTGTGCTATGGCAGACTACATCATCAACGAGCACATTTCGGCAACTACAACTTGTGAAGGCTCCTCAACACCGCAGGACGAAAGCAGGTCAAAGATTTCCACGCGCCTACCACTGTTGGAGCAAGGATGCGCTGACCAGACTTTGATATCTGCTGTTGTGTCGCATCTGATGGCTGTTGTTCAAAATGAACCTGCTCGTCGTGCAGCTGCGAAAGAAATGCTGGTACAACTGTACATGTGCATTCCTAGCATTGTGTTTACATCGGATGCAATAGTCGAAATGCTGAAGGATAAAGGGCCGCAGGCTTACGGTCAGACGAGGGTCGACACATTGTCACACACATTATTGCTGGCATTGTCTGTCGCTGACTATGACAAGCACCCATACTACAAGTTACCAGACCTTCATATCGCTCTTAGGAAGCTAGCAGCGACTCATCCAGGGTTGATGCTGCGCCAACTCCCAACGATGGCAAGCCTTCTCCACAGTCGTTCAGGCATGGGCACGTTGGTATTTGGCACACGAAATCATGCATCATTTTTCGTTCACATGTTGGGAACACTGGAGCTGCTCGTGCCACATCTGTTTCATGAGGTTAGAGTACCTGCACTGAACGACATATTAGATGTCTACGTGGATGCCTTCCAGTGCCACATCCAGTACATGCGCAATAATGAACGGGAGCGCATAATGGGCTTACTGAACAGGTTCTTGCTTTTGGTTCACCAGTATGTCTACCACAATCCATCGGCAGCTAGGCACTGGATTCAAAAACACCACGGTGCAATGCAGGATGTTGCAGGCGTATTTCCCGATCTGTTGAGCTTGAAAACTCTCCTTGCTGGCACATGCATCCTTAGAATGCACCCTGAGGGCAACGAGAATGCTCCGGAAGGTATTGGCTGTGAACCGGGCCCATCTTCGAGGGGTTTGCTGCCACGTCCATTTCCACATGCACAGGGATTCAGCAGAGGCAGTAGTGGCCGCGACTTGAGGGGCCTGCTGGACAGAGACGGCGTTGACCCAGAAGAAATACTGTCCGCTCTTAGAGACCTTGAGGCCGTTGCATCCAGGAAGCCAGAAATCCTTGAGGCCTATCAAGATGAGCTACAGTGTGTACTTCTGACAAGCACAAACATATCGTGTTGCAGCTTGGCATTCAGGCTGCTGCTGCAAAGCATCAGGAACAATCCAAGAACCGCAGGCCAGTTTATTTCAGGCTACCTGCAATGTCTTGCCAGTGATCGCAGGGACTTAGTGTTACTTGTGCTAGACCACCTTCCTGAGTTTGTGGTCCTTGCTCAGGAACATGGTAGCATGCTTTTGCAGAAGGCATTTCAAGTTGGGATCAGCACGAATGTTAACAGTGCTGTGCCCATAACCGATACACTGCTGCTTCTGAATATGCAGTACGGGAACTGATAGTTTCATATTAGCATGCGAAATAATTTGATGTCTCCTAATGTATGATATGTCATCATTTATGTTTTTGTTCCCTACAAGTGAACATTGCAACTTGTATTTTGAGTATGGTCATTGTGTGTTGCTACGGAAAAGGTATAGTCCATGTTTGTACAATGCTGATGCATTGTACAAACATGGACTATACAGTGAACATGGACTATAGCATTGACTATAGCAGTGAAAGTGTCACTCATGTTGACGTGTGAATTGCTTTCCTAAGAAATCGGTAACATTTGGCGGAATGCAAGTTAGAAAGCAGCCTCCTTTTCCTGGACGTGTGAGCCGGTGAAAAGCTGTACCAGATGTCATTAGCTAACAGTTTGGTGCTGAACAACATAACATTAAGTGTACAAATGTGTCGATAAGTGTACCAATGTATATAACTACATTGATAAAAGTGTTGACATTATTGAAAAACAGGCATCAAATGAAACAAATAAAAGCATGGGGTGCACGCAATAATGTGATGGCTTTTTAGAGCAAGTATTTGGTACAAAACGAGAATAGATTGCACATAATCTGTATGGCAAAGCTGATTTTGACATACTGCTACAGAGCTCTTCTCTCCTGATTCTCATCATGTTCTTCAGTATGCCTAACTTGCTAAAGCAGCACCTTAAGAAATAATCAACTTATATGTTTCAAAAAATAATGCTTTGGAGATTGGGGATATAAAGGAGGAACTGCAATGTGTGTGTGAGTCTTGTAGGCGAATGTATGTCTACAAATAAAAAGAGCAACCACAATATGTGTATAAGTGTTGAAGTCTGGGTCAGTTGGTACATGATGTTAAACGTAGAAACCAACCACGCATATGTCTCTAAAAGAGTTGCCGCCACAGCATAAAGGCAAGTTTCGACTGCCAGGTTGAGCGTTTAGTTTCCGCTGGCTTTCCAAAACAGGTGCTCATAGCTGCAGCAGAAATGCTATCGCAAAAGGTCAAAGGGGTGGTAAAGAAAAGTGCACAACAAATACATGGTCAGCGGAATCCCTTTGAACTCATGCCTTATTTGAACCAGATTTCCCACGGTGTCAAAAAAGTAGCTGTGAGACAGGGTGCAAATACATGGTCAGCGGAATCCCTTTGAACTCATGCCTTATTTGAACCAGATTTCCCACGGTGTCAAAAAAGTAGCTGTGAGACAGGGTGTTAATGTTTTTTGCAGACTTTCTAGGCTTTGTTCGTGTGTTGCTTGAGGCAGCACTAGAATCATGGTCCCACGCACCATGAAAACGAGTACACATCTTGCACCACATGTGTATGATATTCTGCTGACCTGTAAAGAATCTTACATTGGCCAGACTGGCAGATGTGTTGATGACAGGCTGCGTGAGAACGACTGCTTTTTGAACCCTTCGGACAGGACTAATCTGCCCCGCGTCGTCAGCAATGTGGTTGTGTCCTGCCATTTTCCAATGTTAGGATACTTGGCAGAGGCAGGGGTAAGCTTGAGTGCGAAATTCTTGAGGCTTATCACATTAGCATGCAAGGTGACAATTGCGTCAGCACTTCTTCCCTTTCTTTGATGCACAAGTAACTTAGCTTCATGTCACAATGGCATTAGGTTTGGTGTTCCTTGTTTGGTTGTTTGGTCTGCGCATGCTCTCCTTGTTTTCCTGGAAGATGGTTTTTGTTAATAGAGCAAAGTTGTTAGTCTAGCCGTTGTGTGCTTCACTTCCCATCCGTCATCCTTTGGCTGGTTTCTGCGTTTAACACAATGTGTGTGTGAGCCTTGTATGCCAATGTATGTCCACAATTAAAAGGAGCAACCACAACCGTGTGTGTGAGCCTTGTATGCCAATGTATGTCTACAATTACAGGAAACGCATCATCGAAAAAAATGTGAGATCCCACAAGTAAACTGTCAAGTTTAGCTTAAAAGTTGGGAAAGTATTCTGTCATTGATGTCATCAGCATATTAAGCAAAAATAAAAATTAAAGGGACTGTCTACTGCTCTGGAATATTTTCTTTTCTTCTCTTTCTTTTTCTTTTTTGTTGTTGCGGCGAAAATTGGATCATTCCTTATACTGACGGAAACGAGCATGCTTGTATCCCATAAGAAAATGAATCACATTTTTAAATTGTTCGGTAAAGTCGGGCAGAAATGATTGATGGCGACATCTTCAGTAATGAGTGTTAATCTCCAAGTGTAACAAAAAACCAAGAAATACCCACGCAGGATCGATTATCCTGCTTGAGAGCAAAAATTTATTAGTTATATTTAACACACATATGACACTGTTTCTTCACGACTGCCGTTAATTTTTTTATATTAAAAAACCCAGTAACCAGTGTTGCTGGCATCCGTACAAGTATAGGAGGGGTGACCACAAAGACAGAAAAATTGTTTTAAAATTTCTGCTGACCTCCCAGCGGTACCACTACAAGCTTGTGCTGTGATTAAAAAAAAGGACGGTAGGTAGTCCCTTTAGCTCGTACCTGCATGAATACCTATTGAGCGTTTCCCTTAAATGTAGATGGTGTGTGTCAGTACATCAAATCAATAGGAACAGAGAGTGTAAAAAGAAGCACCAAAGAATGGCAGGAATGTGTTCATCGATGTCCGTCATAACTTTGTGTAGGAAGCAAGATTTTCCATGATACGTTGATGCAGTGACATTTGACCGCACGTAGTCAATTTTCATATTGCGATAAGTTAATTTTACCATTCTGGTAAGTTTTGCATTGCTGTATTGGTTTTTCTTTCGCGCTACGTTTGTGGTTGCATGTACGTGTTTCTGGACCCACGACTATGTATTGAGTCCACGTGCAATCTTTCTCCTCTCGCGTAAGGTCACAGAGACTCTAGACCATGAACATGGATACATGTAAGGAAAAAAATATTTTGAGGAAATATAAAGAAGAAATTATATCCAAATGATTTTGCAGACAGAAGTTGACATCGGAATGAGGAAGGTTCACCGCCCTTTCTTGCATATCCTGAGGCATTTGTTACCACGCGGACCGCCTGCCAAATTCGTTCCCAACTTGCCAGTGCTACTTGCTTTTCGTAGCAAAAGTAGGAAATAAGTGACAAAACCCATCCATCCATCCAACCATCCGTCCTTCCCTCGCTCCCTCCTCCGTCCGTCCGTCCGTCTACGTCTCGGTTTCGCTGGTCGCCTCGTTCACCTGGTATACCTAATAATTTGGGTGGTAAGGTATGAATGTATGAAACATGTCTGACAGGTCTTTACGCCGCTAACATGACACTCGCAATATATGCAATCACGCGTACTTTAATTTCGGCACCTCACACGGTGTACTGCCTCCAGGTCTGCCCCACACACGGGACGGCCGGCTTAAAGCGAAGAGGGAACAGTGTTTGTCCTCGCATGCGATAAAATGTAGACATAACAAGCGCACAGACACACTGTAACTTACCGAGCGCTGTCGAACACAGGCCCTCTGTGTGCCAAGCATGCACGCTACCGCTAGGCTACGGTGGCTTCTCCCACACGGTATACAGAGTATGTAAACTTACTACGTCTGCAGCTGTAATGACGGTACATGTGTAATGTGATTTGCACTTATAAGGCGTGATAAGCACTATAATAGCAATTCATATGTTCTGTTACCATTCAATATACTTTTGTGCAACTTTGCTCCATCTCCATCATGCAAGAATACGATATGACAGCACATCAACACACCTATAGTGCATTTCTTGTCGACGAGGCAGACATCTGTGCTTAGGACCTACATGAGTTCCAACGTTACGTCGTACCATAAGCTACCATTCAGACGCCACGGTGCTGCCGTCGTTCCCGTTTGGCCCACGTTAAGCCTACTAAAGCGTGGCTTTTCATGCACTTTGCACAAAGACCTTGACCCAACTAGTCCCCCTTGACTGAATGCCGAACAAGTCGTCATCGGAAATTTTCTCGATGACTCCATCACATGACACCGATTCCGATAATCCGTGGGACCCCCAGGATTTTTCTTTTATTCTAGGTTCATATTAGGGGCGAGGCACCTTAGGGTAGAGGCTTGTCCGGCGTATGTCCCGCGTCCGTGCTCAGTGTGGGTGTGGGCCGATCCTGAAAGCAATGCACCCAGACAGTGTATATGTAGGGCTGTCGGGTCAGAAACGATTCTAAAGAGTTTATGCTAACGCGCCCGGGCAGTCAGCGTCTAGCTTTGTCGTCGACTCTCGCTGTCACGGTATATAGAAAACCATTGCTATAGTCGAAATGTGTGTGCGTATGCGAATTCAGAACTCAAGACGATATACGAATTATAACAAGAGGATTACAATGCAACAGCATTAAAGAGGAACCAAATAAATACATTTGTACATATATACACTTTATGTCACTCATTTCACATTCGCAGTGGCAACGCGCGTGTGACGTGCGGTGACATACCGGTACGGTGCTTTTTTTTTTTTTAGATGCGAAGCAGCTCTTTGACTAGCCTGTGTAACGCTGTCCCTCCGCTGTCCCTCCGTCCGCACAAACGCGAGGCAACGCGCTTCCCTCGGCGCAGGCGTAGGAGCGGTGCCAAGTAGGTCACGCCGCAGCTGGGCGTTGACGTCACGCTCCCCTCGCACGCTTCCCTCGCAGGTGCGCGCGTACGTCACTCTCTCCCTCACCCGCCGGAGCGCCCGCAGCTGCCGGCTCCAACGCCCGCTCGCCTCCGTGTCTGCGTTTCAAACAAACGTTTACACCAGTAAACGCTACACCGAGTTTCGCTTCAAACTGTTCTTCCAGCACCCGCGTTAGCGCCGTTCAACCCGTGACGCCACCCGTGCGCAACGCTGCTGCTTCGCATCCCATCAGGGTTCCCTTCGGGGAGATGGTCCAAGTTTTTTATTTTTCTGAACCACAGTGCATATGTTTGACTACTTGAACCACTATATTTGCACCACAACTTGTATTCGTTGCATGGTTATAATATTTACACTTGGTTCCTTTGCGATGCAGTGGTTATAACAATTAAATTCTGAGGTAAAGATCTCGACAAGAAGGTGCAAGTGTGCAATACCACCAAAAACCAACGAAGCTGAAGAAAGCTTGGACAATAAAATTTGGGAAGGGCAAACTGTCGCCTAATCAAAAGCTGCAGCTTCAGAAATGTGCTCTTAATCAGAACATTTCGTCACACGTTGAAACGCTGAGTTCTCAACGCGTATTCCAAGAAATCGGTGCTACGAAAATATTTCTGCTAAATCGTTAAATTTTCAGCACAACAGCTACGACAGCGCACTTTGATTCTGCCTATACAGGAAAATGCCCCCACTGTGCGGAGAAGTCCTTGGACGTCTTCCACATGGTGTGGGCGTGCCAAACAACCCCGAACCTTGTCCCAAAACCAAACCCCACCCAGGAGGACTGGGAGGCCTGCTCGGCTGCTCTGACATGGCGAGCCAGAAGGCATTGGTCGACCAAGCCTGAGCCGTGGCACTCGCCATAGGGCTCACGTAATGAGGAGCCCACCTATAGCGTTTGTTAGGGGTGACCCTCTCCGGGCCACCTCAAACAGGAACCATGCATATATACCAGCATAAAAGTTTTTCAAACAAGACAGCGCATTTGACGGTCCCGAAGCATCACAATTAGCGAATTTTCGATATTCAGTACGTAAACTGAGGATTTTCGTTCGAGTTACGTGGGCCCTGCAAGTAATCTATATAGACCTGACACAATCGCGCCATGTGCCGGAGGAGACGTACCTCAGCTGAGTATATGTGTGTCGTAAACAATGCCTAATTAGAATATATGAAAAGTTACGCAAAGTAGGTAGCGTTTCCTGAAATACTAAAACGTTGGTATATGAGCATGTGCCGCTTTCTTCGCTACAGTCGCCAGCTATTATGTACTTTGTTTGCACGAAGAGATGGTCTGATCTACTGCTGCGTTGCAAGCAGTAATTTCCCACATCATGTGAAATGGTACTGATAGCAGCCATTTACAATTTGTACTGTATACGGGACATGACGGCGACAGCAAAAACCAGTCGAAACTGTCCATATAATTGCTATCGCAATAAAATCGCAATAAAACGCCACAAAGTTGAAATACGCGTGTTCTCAACTATTTCGACGACGCAGTAAACGACGTCGTCAACGTATAAACTCTAAAAAAACATTTCGAGCTAGTTGGTTCATCACGGGTAAGGACAATGCGCTCACACAAGACGAAGATGTGTGTCGTCTCGTCTTTCTTAGTCTTTGTGTGAGCGCGCTGTCCTTACCCGGAGCGTTTAAACGTTTTCCGCAGCAGTGATGCACCCGCTCGTCTCGTTCCTTGTCCACGCACCGGTTGATACAGCTCAGGGGTAATGCAACTGCAAGCAAATATAACATATTATACGTATCGTTTTATGTAATCTGGCACATGTGAGCTTGACAGCACCGCTGCTACGGTGCTGCACGAAGAGGCAAACTGACGGCAAGAAAGTTAAGCAATTTTTTAACATTTTCGTAGGAAAGAGAACCACCAAAATTATATTGCAAGAAAAGGTGAAAGGAACGTGAAATTAAACAATACGGTGAGCGAACGAGTAAACAGGGCGTACTAACGCAACAGCTGGAAACTAAACAATACGGTGAGCGAACGAGTAAACAGGACATACTAACGCAACAGCTGGTATACCAGCTGTTATTTTGTTAGTATATGCCCTGTTTACTCGTTCGCTCACCGTATTGTTTAGTTTCACGTTCCTTTCACCTTTTCTTGCAATATAATTTTCGTGGTTCTCTTTATACAACGAAACAACTGAGATTGAAAACAAACAGGTTAACTTGCTTGCCGTCAGTTTGCCGATACTGGGGTGAGCATTTTAGAGATATTTTGCGAGACTCGACACAGCATAATGATTCTGCGACTGGGCGTGGACGGCGGGCTTGGCAGAAACGTCTGCAGAAACGCAGATGCGTCCAATGCAAATAAAACTTCAGGCTGCGAACGATCTAAAGGGCTCGGCCAAGAACAACGCAGTAATTATATGGTGTGTAAGTGTCAAAAACAGTGACAAAAATTATGAGGCACGTCAGGGTGGGATCTCGCGGATAAATTTTGCCGCCTGGAGTTCCTCATGCCCCCTTCAATCGAAGTGCAAGGGTGCTCTTGCATTCCGCCCATATATAAATGTGCCGCGACCAATAACTTTATCCGTATTGTTTAATACAGATAAAATCAATAATTTTTTGCCAACACTTCCTGGACCAACCTTTTGCCTGTTCGTACATTTTCCATGCGCTTGACAGAAGCTTCACACTGTCAGCATATGCGCACTGGCTCAGCAAACCAAGTTACTTGTTTCCTTTTCTTCTGTGCTTTGGGCTACTTTTTTACGCGTTTTTATTCTACGAACCTCGTCACCATCTGTGTCAGTGCCGTTGCAGTTTTCAACTTGTAAGTCATTGTGTATCTCAATATGCATCAACGGTAATCTCCAACCTGACGACATAAAAGCCTTCTTTGGTCTCCTGCAACCGTAGACGGGCCATTGAGGTAAGGTACGTCAGATCCTGAAGTCTGCGGTAAAGAATTAAGTTAGGCATATCCAACACGATTGGCTGAGGGTTATTTGCTTTTGAGAAAGGAAACGATTTCGCCGGTGCTCCTAAATTGCGGCAAACGAGAGAAAACCAGCCTTTGTCCATGTGCGCTTGTTTTCAATGTGCTCGCGTCGTTACCTTGCTAGAACACTCTCGCACTGCTACCCTTCCTTCTTCAGTTTTGACAGCGCCATCTGGGTGTCGCTGAAATTGGGATTCGAAACGATTTGCCGTGCGTTCGCGTGTTCATAGTTCTGGGAGGGGCACCATCAAACAAATGAGCAAGTTGACCGAACGTTTCTACCGTATTACAACGATCGAGAGCGGCCCGAGCGTATATACGTAATGTTCCTTTCACTGCATACGATGCGTTCGGAACGAATATATTGCGTGCATTCAATGTTGTTGCGGTTATCGGAGTCATTTCTCTAGCTAATGAAAAAATAAATTGATTTTCATTTATTCCTTGCACGTACCTTGGAAGTACACTGTGTGTGCAGCTCAAGAAAACAGGACGAAGAAAGGAGCACATACCACAAGCACAGGCGCTGAGTTCCAACTATTTTATTGGGATTACAAAAAAGCTATCTTATATAAGTGCGCACACGTTATCACAGAGGGAGGTTTTGACAGTGATCAAACAGAAATTGCATTTCATTATCAGTGATGGCTAACCTCGGGGCACTTACACATTTGGCACAGGCTATAACCCAGTGTGCGCCGCCTCTATTATTTCTCTTTCACATTGGATTAGCCGGTGCAAGATGTGTAAGTGTCCCGACGCACTTACACATGGAATGGAATCGAATTGATATTCGATTCCATTCGCTTCTGCTATACTTCGATTCGTATTCCATTCGATTTCAAATATCACTACCCCACAAACCTCTACGCGTTTATTCTCGAAAACCATATCACCTTCATCGGTGACCAGCGCCGACAAACAATATCTGATCAGTCATACTCTTCCACGCATATATGTGACATCCGCCTGCTTTAAATATGCACGTCGACTGGGTACGCTGACCACGAAGACGGAGCTGCTACCGGGGATCCTACGACGAAGCCGACGCCTCGCTCAACTGCCGCCGCTGGAGATGTCTCAAAACGACAACGACCCGTCACCCCTGTCCTCTCCGGCGCGGTCTACTGGCGTCTGGAGGCACACGATGGAGCCACGCTCTTTTTCGGGTAAATCTGGTGAGGACGTAGAACAGTGGCTCATACATTACAAGCGTGTGAGCAAGTACAATGGATGGAACCTGTCTGCTCAGTTGGAGAACGTCGTTCTTTTTCTCACGGATACCGCGCTTCTGTGGTTCGAGAACCATGAGGATACACTAACGACGTGGGACCGATTTGTTGCCGACATCACAGAATGCTTCAGAGATTCCACCGCGAAGAGGAAACGGGCGGAGCAGACGTTGCTTCAACGCGCGCAAGTCCCAGGTGAGACCTGTACGACCTATATAGAGGCGGTCTTGAAGCTGTGTAGGACGGTGAACCCTCTTATGTCTGAAGAAGATAAAGTTGGGCACCTTCTCAAAGGGATTGCTGAAGACGTCTATAGCTACCTCATTGGAAAAGAGAGTCTTAGCTCAGTCGACGACCTCATCAGGCAGTGCCGAACGTTTGAAACTTTGAAGCTGCGCCGTATCACGCCAAAGTTCGGAAGGTTACCTAACGTTACCACTGTTGCAAGCGTTGACGACAGCTCCGGCTATCAGTTCGACCTTGCGACCACTATACGGCAGATAGTCCGCGAAGAACTCGAGCGACACACTAAAGGAGCAGCGGGTGTCGAACAGCTTGGTCGTCCCAACCAATCCCATGAACCTGCGTCCGCTGTATCCGCGCTGTCTGTCATGCCAGAAGCTCTAAGCTATCCTGCCGATCAGCGGCCGCAGCATCGATCTAATTTTCCCGACGAAGTGACGCACGACGAGCGCTCTTACGGACCCGTCACCACGCGCCGGCAATGTGAAAGTCGTGCTCACTACTATACGCATCAACCCACGTCTGACCGCGAGGCCTACAACCCAAGTCGCACATCGCCGGTTTGTTATAGATGTGGTGCCACGGGTCACATCTCCCGATTTTGTCGCAGACGCCGACAGTCAAGATACGGTGCACCACCAGATTGGGCTAATTTCGATCGCGACGTCTATGACAACCACTGGCAAACTGACTTTGGCGCTGCCCGAACCACAGGCTCAGCACACAGAAATGCTTTCGGACAACATAACAGGAGTGCCTCACCAGCTTCAGATCGCAGCCTGACGCCACCAGCCCGTCGACAACGCCGTTAAAACAGAATTTTTAGTATTACCGCGTTGCACTCATGATGTCATTCTCGGTATTGACTTCCTTAAAGATTGTGGCGCTTCTGTCAATTGTGGTACGGGTGAAATAAGTCTGGATAGTGCACTTCTTGCCACCCTCGCAGACACATCTCCGAAAGAGGAACAGTACTTCGTTGTTTACGATGATCTACTGCTACCGCCTTGTTCACTCTCGCGTGTCTGTGTCAAAGTCATTACTGCCGACCATTCTTCATTCGATGCACAAGTTTTACCGCTAGCTTCGAGCTGCGCCAAGAAGCATGTCCTCATTCCGCGTTCTGTCGTGAGTGGCGGCGGCGGCGGTGAAAGGACGTTCGCCTAATCAGCTTTTTTTGCCTACCCAGACTACCTGAAAACGGCCTGCCGTGGCTGCGGAATCACATCTTGACGTCACTGAGCCCGCGGAAGTGTTTACGTGTTTCCGGCGTCGGCATCGTACCTGGACACACGGGTGGCGGCGGCGGCGGTGAAAGGACGTTCGCCTAATCAGCTTTTTTTGCCTACCCAGGTTGGCGTTCTGCATCTCGGTGGGCGGTGCTCCTGGGTTCCTGCCTTGTTGGAATCGCCGCGCTGGAGCCATTTTCCAAAGTGACGCTCCTTTTCAACGTTCAATTTTTCTTCATCCATCAGACTACCTGAAAACGGCTGCCGTGGCTGCGGAATCACATCTTGACGTCACTGAGCCCGCGGAAGTGTTTACGTGTTTCCGGCGTCGGCATCGTACCTGGACACACGGGTGGCGGCGGCGGCGGTGAAAGGACGTTCGCCTAATCAGCTTTTTTTTGCCTACCCAGGTTGGTAAACTCGTTTATTTTCTTACTGCCGCCTTACCGCTACCGCCGTTGCCACCGTGTTTCAGTGCTTTGTTGAGTGCTCTGTGCTAAATGTGCCTTTTTCCTAACTGAATGCTGCCGCATTGAGTGCGAACTGAGTGTTACAGTGAATCCCAGAACCACGTACCATGGCAAGCACATGCCAGTCTTGTGATGAGCCCCTCCCTTGTGATGGACGCGTCCTGAAGTGCAACGAATGTGAGTCCTCTTACCATGTTGGCACTTGTTCGGGCTGGTCGGAGTCGACATTTAAGACTAAGGGAGAAAGCGGTCGCAGGGCATGGCGATGTGCTGCTTGCCGTTTATCAAAAGCGAAAAGTGGGGAGAAAACTAGCATGGACTCTGAGTTAGCCGTTTGCTTGGCAGATATAACTAAAAGGCTTGATGCCTTGGCAGGGCTGCCGGCTCAGGTTGGGGAGATTAAGGACTCAATCCAGCTATTGTCACAAAAGTACGACGACATCCTGAGCCGTCAAGTTAAGCAGGAAAAGGACATTAGTAGTTTAAACAGACGCGTTGGGAAATTAGAGGTGGACTGCACCTCAGCTGACATTCAACAACTGAAAGCTACAGTGAATGATCTCGAGTTTCGTAGTCGGAGATTAAACATAGAAGTTCACGGCATCCAAGCTACGCCAAACGAGGATTTGCTGAGTAAGTTGAATGATGTGGCCAAGATCACTAACCTGCCAGAGCTGACTGCGAATGACATTGGCGCTATCCACAGACTTCCGTCAAAGCCAAACAGAACACCCGGAATTATAGTTCGATTTGCCCAGCAATCAATCCGCGATAAGTGGCTGGGAAAGCGGAAAGCCCTAAGAGATGCTTCATCGGGTGTTTCGATCACTGAGAACATGACCCAGCAAAACAGAGAGCTGCTCCGCTGCGCAAAAGATTGGGCACAGAACAATGGCTATCGTTTTTCATGGCATTGCAACGGCAAAATTCTCGTTAGGAAAAGAGAAGGTGATAGCGCGGTTGTCATTCGTTGTTTGGCCGACCTTGATAAGCTGTGATACTGTTACCCCGCATTGCATTGTTACCCTCCTGATATTCTATTGATATCCTTCTTATCATGCTTCCCTCAACTGCACCTATAGACCTTATTAATCTTAAAAACCTATATGACACTTGTTGCGAAAAAAGCCTCAGTTGTGTTCATTTAAACCTTAGATCGGGTAGGAATAAACAGGATGAACTCGAATATTTTTTTAGTGAAGCGCAAGTGTGCTTTGACGTTGTGATGTTTTCGGAAACGTGGTTTGCTTCGGAAGACGATGTATTTACGTTTCCAACTTATAAATCGTACTACATGAACCGCACAGGCAAAAGGGGTGGTGGCGTAGCTATGCTAATCTCAAGTTCAATAGACTGTGAGTTGGTGTCTGAATTCTGCTGCATTTCTCCTTTATATGAAATACTTACTGTTAGATGTGGTACATCAGTGTTTTGTGTATGTTACCGCCCTCCCTCAAATAATGTCCGTTTGTTTTTTTTCTTTTTTAGACTCTCTGTTAGAATTTGTGAATGAAAAAAAGTATGCCTTCATATTAGGTGGCGATCTCAACATCAACATGTTAGCTGACAGCAGTGTTAAATTAGAGCTTGAATCAATGTTAAGCTCGCATTATTCTCAGAATGTCATAGCGGCTCCCACGCGAATCACTTCACAATCATCAACACTCTTAGATCTTTTTATAACCAACTTTGATCCTTCGCTCGTTACGGCAGGCACTTTGATTCACAATATTAGTGACCACATGCCTATATTCATGTTTGTAAGTCAACTCATTAACGTTCCCAAGCAAGTGCGCGCAGAATTTTCCTACAGACTTATAAATGCCGAAACACTGACCCTTTTTAGAGATCGCTTAAGCAGAACCGACTGGAGCGATGTGTTCGCTGCAAGCGCTCCCAACTTAGCATACGATTTATTTATGAACAAGTTCTCCGAAATATATCTTCAATGTTTTCCCCTAAAGACATTTAAAACAACTAAAAAAAGTCGAAGGCCTTGGATAAATAAAGAATGTCTTAAGCTCATAAGAAAGCGGGACCAATTGTTCAAGGCATTTATAGTGAGTAAGTCCCCTGAAGCCCTCAGAGTATTTAAAGAGTACCGAAACTTTGTCACCAAATGCGTTCGTGATAAAAAAAACTATATTATTCAAACCTGTTTAACTCAACACAAGGGCGTACAGAAAACGTTTGGAAGGCACTTAACAGTATGCTTAGTAATCCACCGGAGGCATTAACAAAAATTGTGAAAGATGGGATAGATATTCAAGGGCCTCAATTAGCTGATGCATTTAACGACTTCTTTTTATCAGTTGGTGGTACTACAACCAGTAGTACTGCTCTACGATATATGAATAATAGAAGCAGCCAAACAATATTTTTAGAGCCAGTTTCAGAGAGTGAATTAGTAGCGACATTTTTGACACTCAGTAATAGCAAAGCCACTGACGCGGGCAATATTCAAATGAAACCTGTTAAATATGTTATTGACATACTAGCCCCCTGCCTTACCCACATTTTCAACATATGTTTGTCCACAGGACAATTCCCGCGAAACATGCAGATAGCAAAAGTGTCAGTTATCTATAAAAAGGGTCCTAGAAATGACATGTCTAACTACCGTCCTATATCGATTTTGCCTGTGTTCTCGAAAGGTTTGGAGAAAATAATTTTGAAACGCTTGACCTCTTTTACTGACAAGTTCAACTTGATCACTTCAGCACAGTATGGCTTCCGAAAAAACAAATCTACCGAGCTCGCGCTACTGGCACAAAAAGAATACATTCTAGAAAATTTTGAAACCCGGAATATGGTACTCGGTCTTTTTCTGGACTTTTCTAAGGCCTTCGACCTCATTAATCACAAAGTTCTCCTGCAAAAGTTGGATCATTATGGTATAAGAGGCGTTGCGCACAAATTAATCACGTCATACTTGCAACACCGCACTCAATTTGTCGTAATTGAAGGCAAACATTCTGCAACAAAACCCATTAAAACAGGCGTCCCGCAGGGAAGCATCCTTGGACCATTTCTATTTATACTTTATATTAATGAGATAGTTCGTATTGATGAATCAGCCCATTACATTATATATGCTGATGATACCAGTTTGTTTTTTTCGGGCAGATGCAGCAGCGATCTGGGTAGTCGAGCGAATATTGCACTGTCTGAAATTAACTCCTGGGCCCAAGTAAACTCCCTAAAACTAAACATAAGTAAAACAAAAGCTGTTTTATTTCACCCCCGCCACACACAAGTTCAGTTTCCTATCATTTCGTTAAACAACTCAGAAATTGAAGTTGTCAAAAGTTTTAAATCATTAGGCGTGTATTTTTCACAGAACATGGCATGGGATGATCACGTAAACCATATTATTACTAAGCTATCTCGGATAATCGGCGTTATGCGCCGCCATTGCTACTACTTTCCTGTTTCTGTTAACATGCTCATATATAACTCGTTGTTTTCTTCTTCATTGAATTATGCCTTTCTTGTATGGTCCACAACGACAACTGGAAACATTAGCAAACTTACCATCTTGCAAAAGAAAGCCTTGCGTCTAGCCTGTAAAGTCCCATATCGCTACCACACAGCAGAGTTATTTAAAAAACACCGCATCATTCAGGTTCCATCAATACATGATTACAAACTAAGTCGTTTATATAAGTTCGGTTTATTGAAAAATAATGATACGATTGCAAGAATAGCTAGGCTAGAGAAAAATTTTCCTGCTTATAATGTGCGTCATCCTGAAGAGTGGTACATATCGAAATGTAGAACAAAATGCGGAAATCAAATGTTAAAGTTTCTACTGCCTGCACTTCTTAACCGCATAACTAGGGAACATCACATTGACATATCCAGCATATCACCAAAACAGCTGCGATCTGTGTTTGTATGATGTGAATCTCGTGACTACCTTTTTTATGCCTGCATTGTAATCTTTCATTTTGTTTTTTTATGCCTGTATTGTAATCTTCCCTTTGTGTTTTTTTTTTTGCTTTTTAATGTACATTGTGAAACACTCTTTTTATTTGGTTGTACTTAGCCGCACGTCCTCTGTGCTACCCTGTGTACCTGGGGGTCAGGGATCCTCAAGCTGTTCTTACAGCTTTTACCTGCCCTCCTCGTAACATGTCCTGTTGCGGAATAAATTTCAATTCAATTCAATAGTGCAGGGTGCCACGAATCTGTGGGCTTTCAATTGTTCATCTGCCCCTGTTGTTCTCCCGCGCAATATGAAACTCGCCGCTTTTGAGGAAATTACTTACAGTTCCATTATGGCTTTCAGCGAAGAGGCGCAGTGTCGAACCTACAACGCCAACCCATCTGTGTCTGAAGAGCACGTCCTACGAATGATAAACAAGTCTCTTCCCTCAGATGAGCGCCAAGCTCTTGCGCGAGTTCTTCTGGCGCATGTGTCTGTGTTCGATTTCGTACAAGGCGACAAGCAGGCTTCACTTCCTCGTTCTCGTGCTCACCACCGCATTGACACCGGCTCGGCACACCCCATTCGACAAAAGCCTTACCGTGTGTCTTCAGCAGAGAGAACCGTTATCGCTGAACAAGGTCAAGGACATGCTGCAGAAAGGCGTCATTCAGGAGTCCTCAAGTCCGTGGGCAGCACCGGTGATCCTAGTGAAGAAAAAGGAGGGATCATGGCGGTTCTGTGTCGATTACAGAAAACTAAACGCTGTCACCAAAAAGGATGTGTATTCGCTTCCTCGGATCGATGATGTTATCGACTGCCTCCATTCTGCCGCTTACTTCACCTCACTGGATTTGAGATCAGGTTATTGGCAGATACCAATGCACCCAGACGACAAAGAGAAAACAGCCTTCGTGACACCTGATGGTCTCTATGAGTTCAACGTCATGCCCTTTGGTCTTTGTAATGCGCCGGCGACGTTTGAACGATTTATGGACACCATCCTCCGTGGAATGAAATGGGAAATTTGCTTATGCTATCTGGATGATGTTGTGATTTTTGGAAGCACTTTGGATGAACATAACCGACGTCTTAGCCTCGTCCTTGATTCTGTCGAGAAAGCCGGTCTGGTACTGAACTCCAAGAAATGTCGCTTTGGAGAGACTGAAACGTTGGTACTTGGACATCTAGTCGACAGAAATGGTGTGAGGCCCGATCCACGGAAGATTGAAGCAGTAAGTTCCTTCGAACCACCGAAGTCACTGCGGGAGCTGCGGAGTTTCTTGGGTTTATGCTCGTATTTTCGTCGCTTCGTACCAAGATTCGCCGGTGTGGTGTACCCCCTGACCTGCCTTCTCCATAAGGATGTTCCTTTCAACTGGACGTCGGCTTGCGACGAGGCGTTCCGCCAACTAAAGTTTCAACTGACATCGGGACCTATATTACGCCACTTCGATGCTTCCTCGCCTACAGAAGTGCACGCTGATGCCAGTGGAATTGGCATCGGAGCTGTGCTAGTACAGCGTCATCACGGATCTGAGCACGTTGTGGCTTATGCCAGTCGATCTCTGAGTAAGGCGGAACGCAATTACACCGTCACGGAACAAGAATGCTTGGCAGCAGTTTTCGCGGTTCACAAGTTTCGGTCCTACGTCTACGGGCGCCCGTTCACTATAGTTACGGACCATCACGCTCTATGCTGGTTGGTGAACCTCCGTGATCCGAGTGGTCGACTGGCACGTTGGGCTCTCCGACTTCAGGAGTACGACTTTGTCATCTCTTACAAGTCCGGTCGTCGCCACGCAGATGCCGACTGCCTTTCCCGCCTTCCTCTACCGACTACGGAGTGTGACGAAGACAACTTCGATGACTGTTTTGCTTCTATTTCGGCCACATTCCCGGACGCCACGAGATTTAGGGATGAACAAGCCAGTGATGTTAGCCTGGAGCCCCTTTTTACTGCTGCGCTGCGTCCTCAAGCCACCGGTCGATTTTGTGTACGAGATGGCCTCCTTTACAAAACGAATTATTCGGGTAAAGGCGCACGCTTTCTCCTGGTGGTTCCGCAGAATCTGCGACCAGACGTACTGAGTGCCATGCACGATGACGCAATCTCTGGCCATCTAGGCTTCATAAGAACACTGAACCGAACACAGGAGCGTTTTTACTGGCCCAAAATGCGCGACACTATCAAGCAGTACGTCAGCGGTTGCGATAAATGCCAACGCCATAAGCGTCCTACGACTACTCCGCCGGGTCTTCTCCAGCCTCTGCCACCACCTTGTCTGCCGTTTGAACAAGTAGGCATTGATCTCTTGGGGCCATTTCCACGATCTTCTAACGACAATCGGTGGGTTATCGTATGTGTAGACCACCTGACCCGTTATGCAGAAACTGCGGCCATACCATCTTCAACAGCTACATGCGTTGCCACATTCTTGCTGCGGTTTGTTATCCTCAGGCACGGCTCCCCCCGTGTAATAATTAGTGATCGTGGTCGTCAATTTGTTGCGGACGCCGTTGAAGAATTACTTCGTCTCTGCAGCTCGAAATTCCGGCATTCAACACCTTACCATCCTCAAACCAACGGCCTTGTAGAGCGTACAAACAGGACTCTTACCAACATGCTGGCAATGTATGTCTCGTCCAACCGCTAGACAAGATATCGTCCTCGTCGTCTTCTACCCTTGCCTGGCTCATACCTTAATTGCCTGCCTGATACCGTAGCAATATGTCACTGGCTGTTCGCAGAGTCGAGTTTATGGTGAGGAGGAGAAGGCCACTTTGAGTGCACAAGGGAAGACGAGAACAGAGGCTAAACGGCGCTTTTAAGCGCAGCCATCGTCGTTCTGAATCTGGAGGCAATGCCGATATAGATGACGAAACCAGCCCGCGTCGATGGAGTGGTTCAGCAGAGCGTTGAAGCAGCATCACGGAATTCGCGATTTCGTTTCAACACACAGCTGAAAAAGCCTCTCGCTGCTCTTTCAATAAATGGAGCCACTGCGGGCGCCGACTATGTCGCTTTGACTTTTTTTTTTTTTCGTTGCCCATTAAAGGAAGGATACGCACATTTTCTTCATTTGTTCAATCCAAAACGAGCAAACGAAACATAGAGAATGATCTTTCAGTGATCGGGAAATTAGGGAGTGCTATTTCTGCCTCGAGCGACTTAGTCCTGTGACGTCAATTGTTGAAAGAAGAGTGGGCGCTTAACTTCTGCAGCTGCGTTGGAAACCAAATTGCGAATTACTTGGTGCGCGCACTGCAGTAAATATAATATTTGACTCACATGTTCACAGGAGGCTACACGACTGATCGGCACCATATTTTGACTTTGTTCAAAACGTGTTGCAAGGCCCCGATAGTGATTCCCGCGCAAGTGCTTGGCTTTCGGAATGGTTTTTGCACGCGGGTAGCACAACCTATATACAAGGCACCTATTATTATACTTGGCTTAGCCATCGTTTTACCGTAACGTACAGAAAACACCCATTGTTATTTCATTATTTGTTATTTATTATTTGTTTGACAACACATGATTGTCGTGGTGCAGGAGACGAAAGGCGACGTTATGAGTCACCTGACTAGGCCTCTAGATTTAGGAGACTTAGGAGACGGTTTAGCCATTGTATTACCTGTCAAGTTGACCATGTGTCGGCAAGGCGCGTTTATCACGAAATGCGAAATCGATGTAGTTCCGTGCACTGACTACAGCAGCGCGGTACGGAACGTTAGCGATCGCTCTGCTGGGACTGTCTGGTCTCTTTTTCTTCGCTCAGGTAAACCCTATACTCAGTTAAAAGCACTTGTCTCCGCCATTGTCGAGACTCCCATTTGCTTGCACATCAGCACGTTGCAACCGTGGTAACGAACCACGGAACGAAAGCGAAAAACCAGCAGTGATATGCGACTTATTTCGTACTTCGCGCCCTGATGATGGCGCTTGCGTCTTTGTTGACAGATGGCGCTTTATAGAACAGAGGAAACAGGTTGTGGTGCAAGGGCACAAGATACATTCACAGTGCTGAACTTGTGTGCCTTTCTCGCTGTGGGTATAATAATAATAATTATTTATTTTTATTAGGCTGGGACGCCAATAAGGCGTCCACCCGGTACAAAGGGTAGTTGGCCACACATCAGAAGAAAAATGCACATGCATGTTCTGATTGAATGCGGAAATATCCACTCAGGTGTATGTTGGGGCACTACCGTACATGAAGCCTTGGGTTTTAGGGAGGGCAATGGAAAGCTGAACATACCCGCGATTGAAATAAGTAAGAGACGGTTAGAATACTGGTGGCAGAACTAGAGAGACGGACAAAAATAATTATAGAGAAAAATAAGGACTTTCTGCCTTAAGGGGCAGAGAACTGGGCTATGAATTTACGTTTTAGCTTTAGTATGACCGATTTAATTGAAGTAGATTTAAAAGGCATGAGGACAACTTAAAGAGAGAGGGAAAAAAAAGGAAAAGTTCTTAATTTTTTTTACGAGCCTGGTGGCTCACATGTCACCGCCCTGTTACAAAGGGGACGCTCATGGCATCCATCCACCCATCCAGACGATGGAGCGTGTTCTAATCGAATGTAAAGGTATGAATATGATAATAAAAGTATCCACCCAATAAGTGAACCTGAGCTACTGACTATATAAAGGGAAGACTGGAAGGTTGGTGACGGGATACAATAAAACACGCGGAATGAAAATATTTGGCAGCAACACTGAAAATTGGGAGCAAGTGAAATGTCAGAATCGACAGCGTGTTTGCACGAACTGCCGAGGTTGGAGAGGAGAAATAAAGAGCCCCGATTCAAGTGGGACGCTTATAACATTCATCTATCCATCGGCACCTTGAAAGATACAGAACCCCACTCTGGGGCGGTGATCCAGGGAATTGTGAGGAGTGACAAAGGCGTTGCTCCCCAGGGGTTGATTAAAGTTTTGTCTCTCTCTAATTGATATTATCGCCAGGCAATTGTAGATATGATGAGCTGTGACGCAGGGAACAGCACCTCCACCACCACCACTACTACCACATCATCATCATGATCATCATCATTCCATACTTATTGATCGCCCCTATGAGCCGATTCATATTGTTCTAGGCATGACGTATACTACTGGAATGAACGCGTTAGCAGCACCTCCGAGCGTTGATCGCAGTAACATTTCCTTTTGTGTTGTGCCTCACTCAATACTCAACGCGCACTTCATCCGGCTTGACACCTCGCGACATTTCTGCTATTCGCTGTTCCCTGTTAATGCCCTTTCCAGGCCTACTTGCTTTTCTGTGTATTGGTTAACCACGATTGAAATGATTGCTAATATATTCGTGAAAAATGATAGAACTTGCTCTAACTTCACTTACTAACCGATATCGAAGACGAAAACGCACGAAGAAATCAGGAAGCAGAGAGGAAATCACCGAAGACGTCGCGACATCAACAGCTTCGATCTATCTGCTCAGCTGATCTTTCCCGACAGCTCAATACCGGCTCTTCGAGAGTAATGATCCTTGCTGGCGTCACGCTTCGGCAGCCTCCGTGAAGATTACGGCCACAGCAGCAGCAGCAGCGGCACCGACATCATCGAGCTTATATATATTCCCCACTTCTTTCTTTTTGCTGCTGGACCAATCTTCATGTTTTGGTGCTGCCTATCAGCACCCCATGACTCCTCTGTTCATGCGCACCGACTCCACTCGATACGCTTTTTGCACCATTTTTGGTGTGTATATCCGTGCTTCGAGTTCCCTGGAAATCAGGGACAAAGCGAAACGAACAACACCTTGAACACGAAGAAAGGTATATTATCATTAAACGTTCTTTTGTTTCTCTAATGAGCCGTTAATGTGGCCGTCTTTGTGTCGCCATTTGTCGAAGGATAATTAAGCGCAGCTGGTGCGCGGGCGGCGATCGTAGGTATAGAATAATGTGTGAAATGTTTTGTCTAAGTGCGCCAGCTTTTAACGCGCATCGTCGGATAATCTTTAGCGCGTGCGTGGTTTTTAATTGCAGTATACGGCGATGAGTAAATCATTGAAAATTAACGTGTGAAACAGGTTACACTGAGAAGGAGGGTGAAGGGAGTGGAAAGCTGTAGTTTAGATCGGCGATGTTGATACCTCGAAAGCTATATATAGAACTGGAATGCTAGAAAGGACGAGGAGACAATGTTAAAGAAAGAAAGAAAAAATAAAAAGGCGCCGTAAAGCAGACTAGCACAAAGCTGTCAACAAATCCAATGGGATCGGGTTGTTTGTAGCTTCATGCAACTCATTTGCCATTGCTGGAGTCGATAAGAAGGCCCTGTGAATTCTTACGCCTCGTCGGTATCGCTTCATTCGCTCGACTGATGCGGTCCCGATTCGGAATCTCCGCCGTCAAACCCTTCAAAACGGAATTCTTCGCGTACCGGCGTGCACCAAGATCTGCTTATGAGGCGTGCCGTAGCGGTACACTCCGCATTACTTTTGACCATCTATACCCAACGCATATCTCAGAAGTCTTTTTGCACTTCTTCCCAACGAAAGGCGAGTGGTATAGAACCATGCAGTGACCTCGAGTTCGACACTAGCTAGGTATGCCATTCATTTCAAAGGCGTGGGTATGAACGTGAGTGAGTAAGAGTAAGTGGGAGTAAACATGAGTATTAGCGTGATTGAATGTCTGTAAGCGCGAGTAAAGGGGTTATTGGGAATGTGAGTGAGCGGCTGTGAGTGTGAGTAGGGATGAGTAGGAGTGTGAGCAAGTAGACGTACGCATGAGTATATAGAGGCAAATACGACGGTGACTGCGTAGCTGTGGTTCGACAGCTCAACGCCATGATTGATTTGTGGGGTTTAACGTCCCAAAACCAGCTCTGATTATGAGAGACGCCGTAGTGGAGGTCTCCAGAAATTTAGACCACCTGGGTACTTTAACGTGCACTGACATCGCACAGCACACGGGCCTCAACACTTCGCCTCCATCGAAATGCAGCCGCCGCAGCCGGGATTCGATCTCGCGACCTTCGGCTCAGCAGCCGAGTGCCACAACCACTAGACCACCGGGGCGGGGCAGCTCAACGCCATCGCCATTATAGGTACAGAGGAAGGTAATAATTCCATTTCACGTGGACACTTTTCACATATCAGCTTTGCCTGAATGCAGAATTTGATAGTGTCAAATGAAGTGCGAGTCTAGCTGCTATCGCTATGAATAACGGCTCTCGCGTTCACCTTCATCATGCACTTCTATGCAGACGCCTACACGCTCCTTAAATTACATTTATTATTAAAAAAAAAAGACCTGCGTTAGAAGCAGAAGCTCTTGGCGAGTATGGCAAAAACAACGTTCTCATCTGCATCCACATTCCTTTACACGCGGTAAGCAGGTAACAGCACGGAGTTTACGCTGGTTCTTGAAACCTCTTATCTGAAGTTACTTATTCCACACACCAGACTCCGAGATTGTCGCTGGAGCTGGCATTTTGGTTGCGATAGCAAGTACGTCGTATCTGCGCTTGTTTGTTCTCGGGTGTGAAATCTATCCTGCTGTAACCACGCAGGAAAGGGACAGCAAATTAACTAGCCGGAAAGTAACGCAACACTGCGCGCTGAATTGTGGAGTTAATAAGCACGAAATCATGTTAGGTATGGCATCACAATGCCGCTCCGAAGTAAGGACCTAACGAGGGCAGCTGAACCGGCGGTCTGAAGCGCATATACATGTGCTTCTGCTTTAAGCCACCCTTTCACTTTTTGCAATAATACCCCCTCCCCTTCCGCCGCAGCGTCTGCGGCGCATTACAGAATGGAATAAACGTGCCTTCATTCTTTCATTCCTTAATCCATGCGCAGGAGAGAAGAACGAATAATAAGGTTTGTTTAAGAGAAAGCTAAGGTCGGATTAGTCAAAGTTGGGCGACGCTCCTGGTCGAGGATATGCTGTGGGCCTGAGTAGCGCACCTACGTAAACGAAACTAAAAAATAAGCACTCTCTCTCAATCAGATTTTCTTATCAATACGAGCCATCCTGTCAGCCCGGATTGGCCAAGAAAGCAGCTACGGCCTTCCTGATTGGCTTAATATACCGCCGAAACAGAATTTTACAGTATGGCGGAATTTGTCACTGTCCAGAATAGCGAACCTGGTGTCTTCACCTCTCGTATGTTCGTTCAAAATTCGCTGAAAACCTTTCAGCATGCAAAACTCATCAGGCCCAGCCTCCTGCAGGGTCGATTTATACATCACTGCGTTCTCAAAAACCCTGGGAATGGCACTGCTTTGCGAGGGATCGACGCACACAAAGGAGGGCAAAAAAAGATAAGGCTTGACGCACACTCGCCATCGATGTCCATCTCGCTTGCCAAACACCGCGCGCCTCACTATATAGTTTCAATACGCCGTACACATTGGGCGCCGTGGTTCTCTAAAGGTATCCGGCCATCTCGTTTCTGTGTAGCTTTCGCCCGCCTCATTTGTGCCACTCACACGGGCATCCCCTGCGTACCATAATTCTGCCACGGGTCATTACTTCCGAGATAAAATGAAGGCTGTTCTCACTATACGTCTATATATACACGGACAACACGTTTTCATTCGTCCTTGTAGGCCGTGTATTGACCCCTGCTTGCGTTACTACGCTGATATGAGTGTGGGTAGGCGTTATTATTCGGTTCTGCTGCATAAACAAACTAAAGAAAATGAGGGATAAATTCTGCAGGGAAATTGACACGTATAAGCAAGTCGTATATACTTTGGGATTCTACTTATTGGAATTATGGGGGTGATCAGATCGTTCGAAACATATTGAACTATCGCGATTGAATGTCGGCCGCACAAGATGGCGAGAGGCGGAGATTTAGAGCATGTTGCCTCGGCCACACGGAGTTCGACGTATTACATGTTCTGGGATGGGCCCGATTTCCAGTGACCCTGGCCGCCGCAGGGAGGGCACGCAGGCCAGAGTTGGACCTATCCTGGAGACTGCGTGATACCGAAACGGCACTTAACGGAGGAGAAAGAGAGAGAGAGAAAAAAAAAACACGCACACATATACAGAGGAATTGAATTAGGGTGAGGGAGAGGGAACGAAGAAGGGGAATGCCACCAGCTCCGCTGCTTCTTCACTCTTCGCACCACTAGTGCGTAGTTGCCCCAATTTTTTTTTTTTTTTGGGGGGGGGGGGGGGGGAGGGGCAGAGTGGCATGCCGATAACGTAAGCTACAGATCAAGCTGACCTCTCTGTATACATTTCTCTGTTACTGCGCGCTCTGTGCTGATACCTAACAATCGCAGGCATTGACTTATCGCTCAGTGTGCGAGTCGCGAAAACTCTACAACACGCAAGAAGCGCTACTTGCCAGAGAGCTACTAGCAGCTACCATTACCAAGTACAACTAAAGAGCTACCATTACGAAAGAGCCACTAATAACTACGATCGTCTACGGAAACTTCGCCGGCTGGTTTCGTATAGGCCAGAGAGCTACTCTGGAATTTATATATTGTTCGTGTTATTCTTCGTTCTTCTTCTTTCTTTCTTTTTTTTCATTCATACTGCTTCTTCTCCCCACCACGGCGAATTTTGTCCTTTGAATCTACGTCTAGGTCTACTTGAACGTTTAGTGATTATAAGTTTATTTTCTGCATTTTTTTTTAAATTTTAGTACTTTCGTGCGTGCCCGTTAGCTATCCGAATCTTCGAGAAATAAGGTCCGTGTCTTCTTTTCTTCCTTGGTCTTACGTGTACGAATAATAGTCTTTATTGATTTTCTGTGTGCAGCTAGAACAGCAGCGATAACTCCCCCCTTCCATACCCACTTCCTTCCTTTCTTCGGTTCTCAAATTGCTATGTCAGCCTTGCATTTTACGCAAGGCTGGACGACAACAATATATTGTCCCGATGCCCTTTACAACATTACTTTTGCTTGTCCCCCTTCCCAGTAGCGTCGCAAACGCTACCGTTTCGCCTGTTCGTCATCACGATTAGTCTCGCCAACGTATCCCGCAGGCTCGGATGGCCTTTTATACATGATTACAGATGAAAGATGGCAGCGGTTCTATTCGCGGCCAAGCAATTATGCGAATAGAGATTGCGAGAGCTGCGCGAGAAGTGCTTGGCACGTGAACACTTTTTCGTGGACATTAGCTTCGCCATTTACAACAAATCCTTGCGACAGCGAGTGGACTGTCATTAGACCGCATATTTTTTATCGGCTTCTGTAGTGACCGTCCGTATATAGGATCGTCTAGAATTACCATCTCCCGTTTATTTTTGCTATGGTTTTCAGGAAACAACATAAAATACGAAACGCGGCAAGACATTTATGGCGGACAATTGCAAGGTGGAGTAAGGTTCACGAAAAAGGAAAGAAAAAAAGAAAAGACGTCTCCAGCTCGTTTGGAGCCACGAAGCTACCGTGAACACTCGTATAAGGGCTGCACTCTAGTGGCTTTTATAAGGCACAGCCTTACACGGGACCTGGCAATTTGGTGCAACTTTCCCGACTACGAGCACACAATCCGCCGCAGCCATCCACGAAGGCAAACACTATTTTCACTCACTCACTCACTCACTCACTCACTCACTCACTCACTCACTCACTCACTCACTCACTCACTCACTCACTCACTCACTCACTCACTCACTCACTCACTCACTCACTCACTCACTGGTAGAACTTAGCAACAGGGCAACCACATTCTTGTAATTAAACAAACTTTTCCTTATTGAATAGATTACAATAAATAAAACAGGAATCATTAGCGACATTATTATTGCGCATTAAGTCACAAATCGAATTCGAACGAGTTACGTCAACTCACTCGATTAAAAAAAATAGTCACTGAAAAATGTCATTAGTTCGTCCCTGCGGCAGCAAACAAATGACATTACGAAGGAACTTGTGGAAAAAAATAATTCACGCATCTCCACGAAGTGAACCATGACGAGTGGGTGAAGCACTGAGGATCGTTCTGTGTTACCGTAAATCACCCGTGACATTGCCCACTCATGCATGTAAATGAGTGACAACGTGTGTGTATATTTACACACGCGTTGTCATTTATGCTCCTGGTCTTTATGAGGTTCCTGCGCTCCCACGTCGTAGATCGTGCCGAGTTCCGGATTACGTTTAGTTGACGTTCACGCTGCGTATCCTTATGGTTCAACTATGCACGAGAGAAATCTCCCACCAGCACTACATTGCAGGCCAAAATCCCGTGCCTATATATATGCGGTGGTCGGTGAACGGTTGTGCAGCGCGAGCAGTCGGTTTTTTCAATCAAGAAACTCGCTAACAGATGCTGCCTGCGGCAGCGTTGTCTCTCGCGGGCGAGGGCGCGTTCGCGTTTCTTGCCAGCTTGGGCCAGCTGTTGCTCATGCGCAGTGGGGGTGTGGACGGCGCAGGGACGGAGCAGAGGCTCGACCTTAAGCTGCTTCGCATCTAAAAACAGTCATTGAATGAAGCATGTCGATGGAGACGGCGTTTCGACAATAGGACTTTATTTCTTTAGGGCAGCACCATTCGTTCGCTGTTTCACGGTATAGAACTAATCTCATCAAGTAAAAACGACATTTCCGATCGAGGGAGTTCACGTAACTCTCTGGCGTCTCATTTGGGACTCAATTCGTACCCAAAATATCGGTAAGGGTTTGTGTTTTTTGTACAACCTGTGTAATTGAAGAGTCTGTTGAATTACACAAAAGACGCATATGGACTGAAAGTAAAAAGTTGGCGGACGCTTGAGCTTCGCCATTGACGGTTGAACGCAATAGCGCCATTGTGCCCCGTTCGCATCGCCTTCTCGTAGAACATTCATTAAAATTGAGCCTTCTTCATAAAATGCTGGAATTATTCGAGTTTACTCGTAACAGAATTATGTTGTCTCGCATGCTCCCAGCTATACCGTATATATGTGTAGCTTTTAGTTAAGTCGTAGTTTAAAATTTTAGATGCGGAGCATCTCTTGCTCGCGGGTATGTCACGCGTCCGGCGTCCGCACTCACACTACGCATGCACGACTCAACGCATGCACGACTCAACGCATGCACGACTCAACGGTCGAATGCATGTAAAGTCTGTTTCAGAAGTTCCGCGCAGCACTGTGGAAGCTACAGGCCTCTATGGCCAATCTATGTTAAACATGTCCTTCCGCGGCTTGTCATCTGCCAATGGCGGGCACCGAAGTGGAAGCTGTAGCCTTCGAAGGAGGAGGAGAAAGACGAAGCGGGGCCCCTATTGGCACTAGCGGCTCTCAGATGTGTGTCCGAACGAAGACATTTCGTCTGGCTTCAGAATAATTCTGCGCTCGATGGCCTCCTAGCCTTGGCTCTGCTGCACTGAACTAGTGAAACAGAGTATAGTGTACCTTGAATGCCTCTATGGTTATGGCACTCGGCTGCTGATCCGAGGGTCGCGGGATCGAATCCCGGACGCGGCGGCTGCGTTTCGATGGAGGCGAAATGTTGAGGCCCGTGTGCTGTGCGATATGAGTGCACGTTAAAGAACCCCAGGTGGTAGAAATTTCCGGAGACCTCCACTACGGCGTCTCTCATTATCAAAACTAGTTTTGGGACGTTAAACTCCACGAATCAATCAAGGCCTCTATACGCATTACGAAGGTCTCGTGGTGTACCGTATTTTGCAAGATTCTGCGACAACTCAAAATTATGGTTTTTATTTAAGTCCGAAACAACCCGATCGATTTTATCGAATTCGTGGTATTTTTATCTCGCTATGACAAGTTTCGGGAGATTGTCAATCTCCCTTTAAGAAATCGATTCAATCTCATACAATAGCAAAAGAAAAAAAAAGGCAAATAAATTTAAAACGAGTGGTGTGTAACGGCTGTGTCAACTTTAGTCCTGTGCTTTCTGGCGGTTGTATTCGATCTCAAGAAAATCTATATCTGCGTAGAGAAAACATTTAGAAGGTCCTCGACAAACAGGGCCCATTCATTACGACGTGTCGGCGCACGAACAAAATAAAAGCTAGATACAAAACAACAGCTAATGCCTGAACAATCTGACAGAAACGCGAAGGCATCACACACTAGGCGGTAGGCGGTACCAGTTATGAGAATGAAGTTGTACCATGAAAATCTATAATCACCTTATTTTTGACAGGACTTATATATATATATATATAGAGAGGCGACCGCCCATCTCTGATGACGAATGCCCATAAGTTATGTGTACGCTCATGCGCGCAGACAGAGAGAAAGAAAAGGGGGGGGGGGGCGTATTTCATTTCTTCACAATGCTGCGTTGTCGAGAAAAATTAGTTTGTCACGTTCCACGTCACTCAACCCGTAAAATTTTAGTTAACTGCAAGTAAGCAGGCTGTAACTACAGCGGTCACTACCTTTTAGGGGCGAAGCTCCTTAGGGTGTGGGTCGTTCCCTCCTCCGTATGTATGTAGCCACCTCTAGTTTAGTTTATGAATGACTCAATAGATGGTGTTGTGTGTCCAGGCTGCTACCTCTAGTTTATGAACTGCAGCATAAACTTGACTCCCCGAGTGTGAGGTACATTTAAAACTCGATTTAACGAACTAATTTGGCCCCCAAATCAGTTAATAACGAAAATTTTCCGGAAATAACTGTATGTAAAGATGACAGATGGCGCTTGTATAATGCGAATGATGTCATATATGGCGCATGGCATTGGACGCCTGCGATCATAAAAGGCACTCGCTCTTGGCGCGCTTTCTCTTTCGCAGCTCGGAGTCGCCGGATGGAGGCAGCAGACAAGGCTGCGGAGCGGAGAGTATCACACAGTGTTTCTCACGTCTTTCTTGATGATGTAGTGGGCGAACTTTCACTGAAGAGTCACGGTTTTACCGATGATTTCCCCTCAGTGCGCTTAGCTTTTGATGCTTGTTTTCTGCGTGCTTTAGTAAACAGTTAATGTACAGCTGTATTCAAAAAGGGTATAGGGCGTGTTACAGCACTCCCCGTAGAAGGCCGAGCAGGCAGTTAGGCGGACAGTACCCAACTCCAGTTCTCACGTATAGCCGACAAAATAGACAGCTTCGCGAAGACAGAAACGATGCAGGCTGATTTGCTATCCAAACAAGATGGCGTCTGAACGTAATTCTTGGATATCGCCGGGACGGTCGTTTCCCTGCAAATATTCGCTTTCTTACGAGCAGTGATACGTTGGGTTTTTGGTAGATTCGAACACAAAACAGGCAAAAGAATTAACAGTTCTTTGTAGAACTTTGTATAACTTTGTAGGACTTTGCAGATCCTTTGTAGAACTCGGTGTATACTCAGTAGTATAATGTAAACTAATAGTCCAGTATAGTCAGGTATAGCCTAGTATAGTCAAGTCCTACTAAGTTATACCGAGTCCTACAAAGTATCTACCTAGGCGTAGCCCTGGTCGAATCGATATAACACCAAATATAGTCAAGTTCTACCCGCGCGACGTTATATAGCCACGGCCGGTAGACAATAGGCCAGCTTCACTGTGGTCTCGCCTTGCGCTACCCAGTGCAAGCTGCGTGCTTATTTTTGTCTTTTCCGTATTCTGGTCACATTGGTTCGACACATTTTGTTTGAACGCGCTTAGAACATAATGCATATTATGCATGCCAATGAATAATTAGGTACGCTTTTAGCAGAAGCTGTTAAACTCCCAGGCTCCACGTGTATTAGTGCGGGAGCATCAGGACGTCGTCTCTACCCATATTTTTCTCTTCGCCCGTTTTCTAGCTTACCAACCGTGTTCTTCTCGCTGTTGTGGTGGACTTGGTAATGTGAAAATGTAATGTTTTATAAGTGTACGAAAAAAAAATCGTTCTTTGCTTCAATCTCCCTTTAATACGCTGTCAGAATTCGATGTGTCGACGACGCTCTATAGCGCTCAGTCTATACACCTGTAATTACCAAGTTATACTATATCAGTCTATTCGCCCACTGTACACACACACACAAAAAAAAAAGGCTTTGTAAACAGTAACCATATCCCTATGAATAAATAATACACGCAAACCTCTGCAGTGTAAGGCCAGCCGTACTACATCGGCGTCCATGCTACCACTGCTGGTCGATACTGCGACCAGCGCAAGCAGATTTCATCGTCTTCATTCTGCATGTCCGCCTATCCTGAGCATGGTTTAACGAGATTGTGAATAATTGAACGGGGGTGGACATGGTTTACATTCTTTCTTCTTTCAGTCTCTCAGCGTTGAACAGCGAGGCGGATTTTAGGCGAACATCATGCTTTTCGACCCAGCGGCCAGCCACGATCGATGACGCAAGCTGTAGACAAAGTCGAGCCGTGTAGTACGGAAAGTTAGACGGTCGTACACATTTGTTGACGACACGAACGAGAGAAAAAAAAAAGAAAGGAAGAAAGAAAACAGTAGGCTCCAACTTACGCTGTGAAAATGGCTGGCTAGTAAAACTACGAGAACACCTGTTCCTATATATGGGCAGATTTCGCGTAGTTTTGGACGATTCCGTAATACGCTACATGAAATGGTTCATAACCTGAATGCTCTGCATACCATCGTGTTCACGATGCTCTTTGGTAGGGCTGACAACGCGTGGCTTCCTCATAACGCTCAAATGAAATCGCTAGCTAGGCGGGTTCGCTCGCTGTTCCTACGTCGCTACGATATGAAAGTGTACAGCGACGTCATTTCCTTCTTCATATGATGCTGCTGTTGCCGCTCCCCGGAAACTGCACGGTTATGCAAACCGTAATCTTTACCGGGAAACGCAAGCGGCGAGTTTCGCATTGTTCGAGTACGCCTTTTCGTTTATCACGCGGTTTTGACACTTATTTCGTGGTATATATACTTCAATGAAACGTAATACTGGTATGTGCTTGACGTGGGCGATTCCAATAGAAAAAGCACGCGACGAACGTCACTTTTCGTTTCAATTCGTGCGCTGACATTCTGTCAGTTGCGCTGCCAACGGAGACGGAGATGTCTCGACATCCGAGTCATATCTGTAACTTGGCTGTCACGCAGCGAAGAATCACTTTGACATTAGTAATAAAAGCTAGCAGAGGCACGTAGGACTGCTTTACGCACACGCCGTTGTAGTTTAGAGGCTTGGTGTGCTTGAGGTCGTGAGGTCGAATCCCGGCCACAGCTACCGCATTTCGATCGGGGCGAAAAAAAAAAAGAAGAAAAGAACACTCTGCAGGTTCCACTCATCATGGCAATCGGTGTCATGCGACGTAGTCAGTGAGGAAATTGCCTATGACGAATTGTGTGGCATCCAGCGTAGCGTTACGAGTAGCATGAACACCCTTGTGCAAAGTGCATGAGTAGGTGTATGCTCAACGGGAGCTGACCAGAAAACTCGACAGCACCGTGGCGACTAAATGGCAGCTCATGTTAGGACGTAACACTTGCAGTCGTGCTAGTGCTCAGCACAGACATGTGTTTTATCGGAGAGAAGTGCTGGCTGCGGTGCGGTTATGTGCGTGTGGTGAGCGTCAATCGTTGAAGTATTCTTGCAGAATAGAGCAAAGTTGGACAAAAGCATGCCGAGCAAAAGCATATGATCGTACGCTTTCGCATATGATCTAGTGGATCATATGCAGAACCGTGCATATGATCCACTACATCATATGTATCGTTTATTACATCGCTCTGGCAGCGTTTAAGTTACGATGTTAGAGCGATGTTGCGGTGGCAGCGAAGTTGATGTTACGCAAGAACCATCATCAGAACTGCTGGTGCGTTAGGTTTAACACTATATTTACTTTGTGGGAGGAGCCGCCGTAGCCTAGGGGTAGCGGGTTGGCTTGGCACCTCAGATGTCCGAGTTCGATACCCGCCAACCGCTTCGCTTGGTAGATGGCTGCGGATATTACTGCGCGTTCGTGGTTATCTGTGTGTGTTATATCTACATTTCAATCTCCTGCTACGACAAACGGTATGCCTTTGTTATTTGCACTTTAAATGTTTAAAACATATTTACGAAGTTATTTACGAAAAAATTGAAACTTATTTACGAAAGAAGAGCTAGTATTTTTTTTTCTGTTACTGTTTCGGAGTGTACCGAATCGTAGGGCAGTAATAATTGTTATTATTTAACGTGCCAAAACAACGATATGAATATGAAGGAACGCCGTAGCGGAAGGCTTCGGAAAATTTGACCTGCTGTAGTTTTTTAACGTGCTTACAAAGGAAAAAGAATCGGCCTCCAGCATTTCGCTTCCATCAAAACAGGGCCGCCGCAGGTGGGATCGAACACGGGTTTGTCCTCCCGTTTGTCCGATTCTGCGCGCTCATACACTATTGAGCTATAGTGTGCATTGGGCTTCGAAGAGCAGGGCACCGCGCTTTGAATCATATCCATGAATTATATGAATTACATGTCATAAATTTTTCCTCTTGTTGCATTTATTTCTTCTTGTTATTCTTCGTCCGTAAGCGTTTCTATGTTGCTTTGCTCTGTTATTTCAGTAAGTATATACTACGTTCGTTTCGAGCTTTTAACTCTACTTGGTCTGTCGGTGCCCACCACGGCGAGGTAATACCAGGGCTTTGCAATGCTTGCCGTTTCCTGTTTATACCGCTTCGAGTGGGCCTTCTTCCCGCACAGGTATACCCAAATAATGTGACCGCCCGTATACATTCCCAAGCCCTCTTTCGAGGAAGATTTGGTTCTTAGCCAATTGAATTTTTAAGGAAGCCCACCAGCTCACGCACGTTTGGGTCATTTTACTTTGTATCTCCGCGCGGTCCCTCACTTCTATTGTCTTTCAACGGCACACTGAATTATCTTCAATCCCGACCGCAGCTTTTTGCTTCTTGTTTTATGCACAACGTCAAGTTATAAAATACACGAAAGCCTAGAAAGATCACAAACGCGGTCTTCGTTACTCGCAAACGGGTAGTTCAAACACAGGGCAACGTTCTCGGCAAGGACTCGGGTCATATACGTACGCCTCGTCCTCCGTACTTTCCTACACATCGGCAATAGCGTGCAGTTTCGTGTCGGGATTCGCAAACCTGACAACGCTACGTCACCGTCACTGGTGTCTGTCATGATGTAGCATTTTCTCCCCGCTTTCTCGTCAAAAATTTGTCGCAGCCGTAGCGCCGTGGACCAGGGCGTTCACTCCAGCTGCAGGAAATAGGTGGCTCGAATCCCCACGGCCGGACATCCACTGGATGAAAGGGCAAGACGCCCCCGACCAAATTAACGGTTCTGTACGGAATATATGCCGACGTCTGATTGGTTCGTAGGGCGTTTTAGCAGTGGTGATATTACCGTACGTTACCTGTACGGTAACGTGCGGTAACTAAAGAGGGTAACTAGGAGGGTTCAGCTTAAATTGAGGACGACGCAGCGAGCTATGGAACGGAAAATGGTAGGTGTAACCTTAAGGGACAATAATAAGAGGGCGGAGTGGGTTAGGGAACAAACGCGTGTTAGGGTCATTTTAATAGAAATTAAGAAGAAATGCGCGTGGGCGGGCCATGTAATGCGAAGACAAGACAACCGTTGGTCATTAAGGGTAACAGAGTGGATACCTAGAGAAGGCAAGCGTAGCAGGGGGCGGCAGAAAGTTAGGTGGGCAGATGAGATCAGGAAGTTTGCGGGAATAAATTGGGCCCAGTTAGCACAGGACAGGGATAATTGGAGATCTATGGGGGAAGCCTTTGCTCTGCAGTGGGCGTAGACAGGCTGATGATGACCTACAGGTAATGCCGTGCCGTCGTGCTCATCCTGTAAATATTTCAGTCGGGAACACCTGCGCTACTAGCTCTACGCGTGCAGTATCGAAATGAAAGGTTGAAAGAGCCTTTCTTCACGTATTTAAGACTCAAATAGCCTGTGCCGAAAACGAGGGAACGGTATTAGCGTGCTGACATTAGCATGCACTCCATGCACCGAGCACAGCTCAGCGTCCGTCGAAGTGGCATGGGTGAATGGAATAGCGGAAAAGAGATGAACGCCGCAATGCAAGATCCCGCAACTGTTGAGAGCAGTCTCGACCACATGGGGTTATTTAACGTGCATTTGCATCGTAGAGTACACAGGCCTCTAACATTTCTCCTCCATGAAAATGTGACCGCCGCAGAGACGAGGAAACAGACGAGGAAACACGTTAGCGATTTTATTTGAGATTCACGGGCGCCGCCATCTTTGGTTTTCGCAAAATTGACTTCCTCGTTTGTCGCAGTGTCAAATTAACAACATCGTGAAATGACGAATGCGTCTGTACGTGGACATTCAAGCGGATGAGCCTACCGCAGTACCGGTAGTTTAGGTAATGGAAACAAAACAGGTGCTTATCAGTCCAAGCCGCCGGCCCCCAAATGCGTCTACGTTGTAGTCTTGTGACAGAATCCACTAACTGACACAGAGGCGGGACGGGGAGGCATTTGACGGTTGCAAATATGTTCACACAGATCGAGTTAAAAGCACAGCCAGATTCAACTGAATTTAAAATGAATTAATTCCTGATAGTCTCACTTCGCAGGGCCGACCAGCGCCGAAGCGACATGACAGAGGAGGCGTGCATGAATTCCGAGAAACGCGGCCCTGCGCAACGCCAGCCCGATACAATGGCTGGATAAAATGGTACGGTGCAGCGGCACTGCTATGGCACTGCAATGACACTGAAATGCCACGATGCTGTGGCCAGGTGGCGCTAGCAAGCTGTAATTTCTCAGCCCAGTTTCGCCGACGTTGACAGCGATAGGGGCTGCAAAGAAAACGTTCCCACAACAAAGAATGAAATTGCTTTAATGTTCATCGTTCGTCGCATGCCGCGCATACGAAT
The DNA here is from genome assembly GCA_013339685.2 of Hyalomma asiaticum. Taxonomy (NCBI): domain Eukaryota; kingdom Metazoa; phylum Arthropoda; class Arachnida; order Ixodida; family Ixodidae; genus Hyalomma; species Hyalomma asiaticum. Next base: position 53,745,318 of record CM023484.1, read on the forward strand.
TTGGATACTACAAGATAACGGACGCTCGTGCATCGATATCGCGGTTAAGATTTATCACGTCCGCTCGATATTACTGCTTTCACTCACTACTGTGGGCGTCGTGACACTGCCTTTACCGGAGGAAGCTGGAGCGCTCAGTGCCTACGCGTTCACATGCGCCGTTGTGGGAGCATCGCGGGTCGGATAGAATCGACTATCGCCGTCGAGAGGGTTTATTCCGCCCCGACGCTCCCTGGTCCCGACTCGCCATCGACACGAGCCCGACGAGCAAGTTGCAACCCGATGTGCTGACTCGAGCCGCTACGGTATAAGGGCTCTTTTCGATAAGTTGTATGAAAGCTCTGTCGATCAGTCGAGCCTTATATGTTTAGGTTTCGGTGACAAGCAATGCTGTCTGCAAATTTGCGCTGTGAAATCCGGGTGGAACGCGAACATTCTAGCTAGACCAAGTGATACGGTATCAAAAGCATGATTCTTTCGTTTAAGAAATATTTGTAATGTTCCTTTGTGGAAAGCGCGCAATCTGCGAGGTCGTCTCATCTCAGAGCAAGATGAGCTGCTCTTGGACAGTACTCAACGGTAAGCTAGGCAGTGAGTGCGTAATCCTTGGTCACGTGGTCCACTTTCTGTTACATTTTCCTCCTGGGGGCGTACGTAGCCAATATCACGCGAAAATAATAATAATAATAATAATAATAATAATAATAATAATAATAATAATAATAATAATAATAATAATAATAATAAAATAAAATAAAAATACAAAATGCTTTGCAGAAGATGAGAAACCTTGTAGAGCTCAACCACTTCACGATTTGTTCAAGATAATATCCCAGAACATCCGTAGAATTTGTTCATGTTCCGACAAGGCAGTATGCATCGCAGACAAGACACGTAGGCTATGAAGAAATTAAGACGGCGGAAAAAGCACACGGATGGATACACCTCCAAGAAGTAAGTGCCTGTTGTCGAAGGCACAAGACGATATCTGTTTGTCTCAGTCATGCCGAAAGGGCTTACCGAAACCAATTTGTGACGCATCTAGGATCAATCGAATGGTACGGGGGTAAGTGAAAGAACAGGCAAGGGCCACGAAAGGTCGAGCGAGTATTTGTGAATCGGCCTAATACTTCTTTTTTTTAGGCCTATATGTATTCTCAAACATGCTCCCGGGCGACCACTTAGTCTGCGCGCGGAAAGCACTTAATGTTCCTTAAGGGCGGATTTACAGAGGCTTACGACGGGAGCAGACGCGATGCTTGGGGAGCAGCGGCAATTTGTGGCGACGAAAGGCAGCTCTAATAATTCTGACATAATCTTCGCACTGTCGGCCAAGTTGAAGATCGCTTCATCTCGAAACTGTTGCTCGCACGCGGAAAACTCGTTCGGTCGCTGGTAGCGCGTTGGACTCAAGTTCGCTCTGAAAAAAAAAAAAGGAAAAGGAAATAAGGAAGTAACGGAAAGAAAGGAAGTGAAAATGGGAAAGGAAAGACGCTCAACCGCGGGGAAAACGGGAGGAGCGCTTCGCGCCGCTACCTCCCTCGCTGCGCTGCCGCCGACCAATGGGCGATCACTCGGCCTCGTGACGTCACGGCGTGATCGATGGGCGACATCTGGGACTATATAACGGGGAACCGATTCCGGTGCCGGGACGGTCGGACTTTCTCTGCCGCCTCAAAAACTTCGAAATCGACGCGGACCCACGGACTCGCGTATTATTGCCAAACGACTCGCTACGTACATACAAGAGAGAACGCGCTCCACGCATCTTGTCGTGTCGTATCGGCACAATTCCTCGTTTCTTTCGGCTAGGTTTATTTTTGTTTGCCGCACTTTCGATGCTGCTAAGTTGGCGACGGTAGAAGGTGACGTACGATCCCTTGAAGAGTGTTTTTCTTTCTTCTTTCTTTTCCTTTATTTGTCCTTAAAACGAAAGTGAGGATAAGGATATAGCAGCTGATCGGCGTTTTTTTCCTACTGGTTATCGGCTTAGAAAATTTCCCGAGTTTGTATTCCTTCCCTTCGGGAGACAGAAGGAAAGAAGACGCGTTTCTTTTGTGACGAACTGTTCGCTGTCATCGCGCCGTCTTTTGCGATTCTTCTGCCGTTACAAGACGTTTCTATCGAGCGACCTGCTGACGAGACCGGGACACCATGCGCTACAGCTGCACGTTCGTCGCAGCCTTCAGCGTGGCACTGATGCTAATGGTGAGTGAAACAGATGTCACTTTTCTCGAAATATCTTTTCTTGGGCTTATGCAAGACATCCTGCAGACGTTTGGCCGAGTTAAAGGGCTTAGTGGATTTCCGACGAATAACTTGTTGCTTGTCGAAGTTGTGTTCGCATGAGGCAGCGTCGAGGTATATACACTCATGATTTTTAAAAAATAAAAATTGGCGTGTATATTCAGCAGACTTCTCGTAGTGTTAACGAGAACGTCCACTGCGCATGCGTAGAAAGGTTCCCGCCATGAACATAGATATGTATTACATAATTATGGTGTATGTAAACTGCGTACTTTGGGGTCAACCAATAAATAGGTTCATGTTCTCTGGAAAAAAAAAATAGTCCTGTTTGTAGCAGCTACCTACCTACCCGTTTGTGGCACAAATGTGTGAGGGAAAGATATACGGGGAGAGTTAAAAAAAAAACAGCTTTCATGTTGATGAGAACTTCGCCGTGATATAAAATAACTGGAGAACAACGCCTCTCTGATGTGCATGCTGTATTCATTTCTGAGGCAACCAGACTAGCAGAATTAACGAGCGCAAAGAAGAAAAAAAAATAAAAAAGGGAAATCCACAACTAACCTGCTGCGTGATTTGTGCATGAGCACTTTATAATACTTTGCTTTGAATAGCTTCTGCACAAATACCGTACGTATGAATAAAAATAAACACGGGCCCTTGAACTATAGTCTCGTTTAAGATATGTTTGGCGTGGGTTAATTAAAGGTTCGGAAGAAGAAAATGACTCTTTGCTAATACGTCAGTCAAGTTTCGAGCACTGGTTGGTGTGAATTACTTTTTCACGAACCTCGAGCTGAAAAACATGATTAAGGGAGAGAGAGAGAGAGAAAAAAAAAGAAATGCCTGCGGCTTGCCAGCAACTCCATATGCTGTACTGCGCGCGTCATTAATGTTAGCTAGAGCACTTTCCTTTAATACCGCGGCAAGTGTTATCTTACGGCATTAGGTACGGACCCCCTCGTGACGAGGACGTGTTTTTCCTTTCAAAAATAGAATTTTCGCTTGTTTCCACAACCGGTGGGTTGAGTTACACTTTCGACCGAGTACAAACGCGTTCGGCGATGCGTACGGAGGCATTACACTTTCAAAAGAAAAGAAAAATATAAAGGATTGGTTCGCTTGGATTCTGAATAACTAAGAACGCTTTTATGGCCAGGTGCATCCAGAATTTTTTTTTAAATTCTGCACACTCGCCACTCATTTACAAGCTTCGAAAAAAAAAAGCGTTCACGGGGTAAGGTATAACTTTTCGCGAAGAATAACGCTCGTGGAACGCGCTACACAACTGTATGACTAGTTAAAATGTTAAAAGCCACCGTCGTCATCTTTTTTTTAAAAGTTCACGACGGCGCTTCGATTTAGAGGGATTAGTTCGTGTAGGAGATCAAATTTCTTTCTCGCGTATTTTAGGCTAACTACTACGGTGTTAACTTGGTATTACATCACATTAACCCACAGACATAGTTCTTCTTTCTTCGTCCTTTTATACGATCTTTTGTTTAAGAAGAAAGAAGTTGATGCGAGAGGTCACTCTCTTTACGTGGTGCATTGAAATCGTATGATATTCAGGCCTAAGTGTTCGTTTAGCAATAAAGTCTTGACTTAGACGTTCGCGTTGGGGTTTGGTCAACATAACTTTCGAATGCTGTACTTAACTCGGTTCATTACAGTGTTGTTGTTGTTTTGTGGTGTTTAACGTCCCAAAACCAGTTCTGATTATGAGAGATGCCGTAGTGGAGGTCTCCGGAAATTTCGACCACCTGGGGTTCTTTAACGTGCACTGACATCGCACAGCACACGGGCCTCAACATTTCGGCTCCATAGAAATGCAGCCGCCGCGGCCGTGATTCGATCCCGCGACCCTCGGATCAGCAGCCGAGTACCATAGCCACTAGACAACCGTGGCGGGGCGCTCATTACAGTGTTAAAAGCACAACGAAATAATTATGGCGGACGAGGCCACAATGCCGACGCAATTCAATATAATGCACTTATAAAGGCGACGGCCATTCAGCCACGAAATACGTACAAAACGTTTTATGCAACATCTTAGTTGACGTACTAATTTTCGTTGAAGTACGTAGTTTTTCATTAGGTACGAAATTATCAGAATGCTGTATATACAGTGGAGTCTGCTGTTTTATTTGAAAGATAGTTACATATAATAAGTGTTTAATATAAACTAGAGAACGGCACTCAGGAAGGTTGTACGAACCTTCCTGAGCCATACTATATATTACCTCTGAACAGAGTTACAAATCAGTGCCTGTTGTGTCTATCGCGGGTGCTTTATAGTCGAGCTAGGCTACAAGACGGCGAGGTGGGCTAGTTGGTGAACATTCATCTTTAAAGCAAAAGCTTTTTTAAGCGCACATGAAACGTGGACAAAATAGCGAAGAATAGTGACAGGACAGCGCTTAACTCACAACTGAATTTTTATTGAACAGCAGAACATTTAAAAGCACAAGATAACATGTTGCACATGCGCAGTGGAACAAGAGGCCCAACTGCCTTCAGAGCCATGACGACGAAAACAGCATAGTAAACTAACAATCTTCACTTATCTAGAAATTCGAACTCCTTATCATGTAACAGGATGGAAGGCTGGCTAACACAATCACGGCCCCTTTTTCTAATATGAAACGCCTCCACAACCTCACGTGTTGTCTGATCCTTATGCCTAAACAGTATCTCGGTTTCATGCAACACAGGATGGTATCCGCATTTTCGGCAATGCAATGCGAGATGCGAATGGGCTGACGCCTTCAAGGATGCGTGGTGCTCCATAAGACGTTCATTCACGCACCTACCGGATTGACCAATGTACACCTTACCGCAAGAAATTGGAATCATATAAACAACTTTCAAGACACACTCCACATATTGGTTCTGTTTCCGATGCTTCACAGGACAGACACTTAACCCCCTTTGAACAATTGAACAAATCATCTCTGGTATTGCTAATCACATCTTTCTTATATTCACACAGGGTAGGGACACGGCCAGAGAGGTGGTGAATGTGCTCAAGGTTTTCAGAGAGAATAGCATGGGCCTATTCTTCACATCAGAGCTGCCCTCGAACCGAGAATTGCAATTTCTAGATTTACGGTTGCTTTTTAATAACGATCATGTTTGCTGGGGTTACCACCCAAGAAGTGTCAAACCAGTGCTAGACTACAGGTCCGGGCATTCGAAATTAATCAAGAGGGGCATCGTGAAAGCATGTTTCATGGCAGCCTTGCAGAAATCGTGTGTGCATCTCGCGAGTGAAAGTTTCAGAAGCCAAGAAGTGAAATTCCAGGAATCTGGCTACCCCCAGCACGTGGAGAATTCAGTGTGTCACAGTTTAATCAAAGAAATCAAGAAAGGGGAAAGGAGACACAGAGAGCAAGAAGCCACTTCAGAAAATCGCAGGATGGCTTTTATCCCTTACGTGCACGGGCTGGCACACAATTTGAAGCATGTCGGAAAAAGATATAGCGTTGATGTGAAGTTCTCAGCGAGAAATAAGTTGGCACGCTTGTGCCCTAGGATCAATAATCCGAGGGGGTTAAGTGTCTGTCCTGTGAAGCATCGGAAACAGAACCAATATGTGGAGTGTGTCTTGAAAGTTGTTTATATGATTCCAATTTCTTGCGGTAAGGTGTACATTGGTCAATCCGGTAGGTGCGTGAATGAACGTCTTATGGAGCACCACGCATCCTTGAAGGCGTCAGCCCATTCGCATCTCGCATTGCATTGCCGAAAATGCGGATACCATCCTGTGTTGCATGAAACCGAGATACTGTTTAGGCATAAGGATCAGACAACACGTGAGGTTGTGGAGGCGTTTCATATTAGAAAAAGGGGCCGTGATTGTGTTAGCCAGCCTTCCATCCTGTTACATGATAAGGAGTTCGAATTTCTAGATAAGTGAAGATTGTTAGTTTACTATGCTGTTTTCGTCGTCATGGCTCTGAAGGCAGTTGGGCCTCTTGTTCCACTGCGCATGTGCAACATGTTATCTTGTGCTTTTAAATGTTCTGCTGTTCAATAAAAATTCAGTTGTGAGTTAAGCGCTGTCCTGTCACTATTCTTCGCTATTTTTTCCACGTTTCATGTGCGCTTAAAAAAGCTTTTGCTTTAAAGATGAGCTAGGCTAGTTCACTACACTGCAAAGTGCGTAAGAAAGCTCTGGCGCACGATACGGCGAGTGAGTTTGTAGCACTGTAACGACATCGCAACTTTTTCGTGTCACTGACGTTTAAATATGCGACTTAATTGCCTACATCGTGAAACAGCGCACACACACAAGGACGGAGAGGAAGGAAAAGACGACACGAGCGCTGACTAACAACTGAAACTTCACTGGGAAAGAGAGCATATAAATGTAAATGAGAACAACACGTGATACAGAATGTGCGTATCATTTCGAACAATAGAGACATGCGCAACAAGGCTTCGAAAGATTGCGTCCTAGGCGGCCTCTAAAAAAAACCTGGTCTCTTTTTCTAAGAGATTAAGTGAAGTTTGACTAATGCAATCCTTTCCCCCTTTATTAATATGAAGTGTATTCCTCAATCTCCCTGACGGTGCGATTTTTATGCCTGAATACAACACTTGAGTTGCGACTTGACTCCTAAATTCTGTCTCGAAGGAAACATACTGGAGTAAGGACACGGGAAATAATTGCTAGCAGGGCGTAAATAATGACGAAGCTTAACAAATTTACTCTTGTTAGCTTGACGTTAAGTAAACGAAAAGGCGACCAAAAATATCGGAACGGGGGCGGTGGAGCAGAAAAAGTTTCCAATTATGTGTACACGAGACGTCGCATTTCTGGTTTTACGCCAACCTGGTGGTGGTGAACAACTTTTATTTGGTCCGGCAGGGTTTAAAACGATCGGGCCTAAATCTCCCCCGAGGGGACGGTGAGGTTTTGCCTCAGCGCTGCCTCGCGGGCCTGCTGGACGGCCCAAAGCTGGTCGTCAAGGGTGGAGCTGCGCAGAGCGGCGGTCCACCTAGACGGAAGAGTCTCGGTTCTAGCGGCTGTCTTATCGCCTATAACCTCCCATAACATGTGATTTAGCGTGGCCGGAGCCGATCTGCAGATCTCGCACATATTTGTGGTATATACCCCTGGAAAGATTCTGTTTAATTGGACTGGGTTTGGGTAAGAATTTGTTTGGAGCTGGCGCCAAGCAACTGCCTGTGCCCTGTTAAGCTTGGTGTGCGGTGGTGGAAGCGTTCTTCTCGAGTTAGAATACATTTTCGTAATATCATTGTACCTAGTCATACGGTCTGGCTCAACCCATCCTCCCCCGCTGTTGCCCAAATTCGCGTGGTCGGTCATGTCGCGCGCGAGATTGTGGGCTACCTCGTTAAGGTTGGGGGGTGCTCCTCCCTCCGAGGTAATGTGTGCGGGGAACCATATGAGCGAGCTGTGGTCTTTAGGCCTATCCAAATTTCTAATAATGTTGTACGCAGTAATCGATATCCTGCCTTTGGCGAAATTACGGATTGCTGCTTGGGAGTCGCTGAGCACAATATGAACGCCTTCGTCTGCTAGGGCTAGGGCAATGGCCACTTCCTCTGCGACCTCCGAGTGCTCCGAGTTAATGCTGCAGGCGCGTTTGATCTGAGAGTTAGTGTCTATGACCACCGCTGAAAAGGCCTGCCGATTTTTGTACGCAGCGGCGTCGACAAACCGCACTTCCTCCCCCTTGCCATAAGAGCGCATCAGGTGGCTAATTTTTTAAAATGCGAAGCATTTGTGGTTACAGAAAACTATCATCATCATTATCCCTGGTCCCCAAGAATGCACGTGCACTTCTGCTATGCAACGCCCAATGTGCGGCGTTCGCACGCGCGTTTCTTTCTTCTCTTGCGCTGACGCCCTCAGCCCACTAGTACAGGGGCGAAATTGCGGCGGGCGGGCGCACGTGTTGCAAGTGCAAGCAGAAGAAAGAGAAGACGTAGACAGTGTGCATCGATTTGTCCGGTGATAGTTCTCTTCCATACAAATCTCTTTTCCGGTTCATGGCCGATCCCCCAGAGTGGGTTGCGCCAAGGTACCCAAGGACCAACCAACCAGCCACCGCGGTGGTGTCGTAGTTACGGTGCTCGGCTGCCACCCAAAAAAAACGCGGGTTCGATCCCGGCCGCGGCGGTCGCATTTTCGATGGAGGCGAAAATACCAGAGGCCCGTGTACTGTGCGTTGTCGGTGCACGTTGATTGATTGATTGTGGTGCGGTTAGGAAAGGGCGCTAATATCTGCAGCCCATGTCGGGAGTACGGCTAAGCGTACGTGGGGGAAGGGACTGAAAGAGATAGGAAGGAGAGAAAAGCCGTAGTGGAGGGCTCCGGAAAATTTGACCACCTGGGGTTCTTTAACGTGCTCTGACAGCGCACAATAAACGGGCCTCTGGCATTTTCGCCTCCGTCGAAAATGCGACCGCCGCGGCCGGGATCGAACCCGCGTTTTTTTTTTTTTCAGTGGCAGCCGAGTACCGTAACCACTACACCACCGCTGCGCGAATATGGAAGTACATGGCTTATAAAGGAAGGTTCCTTTGGGAAGGTTTGGAACATATGTCTTATTGAACTGTTTCGAACCGACTCCGTAAGTTAGCGCGTGGATTTCAACAAAGCAAAAAGTTAACAAAAAGAACTTCTTGTAAATTTGTTTCGCTCCGAGCTTAGGAACCTCAGCATCCGGTTTGGTTAGCATGCTATCATGCATATTATAACAGCGAAACTCCGTCGCATAGATTGTTTTTAGCCGTAGTGCTTGGAATCCGAGTGCTGCGCTTCTGTTCTGCTTGTATACGCTTATAAGGCCGACACTCTTGTAGGAGTTCATTCAGCTAAGTGGATTCTCATGGACCAGCAAGCGAGAGAACGACTTTCAATAATGCATGATAGACCGAGCGCAGTATGTCGCGGGAATAATAAGACCATGAATGCCGCCCACGTAATGAACTATACTAGTTCCTGGTACCTTCCTGCCGTAATAGCTGCTAGGTTTTCTAGGCTTCTGAGCTAAGCAGCGATATAGAGCGAATTCCCGCACTATATATATATAGTTCCCACTCCGCCTGTTTTGCCCACGCGCTGCATATTTTATATCTCCATTAACTTATGCAGCTATGTTCTAATCAGTATTGCATATTCTGTGTGTCGAATTACTTTATAGTGTCATGAAGATAGCAGGGAGTGGTTGAAATAGTAAAATAAATTACTGATCTCCAATAGGCGGGTTCAACTTCCGGCTACAGGTGGTGTAGCTTTGTGGGGGTGAAATGCAAGACACTTCGTGTTATGCTTAGATTTCGGTGTATGTCAGAGAACCCAAAGGTGGCCCTAATTATTCCGGATGCATTCTCAACGCCGAGCCTTGTATTCGAGGCTTGATCTTGGCACCTAAAGCCCCCACTAATTCAGAGACTACGCACGATTCAGGACGACCTGTTTCGTATACGACCGTTCAAATGGCCAAACAAAGAAAATATCTTCCGCAAGTTCGCTGGTTCGTGGGATTTCTATGTGATGTTTACAACTTTCGTACGTCAGCTACATTACGACGGAAAGACAGAATAAGACAGAAATTCGGGGAATGCCGAAATCGAGAACCGATGAAGAGATCGTTGAGCTCATTGAAGCAAAAGGTTGGACAGCTATAGACTTGGCTTCGTCAGAGCACTTACTACCTTGATGAAGATAGACCCTGTTCTCGAAACATTGGCTCGCTCCAAACAACCTCCTTTGTTCAAATGTCACTGATGCTGACGAGTATCAGAGGACCCATCAGTATATCATGTACCACAGCCATCGATTGCAAGCTCTGACTAGTGCCCCGACGCAGCTGCCCTTACGAAGACCATAGCTCTGTTATCGAAACGTCTGCTGTTCAACGACTTTTTTTTTTCGTCGATAGGAAGTCAGGTCGCTGATGTTCACGAATGTCATAGACCCGACCAGGAGATGATGCACCCAAACTAACAATGCTGTCGCAGTAACGCACGATCCGTCGTGGTAACTTCGTGCCTAGGTGTTGCCATGCGCAGCTGGAGGTCGCGGGATCGAATCCGGATTACGGCGGCCACATTTAAATGGAGGCGAGATGCAAAGAACACCTGTGCATTTAGCCGATTTTAGGTAGAGGCATCACTAACTGAAGCTTTCTTCTGACAAAGCGTATCATGCGTTTTTGGCACATGTTTACTCGGCACTACAATGCGAAACAGTGCAGGCCTCACTGCGCAATCAATCAATCAATCAATCAATCAATCAATCAATCAATCAATCAATCAATCAATCAATCAATCAATCTGCTCTCCTTTCCATGAAAGTGCAATAACTTTCTATTTCCTCATGGCGGATGACCCCAAGTAAGAGAACTTCGCTACCAGCGTATTATGACAAAGGCTCTGGCTTTCCAGGTGCATGCGCACCTCTTGATACTACCGGCTTTTGAGCGGTAAATACCTTAGCAACGATAAACAGCGTTCGCTAAAACCGGAACGCTTGTGTCCGTCCTTTTCCTGCCATTACGCCCCTTTTAGCCGGTGAACATCGTGTACCGCGATCCGAACGGAGCTATCACTCCGAGAGAACTTGGCAAAGATTAAGTCGGGTGACGTTCTTTTGTTTCGCAATGTTCCAACGGAGACCTTTAAAAAACGAGCCGGTTCGAGCTGCGCATCCGTGGCCGGCGCCGCCGCCGTAAACGAGACATCGTTAACGGGCGCGGCTTCCCGAGTCTGTCTCTACACTACAGGTAGCAGGAATAACGAAGGCTTATTCCGCAAGAGCGCAAATCCTTTGACTTATCCTGGACAACTTCTTAACGACTACTTAGGCCCCTATTTCTCATTCTTTTCATTTCGTTTCCCCATTAGAAAACAAAATTTAGTAGGACAGACACGGAAACAGCGCCAATGCCATGGCAAAAATAAAGTAAAAGAAAAGATGAGAAAGAAAAAAAAAACTACACGCTGTGTTGTCTGCCTCGCTTTTCGGACTATCTGCAGCATTAGCTATAAGAGTTTGGAAGAAAAGGGGGCGAGGGGGGGGGGGGGGTGAGGTTGGAGGTGGGGGATATGAGTTATTGTAATCTAGTTTAGAAAGATTATACCAGAGTCTTAACTTGCCGGCATTTCTTCACTTGTTTGTTCTTTTTTTGTGTTTTTTTTTGTTTTGCGTTAAATACGGGGCGCTGTTGTCTTCCTTTCTCCTTTTAAAAATAGCGAAATCTTTTAAAATCGGCCACAACAGTCACCCGGAAGATTTGGCACGCTGAGTCCCTTTATATCTTGATACCTGGAGAGGACAAATACCGCAGCCAACAGGCTAGCAGTGGTCTCGCCTGTTGACGGACTTTCGAGGAACAATCACGGTAACACGAGATTATTCGAGTTCTTGCGTTTCATTCTGATAAAAACGTGGCTTACCGTCGACTGACTATAATACGCACACGTCTGCGTCAAAGGCGCGGAAATCCGTATATCGAAAACACGCGCATTGAAGTAGCAGAGCGGGCCGAAATCAATAGAATACTATACTACCTAGGGGAGGCATTTGGGTCGGAGTAGAATTTTGTGCAAGCTTACTGAAAATTTTCATCAAGAAAAGAAAGAAGGAAGAACAGCAGCAGCAGGAGTTCGGCCGTTGCAAGAAAGGCCGGAAGATGCGCTCTTCAGAATAATAACTTGTTGACTTGCGGAAGGAACAGACGTACAAAGGATTCGATCATTGGAGTCGGTAAGCTTCTTCTTTCTCCGTTAGCGTTCTATCCTATTTTAGCACGGCCCTGATTGTTCCATTGTGTTGTATAGTGCTTGCAAAACTGCAAGGGTTGTGTTCCTATAGCGGTATTTTTTGACTGTCACCGTCATTTCTGCGGGTTATTTTGCACTAACGTTGTAGTGGATGCGGACGTTTTTCGCGCATAACTTATTTTTAGTGCCGAATCGGCCGAGTAATTATGATAGCTGTTCGAAGTTAGGAAAGACGCCCACTTGTGCAACCTGTAAGGGAGCACAGGCCAGCGTCGCGAGGGGACGGGGATACGATTACGGGAAGTGAAATATACAAGGTAGAGCTAAGGAGAGGGTACATTCCCGAGATGTACTTTCTTGTCCTCCAGATTAGGGCACACCAACTGGGTATTTATCTCTCCATTAAAACAACAGGTGAGTTGATTGATTTCTGGGGTTTTACGTCCCAAAACCAGCTCTGATTACGAGAGACGCCGCAGCTGAGGGCTCCGGAAATTTCGACCACCTGTGGTCCTTTAACGTGCACTGACATCGCACTAGCACACGGGCCTCAACATTTAGCCTTCGTCGAAATGTAGCCGCCACGCCCGGGATTCGATCCCGCGACCCACGGATCAGCAGCCGAGTACCATAGCCACTAGACCACCGTGGCGGCTTAACAGCTGGGTTCCCGGCTTCAGTGGTAACCGTACTAGAGATCGGTAGCTCCGGAGTGAACAGACTCCTCGGAGCCGCTCCTTAAGAGCAGCAAGTGAGCCCTGATTCGGTAAACGTGAGCAGTGATCCTTTTTTTGGGAGAAAGAGAGGTGACTAACCAAATGGCATACAGCATCGCCTGCATCGGATAAATGCGAACCACCGAACAAAGTGTGTTGGCCTCGGAGATGTGGCACATCGGTGCTCCCAGGCGTCGGAGGTCATGAGCAGCGCCTCTATCGAAGCTGGTTCTTCGGAGTCGTGGAGCCATTCAGCGAGTCGCCGCTCCTTAGGCGACGAACCACCGCAACGGAACCATGGCGTCGCGACTCCGCATGCGTTCTATGCGTTCGGAGCCCACTGAGAGAAAGAACCGTTTCCTCACTGAGCCGATTCCTAGAGCTGTTCCTTGGAGCAGCTCGCTTCCTTGCCTGCACATTCGAACAGCATATTCGTGGAAAAATTCTTATCATTGTCATTGGTGAAGTGTCAGATGGATGGTATTTCCGGTATAAAATTTGGTTCACTAAAATTAACGTAGGCGTTTTTACAAACGGACGTTATTAAACGGTCACCAGACACTCTCGAAGCAGTTGTAGTTCGTTACTACGTTAACCAGCTTATTTCGTCAATGCCTCGTGACGAGACTATGCATAAGACAGGCTAGAGATTTAAGTAGATCATTGAGCCGCTCTACTCAGTCAATTCCTCTCAGTTAGTGCCTTGGAGCCGCTCACTAAATTTAGCCGTTTTGCCCCTTTCTAATTAATGAACACAGTGCCTGTCGCGCATTTTCTTGCTTTTCTAATGTTACACGACCTTTAAGATAATTACGGGAGCACAAAGAGCACAATACAGCACAAACTTTTTCAACGCAAAATAGCCGTCTACAGTTTCAAAGCTTTAAGCCCGTTCAGCCTAGAGTAGTTCATGCGTGACCATTAGGCGATCCCAGTCGACCACAACAGGCAGTCTAAGAAAATTTCCGGCCCCTATTTTCGGCATGACAAAAAAAAAAAGGAAATGAAAACTGCAGCCAATCTCACGCCTGTGAGCTCTGAGCAAACAGTACAGCTGAGGCCGAGGTGTCAAGTTCAGTGTCACTGCCATGTTGCACTAGCATCACAATCACTAGCAGTGGCCTAATCTCAAGGGTCGAGTGGGTCGCTATTCCCTTCTGCGAGCCCGTGACTTTTTTTATTCTTTCTTTACTATCGCTATCACTGCCATCTGGGAGTGCGCTGAGTGCAAGGGAGTGGGTAGTAGGTCGAAGGCACGAATGTATCTTGCGTGGGCTGCCATCTTTCTTTCTTTCTTTCTTTCTTTCTTTCTTTCTTTCTTTCTTTCTTTCTTTCTTTCTTTCTTTCTTTCTTTCTTTCTTTCTTTCTTCGCCAATTGTGTCACGGTCCGACGCCTGCTCGAGCGCAAGAGGCGAAGAAAGAAGAGCCTGCGCACTGCTTCCACGATGATGAGAATTTTAGCGAACAGAGTTATCGCCACCGCAGTTTTTTTTTCGCATACAGACACCACCGACGCCGACCTTCGGGGACGATACAAGCTTCGTTTGAAAAATTTCGAAAAGTTCAAGTTGCTCTTTTCGAAATTATCTTGTGGTGCGAGAAACACAATGCTTGCTGCAGCAAGACGAAAAAGTTTCGTTGCGCGCAACACCAAAATAATTTCATGTAAAAACTGAAACTGAAGCATACTGTGAATGTTTCCAGGAACAATCGATTTTCGCAAAACTTTATAAAGAGGCCGCGAGCTTTTTCGTGGGAAGAACTCGCGTTTCTGTCGTGTCACTACGGAGGACATTATCGTGTGTGTGTGTGCGTGTGCGTGCGTGTCTGTGTGCGTGCGTGCGTGCGTAGCTCAACTAGATGCAGTATTATTCCAGAGCGCGACTCTTTAGTAGACGCGCGCACGGGGCGTCAACATTAACAAGTTTGCCTTGTACACGGGATCCGATAAGTCGACACGGTGTCAACGTGTCATCACGGCCCATTCTCTGAAAACTTCTTATCTCTGCGTTTACTTCAAATGTTCAACAAATCCGCATCAGTAGCGCAGCTCGTTTGAGCCTTAGGATACACGGCTCTTCGGCTTCCTAAAAGATTACCACGAAATGCAACAGAACTTTGGCGTCAGAAGTCGACGCAACGCGTCAGTATATCTCTATAGCACAGAGTCACATACGCAAAAGAAACAAAAGACATCCCGGTTGGCGTATGTCACACGCATCGTCAGTTGTCACTTCTCTCCCAACGGCTCGGAAATGTTTTTATCTCTGCGCTGCTGCCTTCGTAAGACACAAATGTTGTTACGTGGAACTTAATATTTGTTTTAGATAGTCTAAAGTCTTTGTGTGTGTGTGTGTGTGGGAGGGGGGCCTCTGACATCTGCTGTCGCGTTTCTGTTGTAGCAGTAGGTTTCAAGGGACGGCTCATGTTTCTTTAATTATCGTATGAAATCACTTTGTTTGGATACGTTCGTTTCTTATTATCGCCTACGCGTAGCGTAATCAGCGCGCTCCTGCGTCGTTATATGGCAGCCAGGCCTAAAGGGACGTGGGAGTCGGTCGGGGTGTTTGAGAGATGGGATATTGACGAGAACGGGACGAGCATGGAATTGATAGTTCGAAAAAAAAAAACATAGAAAGACGGACAAGCTGAAACTGCCGAAGCCAAAAGTTTTAGAGGCGCGTTTAAGAACGCCAGCTGGCCAAAATTGATCCAGCGAGCGAAGGAGACTTCCTGAAGCGATTGAAGAACGCTCCGTAATTAAGCAAAAGTTATATATGGACCTTAAAAACCCCAGTCAGGTTCAGGAGTTTTCTGGCGTTGTTCATGAAATAATTAGGAGTTAGGAATTATTGATCGATTGCGTATATGCTTCGTTCCAAGGAAGTTGTGACGCAAAATTATTGTGAGAAAGGGGCGCGCAGTAATGTCGTCATTAATGATAGATATTTCCGCAGAGTGGTTGCTTCACTGCTTGCATGTCACCATTATTTTGCGTGTGTTGAATGAGTGAATGAAGGGATAAATGACGAAATCACTATCGGTCTCAAATGAAGCCGGGGCTAACGTATTCAACATTGTCTTAGGATCCCTAGAGGGAAGAGAAAGAGTAAACAGAGAAACTGAGAGTGCGAGAGAGAGAGAGAGACAAAAATGTTGCCCATGAGAACAAAGTTTCGGTGGATGAACGAGGACGACTTCAATGTTTGTACCCCAGACCGCGTGTAGAAACGAAGAATTGTAAAGCAACTGGGCTTGAATAAATTTTGGCACGTAGAATTTCTCAGCAATCTTGCCAAGGTAGTGTTCTTCCAATCCAGCCTAAATCTTCGCACGTACAAACACTTTTTTTTTAATTCTAACGACCGATTTCTGTCTTTGAGCGTCCCCCTGACTTTGAGAAGACCTATCTCACTCACATCGTGCGTGGGATAGGTTGCTGTAGATGCAATACCGAATCGATTATTTTGGCATCTGGAAGAGAACGAGCTTCACCCTCACACGATGATCGACTTCAGACCTCGTCTATCTATACAAGATTCCATGCTCCTACTCAAGCGCCAAATAATCAGCCAGAATACTGGGACCTGACATAGAGAGAGAGAGAGAGAGAGAGAGAGAGAGAGAGAGAGAGAGAGAGAGAGAGAGAGAGCGAGAGAGAGGGGGGGGGGGGAGGGAGGGGAGTCCAGCGGGCCTGCGCCGCGGCAGAGCGGCTATGACTTTCGGTCCCAACATGGGAGCGGCCCACTTCTGGCTGGAAAACAAGCGCGAGTTAATGGGCCTGAACAGCGTCTTCGATTCATCCGTCAATCTCTCCTCCTCTCTCTCTCATTCCGGCTGAGCTAAAATGCTGCCAAGGCGAGTTGGAATCGAACTCTCGACCGTGCTTGTTGAGCATGACTGAACTATATATAGGCGCTGCGTCGTATAACCATCGTACGGATAGAAGATTGCTACCTTTGCCTCACGGATTTGTCACACATTTCTGTGGTTGAATTCAGTCTTCCTGAAGCAAGATCAAATTGCACACGTAAATCTGCCCCGAAGTATTCGCATGTACGAAAGCGAGCTGCTAAATTTGGAGAGATGCTGACAATTTTGGGGCTACAACGACATATTGAAGTTTATTTATTTATTTTTTGAATGAGTGGAGTCACCCTGTTGATATTTGGTATGATTTGATGCTGACGTATCTGAAGGGGACTGCAATCGTAGGTTTATCGAACGAAACGACTCGCGAAAAGTTTTGGATCACACGCGTTTGATAAAACTAGTTCCCAATCTCGGCGAAAAACAACGCCCTCGCGAAGCCAGAGTGCGCCTGAAGCACGCAGCTTTTGCGAAGTTTTTTTCACCACGTTTTAGCCAACATAACTTCTTCCCGTGTCTGTGCCACACGTGTCTTTCAAGCCGTGACAGCACCGTGTACCCTTTCATACTCATCTCAAAAAGGAAATTTTTTAGCCATCTGCTGTGACGCACTCGTTTCAATCTGCACGGCTTTCCTCCTCAATCCCTGAAGCAATCTTGGTAACATCGCTGCAGAAATTCAATAACGTCACATCGCGGCGGCAGAGGCGAAAAATCACGGGCGTGCGCTTCGTTCTCGGGCTATATAGAGTTACTTCCGTCGCAATTCGCAACGGATGTAACTTTTAACTCTCTGTAATGTTACGTGCAACGCTTCGATCTTACGACATTTGCGCCAATTACAGTTATTCTTCGGGCGGCAGTTACAAAGAATCTTCCACGTGTTATTGTTGTTGCTGTTTTTCCTTGGAAGGATTAACCAGAGTTATATACGTGTCACTTTTGAGGAAGCAACGGCGCTGTTCAACACCTCTTGTTCATTCGTCCCTTAAGGACCGCAGAGCACGGACTTCTTCAAGCAACATCAAGCTTACTGAGCACGCAATGCTCTTCAAACACGAATTACCCTATTGTTCTGACTATGATTTGGATGAACTTGGTCTCTTTGAGGCTATTGTGCACCTTTTCTTAGACGCGAAAACGGAAGAGCGATGCATTTTTAGATGTTTTGCTAAAGCTTATAACCAAACGTTATATAACATAGCCGGTGGTCCTCCGGTGGAGGAAGGTCAACAATGTGGTCTTTAGAAATCTGCAAGGTGATGCATTGTGATGCTGTGTGTGTCTCCTGTCGCTGTATACTTATACAGAAATGATTGCAATAGCGTTGGCTGAATTTGATCAGATAGCATTATTACGGCAAACGATTTTGGCGTGCTCGCATGCGAGCTGTCTCAGCTGGGCTCAGTGCATATCTTTTGGTATGTATAGTCACCTTAAGGAGAACTCAACTGTACAGTTGACAGTTGTTGAACTAGTGTGAGATGTGTTATAGGTGATCCTCCTGAGCTCTGCTAATCCGCGGGGATAGCCACCCACTGTGACCGTGTGCCCGTGCTCTTTGACGGCGTTCCTATCAGGTGCGTGGTCAGGGGTCTCTTTCGTTGTCAAAACGCTCCCGAAATTTTCTCAGCGATGCATAACCCCCTCTCCCCACATTTTCGACCTTTTTTTCCCGCGCATGATGTTTCCGCACCACATCGCGTAACACCGCCTTAAACAAACCGCGTAACATCCCACGCAAAAATATTTCTGACTGTGTCAGTGATCTCTGTAGTACTTTTCCTTTCTCCTTTGCCTCTTTATATCGTAGTTATAGGGAAGCAAACCTGTGCATTGCTTTATGGTTAACCTTTCTGCATATCTTCTTGCTTCACACTCTTTCTTCGTTAATGCATATCTTCAGACTCGTGAGTGAAAATTAAGCACGCTATCAGAAGTGCTTCGTAACTAGAATACCAAATGACAAGCTAACGAAAGGTGACTTCTGAGCCATAATTCAGGTGTTTCACAAAACGCCCTGTTTTCGCCACGGTATTTATTCCGCACACCAGACTGCAACATTTTATTGTGCGCACATAGATGGTGGTAGTTGGTGGATTTAATGCCTTGAAGTAAAAATATCGGTGTGAACAGAGAGGCTGTAGTAGAGAGTAGCTCCCTGGAGAGTATTTAACACGCAGACTGGAGACACAGGAAAATTTCTTGTTTCTTCTTTTTCTGCAGAGATCCCCAAGATCAACGATCTGTGCAAAAAGGCACCATAAATACTTCAGGCCTACCAAGATATTGACATGTACAATAATAATAAACAAAAAAAATGTTTCAGGCGTTCTCAAACTAAGTGTTTGCACGAGAGGATGAGCTTTCCATTAGTATTGCTGAACTGTGTTTGTTTTTTCTTCACACCAAACGTGATGAATGCATTGACCTTGGCGTTTTATTCATAAGCGATCTTTGCCTCTTCTTAACCTAACAGGTCAGGACCTAACAGCGTAAAGTGTTGCAAGCTGGGGCAATCTATCATTCTTCGGCTCGTGGGGCGGTAATTTAGTTGTATCGACGTTTTATTTTCCGTTGCTTCGCGCAAGCGCTTACCGCCATCTGGGGTAAAACGACCTCTCGATCACTTTCCTCCGTCGTGACACCGGCGACGCCTTGAAGCCATTTTCGCAGCCGATTCCAGGCATCAAGTGCTGAAAGCGCGGACGCGCGGTGTCTTGAACTCGTCTCATTTGGAGGAGAGCAGCGTACTTCGCTAGCCATTACGCCAAGTGCGACCGCATACTGACAGTATAGAGGCTTAAAGATTTAGTGTCGCGCGCCTTTAGGCAAGACGATTGAGCACGTATATGGCCGAAGATTCGGTGACTGTCGTCAATGTGCGGCCTTTTCTGTTTTGTTTCTTAGTTTCTTGCCTTATAGAAGTGCCTGAAGGAAAGCAAGAAGGAAAGAAGGAAGGAAAGAAAAGAAGGAAGGAAGGAAGAAGAGAAGGAAAAGAAGGAAGGAAGGAAGGAAAAAAGGAAGGGAGGGAGCTTCTAAAATCATAGAAGAAATGCTCCACCTGCGAACGTTGAATTTGACAGCGCCACCGGTGCACGTGACGTTTCCTTAAAACAAATAAATAAATGATTATTTGCATAAATAACTTTAAAGATTTTAATAGTAATCTTTATAAAGCAACTTTTTCTTATGAACGTCGCACACGAATTGTATCTGTACCAATCATCCCTCCCCTCTCCCTTATAATACCCTGAATTCGAACGCCTTTAGGGCTAACATGAATAAATAATGCTGAAGATGCGATTCAGTCAACAACCTTGCAAACAAAGTGCAAATAAAAATTTTAAATTCTTTCTCCTCTTTTTCCATTGGATGGCATCCGCTGCATTAGTTATCTTTTTTTTTTTTTAAGGACACCGCAGCGCTTACATCCTCTTTATTGTCTCAATCTCTGCCGTTCCCATATAAACCGCGATCTCCACGCTTCTATAGCTAGGCCGTTCACCTTGTTTCTAGGAACTCAATCCCCGTGTTGACACTGTGTTGAAGTGACGTGCGCGCACCCCGGGTTCGGTGCTATGGATTCCGTCCTTTTATTTTCTTTACCTTTTTTTTCCGGCATCACCTTCTCGATGCTTTGCAAGAGGAAGGTGTCTAGTGTATCGCCGCGCAGCTCCTCCAGCGTTCGTTCGCCCAAATACTATACCGTGACTCTTTTCGCAGTGACAAAATTTTGCCTTATTTTCCTCTCGTGTTCATTTTCTTATCGTCGCTTCCAGGAAAGACCCTTTTTGACGCGTCAGTGAAGAGTAAATAGAAGAGCGCTCTCTGCACCCATCCGAGCGAATTAAAATGCGACTTTGCGCTTTTCTTCAACCACTCACTGATGCGCCACGCAGTGTATTCGTTCGCAGCGCCGCTCATGACATACCCTTACCCCCCTCCCCCCCCCCCTTTATTTTTTTCAGCCTTCCTTCCTTCTTTGGTCTTCACTCTCGCTGTTGTTTACATCCCGGGGTGTTGATGCCGATACTCGAAGCATTTTGAGAGGCTCTTCGGAATCACGGCTTGCTAGAACGCTTTGTTTTGACGTTTTATTCTGTTTTTTTTCCCCGTTGCCACCTGACTCACATCAGTTGAATTTTATTATGTAGCTGGAGAAAAAATACGAACAAGAAAACAGAAACAAGAAAAGCTACGCAAACGTACGTTTGTTCTTTAGCATTTGTCTTACCAATTCGCCGGTTCAACCTTTCGAGCGATTCTACATTCGTTTGCGTGGTTCATAGCGTGAGACTAGGAGACTGAATTTATACGCGACGGGATATTAGGGGCACTGGAATAGTTTTTAAAACGTGAAATTAATAGACATTCGGAATGAGTGACCCGTTACAGCATGCCTGCAAGGTTTTCTTCCTCTATTTAATTCAGCAACGCCGGTATAAGTGGACAAACATGGACCAACGGAACGCCCTTGGTCGAGGGGCGTTCAACGTACGTGCGCTAGAACAAACGCGATTCATGATCTGTGATAAATCGGATTCTCATTGCGTGCGAGCGAGAGAAACTCATCGCGCAACGTCTGTGGGGCGTGAAATATCACGCATTTTACAGCATGTTTAGTCTCTCTCTCTCTCTCACACACACACACACACACACACACACACACACACACACACACACACACACACACACACACACACACACACACACACACACACACACACACACTCTCGGTTTTGGATTCCCTAGCAGGTGTGCAACACAACCTCCTGCGGAAACTCCTCAAAAAGAACTCAACAACACAATCATGACCTTCGCCGTCCAAACAGACAACGCAGTGATGTAGCACAGCACTACACACTTTTTCATTGCCAGATTATCTTTCACGGCGCTGCTGTCTTGTGAAAAGAAAGCCTTTGCAGGGACTCCGGAATGCTTCTGGCAGCGGAAAGGAGGGGGAGGGGGGGGGGAATGTAATGGCGTCTTTGTAGGTTGTGTTATTTATTTGTTCTCAATATTCGTCGATTCTAATTTATTTAAATTACATATTATATTACATTAATTAGAGCTTTAATGACATCAAATAATGTTTTTATTCATTCTAGCCATATTAAATTTTACACGTTTGCATCCTCGCTTATTTCACATTGGTATACACTTTAAAATGGTTGGAATTTTCGGAAGTACTGAAAAATCTGCGCAGACCGCGTCCCCCGCGTGGTTGTGCGGTCCAGGGCTTTCCACTCAACCGCAAGCTTCTAAATTCTTGTCAAAAATTTGACTTCAGAGTAAACGGTGGGAAAGTGTGGGGAGGCGGGGGGGCACTGCCCTCTAGAAAAATGTTAAGGGGGTGACCGACCTCCCTGCCCCGCCGGTTCAACACCACCTAGATGGTGTTGGCCGGTTGCGGAGTCCCTGAGCCTTTGGAATCCTGGCACATTCAGCAGACGCCGGGGAACGTGCATCGTTCGACATGGATACTTGTAGCTGCTTACTCTCACGACCTGGGAAGAGTGTATGCGAACTTGTCTGCTCGCGTGCGAAAGCGCCAAAAGGGCATGCAAGCGGCGCTGTACACCTCGCCTCACATCACCCCTGAATAAGGAGCCTCGTGGGCTTCGCAACACCGAGATCTGAAATAAATTTTGCTCGGCGTTTTTCTTCTTTTTACACATCCCGATGTCGTCATGTAGTTGCCGATAAGATTTTTTTTTTTTTTACCTGCAGAGCTTGTCTTCGGGCCAATTGATTCAGACTGAAGAGACCTACAAGGGCGCAGAGCTTATGCAAACATTTTACAAACGTGCCCGACAAAAGGGCCATATAAGCGCCTAAATCTAATTTTCCTCCGGTACGTTTTGTAAAATATTTGCACGAGCTTTGCACTATGTCTCTCCAGAATTTTTTTTGCCTTTTTGTCTCCCTTTGTCCCTTCACCCAGTGCAGGGTTTCGATTTGGGTTCCAGTGAACCTCCGTAGTTTTCTATATTTCTCTCCCTCTATCTGTCTACATGCATGTGTCCAGGATAAAAGGCATACTCCTGCCATAGTTCAAGGCGCCTCGATGTAGACGGCATGATAGCGCGCGAAGAATTGTTCATCAAGGGACTCTCAGGAACCATGAATACGGTATTTAGCGATCTACAAGGAGTTTCTACCGTCGCTTTCACACGGAATGCAGAAAGGAGCCGTTGTCGCAGGCTTGCGTTTGAAGTGTAAAGTTTCACAACATCGAATAGCCATTAGTGTCCGTCAACGCGCTTCCAAAGCGTATGCCTTTGCTTCTCTATTCTAAAATCTTAACAATTATGGCTTGAAACTGTATAACAAAAAAAATTGAGGCAAAATCGACGTTTCTTTTCTTGTTTTTTTAGTTAAAGCTGCATCGTTTTCGACTTTCGTTGCTGATATATGATTGACTGACCTGAGAGATGGTACGCCCAAAAGAAGCACAAAAGAGGCGACTCATGCCGTAGCTTCAAGCCGTGAATAGGTTTCCATCATCTACGATTCTTTATTGTTTACTTAAAATTCACTGCAGGAGTACTGACAAAAATTCCGCATCCATTACGATGTACAGTCATCGTGAAATAGTATCAAATCTGCGACCATACGCTCAGCATCGAAATTCCACGGGACTAATGCTTTCTCTCTGCTGACTAACCGTGAATCCTTTCGGCTTCGATGATCGTAAGGTATGAGAACTATTTACACTATTACGTGAACAACGGTGTGTCTGTTTACAATGCCTTTGCAATGCGCCCAATCGTAGAGAGTACAAAAGCATTGCGCCGATCATCAAGAGGTTGCGTGTTGAGTTCTCACCACAGATGGCGACGTTCAAATGCGGAATGCAGAAGCTCTCGCACCGAACCGTCTGGCTGCGGACAAAAGAACACAGGTTGTGAAGATTAAACCTGGTACGACGTTCCTATCATCCACCGAGTGGTACGATTTTAATTAAAAAATGTTATTCATTTATTGTTCGGCTGGAAAAAAATGAAACTAACCAGGAATAAGGTTGAGAACCTTTAACCTCGCAGAGAGCACGCTCCGCCAGTACAAAACGTCATTAAAGGAGAAAAAAACAGCGAAAAGAAGTAACGGGGAGCCCGAACGGGTTTCAGATATCGCGGCTCGGACATGAAACCGCGTATTTTTGTTATAATTCCTAAGTCATGACGCGTGGACGGCATTTCTCTTAACTAGAGCGCCGATAAGACTTGTAAGTACGCCACGAACAATGGTCGGAAACAACGAGACAATGTGGAGAAACGGACTCTTTACAAAGCGTAAACCTTTTTTTTTAATCTCGCAATGGACATTTGACACTGTTGTTTTTGAGGAAAGATATAGGAAACACAATTGATAACATGTTAAAAAATATAACAAGGGACGTCGAGGAAGCAGTTTTACTGTCTATTTATCTCGAGTGCTCCCGACATTAACAGACACCTGCAGGGTCACGCATTTCAGTTTCGCATTATATGGCTTTAGAAAAAAACAAAAAACCAATCGCTTTGAAATCGTTTACCCTGCTTTGAAATCTACGCTGTGATTAGTAAATAAATTGGTGCATGCGTGGGAGTTGAGGGAAGGATGAAGGAATGAAAAAGACGGCACTCGTAAAGCGAGTCCGTGTTGTGTCTGGGCTCAACGTTTTCCTTTTCAACGTCGAAGCAATAACAGCGAATTGAAGGTTAAATGCCGGAAACGTCACAGGAAGGTGGTGGAGCTTTACAGTTCAGAGGTGAGAGCAAATAATCTGACTTCAGCCGTTAGCTTTTATGCAGAGATGCTGTGGCGTGTGATCTACGTTATTTCTTTTGACGATTGTTTTTATATTAGAAGATACCTGAGGGTTTACGTCTCAAAACCACGACATGATTATGAACGACGCCGTAGTGCAGGGTTCCGGAAATTTCGTGCACCTGGCGTTCTTTAACGTGCACTGACATCGCACTATGTTATTTCTTTTGTAGAGACTAGGACATATTAGAAAAATTTCCGATTTCTTGCAGAATATTTTCACATTTGCGAAAAACGGCCATAGAAAGGCTCTGATCTGCTTAGATAAGACTTCATTATGACAGATTGATTCTCTTTCGGGACGACCCGACCCTTGTCACAATGACAGAAGGGTTTGCAATGCGGTGCTGTGGTATCCCACCGGATCAAAGAGATTGAAACTGTGGGATTTTCTTTCTCTTTCTTGTACAAAACCAATGTGTGTAGGCTTTTCTTCACTTTATTCGTTTTCATATATTTATTCATGTAACGTAGCTCTCCATATATACTTCCTACCTCCAAATTTTCTTTGACTTCCATTGCACTTCTTTCTTAAATGAATTATGTTATCATCGCTAAAGACTTCTAAAAAAAAAATTCGGAGCCTTTCCTCTATCGGCTAAATGAGGCCAAGCATATATTTACATGAGCGTTCTTTCTTTCTTTCTTTCTTTCTTCCCCCCCGCCACAGTGGTCTAGTGGCTATGGCACTCGGCTGCTGATCCGAAGGTCGCGGGACCGAATCCCTGCCGCGGCTGCTGCATTTCGACGGAGGTGAAATGTTGAGGCTCATGTACAGTGCCAAGTCGGTGCACGTTAAAGAATCCCAGGTGGTCCGAATTTCCGGAGCCCTCCGCTATGGCGTCTCTCATAATCATACCGTGGTTTCCTGACGTGATACCCCAGGAATTAATTGATTTAGCATCGATCAATTTATTATTGGTCCTAGCGTGCCTCCGCGCCACGTGTTTACTTTTCGGCAGCGCCGTCGGCTTACGCACGAAAAATATGTTCCAAGACGTGTTTTTGCGCAATCTTATAGCATAGCCCGCTGCTGTCGCCATTCTGTTCAGCTCTCACTTATTCCTTTTGTAATCTTTGCCCGTGCGTCTGTAGTTTACTGAGCTTCGCTACGGCCGCATTCATGCTCTATTCCTGAGCAGATTGAATACGTAATATTTCATTTAGCTGTTCCCTCGGAAGAGATCAGGGCGTTCGTATGCGTAAAAAACGCGAGAATATAGCATATCCGGAATCAGTATGCCGCCGCCGATGGCTGCAACAATCAACATAGTCGATGCAACCCTGGAGTAATACTCGTTCCTGCACGCACGACATCGCATGTTACGGCCGGATTTTCTAGTCGATTTGTTTTCCGAATCGTACGTGCTCGTTCATTGAATCGCGCTCGGCTAAATGTTAACGATGGCGCCCGCCTAGAGTCGGAACCGCGGCCAGAAAAAGAAAAAAAAAAGAGAACTTGTTGTTCCACGAATAGACGCACGACAATTTTCGTAGCTAGCGTAAGAGACTATATAATGGATACACAATCGCCCACGTTTATACGGTGACACGTACGGACTAATGACCCGCTTATAATGCTCTTACAGTGCTTACATCTATTAGGAAATAGAACTGGCAGAGGCAAAACAGCGCAACGTGCTCTGAGAACCTTCAAGATCGATTCTTACCGACTGGTCCGAGTTGCAACCCTCACGAACTAATGACGTCCCGTCTATTGTAAGACTGCGTGTCGCTCGAGTGTGCATATACGTCACGCATCTGTGCACGAAGTTGTTCAGTGATTGATAGATTTAAGCAGTTGTGCGCAACAGCCCCCCCCCCCCCCCCCCAAAAAAAAAGAAAAAAAAAGAACGAGAGGCACACATCGGGGGGGGGGGGACTGGACCATTCGTACGACCGACGACCAGGAGCAGAGTCGGCATTTGGTTGCACTTTGCTGCAGTGCCGTTGTAATGTAGTTTGCGCAATGCACCAAGAATCGTTCGTTTTCGGAGAGGTCGATAACGATCGGTCGTGATGCATGAACTGTCCTCTGTATATTTTTTTTAACCCTTTCTGTTGCGAAGCGTGCGACATGCAACGCGCATTTCTACTTAAAGCGATGCGGGGGTGTTTCCCTCCATGCACTCGTTGTTGGTCCCTGGACGACTGGACGCTGCGCGAGCTCTCATTGTAGTTGACACGACGCACGGGATGGCGATACCGTGCGCGGGGCGTCCCTCTCCCGGCGGATTTAGAGGGCACTGCTGCGGCTCGCGCGCTTACGGGAACGAACTAGTTTGATTAGACGAGGGACCGAACCATTAGAGCGAAGCTGCGTCGGCGGTGCCTGCCCGTTGTCGCCTCAGCGGATTTTGTCGGTGCAGGACTCTCTCGTACAAACTCCCTTTCCTCTTTCCATCCTTAACACTCCCCTGCATCCTCTTTTGTGACCGTGTAAACGCAGTAATACCTGAGCATTCTCCAGAAACGCTTTGGGCCTCCACCTTCCATTCCATCCCACGTCATCCGTTTCGTTCCCGCCTTTCTCTATTAGCGCTTTTTTTTTTTTCGGCTATGATTTCGCTGACTACAGAGATGAGGTGCTTAAGGTCGGGCACTCCCGCACCAATAGGGGGAGCGTACGTCGCGTTCGGCGATGTCGTCGCGAATTCCTGAACGAGCCGCCCTGTGACTACACGTCCAGGTAAAATGAAGTACTTAGCAGGTAGTAAGAGTTGGCCGGATCTAAGAGACGGCTTTTGAAAGGTCAGCTCCATTTTCTTTTTCTGGGAGTACTAAATAGGGAACATTGGCTTTCTGGGAGTGAAAGAGACGTTAGAGACATTAGAGAGGGTCTGTAATCTTTAGGCAGGTGATTATGAGGGTGCAACTAATGGCCTTGGGGTGACGCATTAGCTCTTGTTTTTCGCTTGCTTCTGTCGGCGGTTTGTTCCTAATGAAAATGACAGTGATAACGAGCCGCGATTTGGCTTTTCGACGTTTTTGGTGGGTGCGAATGAAGCTTCCTAAAGTAGCAAGTCTATTTAGTTTTTACAGCGGAGGAATGAGGAAATGTACGCTGAGGGAAGTGTGCGTACATGGCTTTTTTTTTTCGGGTGTAGTAAAAAAAAACACACACACAAAAATAAACAAGCACGGTTGTGTATGAGTGTCGGCAAAAGTTTCGCCGTATATTCACACGAAGAGACCATGAGTCCAAGCAAATAACTGCTCCTGATGTACACAAAAAGATGGTTTTTACTCAGAATTACGTTTTGGCCACTGCAGCTTCTTAAATGTTCATTAAGTTTAATTACATTGGGCAAGGTTAATGTAATGGCATGCATGTTAAATTGGTCCCCTAGTGAAATTATTTCCTAGTGACTCCACCTACTTGTTCTAGAGGCATCAACTTACTTATCTCGCAACACATTGCAACTAATTGCTCCTATAATATGGCACGAACGCTATAAGTGTAAGACCTGTGTGGTCGCATATTACTACAGTTACAAGCTTTTTATGAGTTATGCGCACCGGGGTTCTTAACTGCCACGTTGAGCTCTTGCGTCGTCTTATAGTAAAATAAAACAAGTCTGCTTCGTGTTATGTGTACTCTGTGGTACCATTTTACTCCAGGTAAGGCATTACAAAATTAAACGCGCTAAAATAGGTATATATCCAAATAAGAAGGAAGCTCAGGGGGAAGCTGAAGGCCTGTGGTGATGAAGCACTGTTGTCGCGGTAGCCAACGACAACTCGGAGCAACGCTTATATAAATTACAAAGTTGGCCTGTGGTCGACACCGCATCGATTACTTAGTGCAGGAGCAAGGTAACAGTTTTCCAAGGAAACTGTTGCTGCACATCATTAACACAGGAATAAATTTCTTAAGCGCGGAAATAAGCATATTCTTCCTCTTCATTTTTCTTTACGTAGGGAAGCTAAGAACGTCCGAAAGGCTGTGCGCAATTAAGGACTTGGAGTATCAACTTAGTAGAGAGTGCGGCCCATTAGTGCATCTAGTGCGCCTGCCGCAAGTGCGTCGACCTGGGTTTGGCACGGCGAGGATGTTTACGTGAAGAACAATGTAATTAAATAAAGAACTAACCTAGAAAAGGAAGAAAAAGAAAAAAAATGGGCGGATAAGGTTGAGGAAGGCTAGAAGCCTCTCAGCCCTTAGTCGTACGGGGTTACTGCGCGTTCGTGTTTTGCTGGGCTCTCCCTATAAAGCAGGCTTTGTTAGCGCTAAGGTTACCGCGGAAAAGTATCTATCTTAAGCCGACCAGCGTCAACAAGTCTTTGGCTCGTGCCTGTGCGTCAGCCGGATTGAGTGTTTCTCTGCGAAGTTGCTATTATTAACCCGACATTCAGGACATTAATTATATCCACGAAAATAAGGTGAAAACAAAACTGAAAAGTAGCGGACCCGAGTTACCATATATCAACGTATTGATTTCGTCTAGTGGCGACATTATTTATAACTAGGAAAGAAACACCGTTATTAATTGCTGCTTTGAATTTACGAGGCTGCAGGTAGTCACCTTAGGAGATGTTTTCAACGTGGGTTCAAAAGAACTTCCCAAAATAAGAAGAGAGCAAGGTCCGCGTTCTCTGATATGTTGTCAATACATTGAAACATGGCATTTAACGTGTCTCTGGATGGACAATGTGAAAAAAGAGACGAAGAAAGGAATACCACAGATTTTTAAGAATAACAAGAGTCCGGCTATATTAAGCTACCAGCGTACTCAGTTGACATCTAGGTATCAGCCGCGAGAAAAAAAAACACTGTGTTTACAGTGGAATGAACATGCAAACCACGGTAAGCGAAATCGCAGAGGAATGCTAAAAGCGAGCGCAGGATACACAATGCGTCTTAAAAAAAAACGCGCTGTCTAAATTAAGCTGTTTACTATGTTAGCGCAAAGTAGTTACCTGTGCAGGAAAGCATTCACCTTGACCAGACCACCGGAGCTACAGCTATTTGTCTTTCTGTAGGCACCTAATTAAAACTGAGAGTTCTTCTACAGAGTGCCTGCTATCAGCCTGAAATTCAAGACATTGTCTACTTCTCAGAAGTCAAGTGCATCGAAAGAAGTAACGGGTGCGGGTTCACCGATCATCGCCTTGACTTCGTTGAAAGCTGTGGCCACATTCACGACAGAGAAGTAAGCACGGTTCGTAAATACTCTTTTCAATGTACAAGTCTAGGATGCGTCTTCAGAAAGTATTCAGAGCGCACACTTACCTAAAGTAACGACGTAACAAGACCTGAGTTTGTCTGATATGGTATGAATACTGAAAGAGTAGTTAGTTTCGTATATATATATATATATATATATATATATATATATATATATATATATATATATATATATATATATATATATATATATATATATATGTTCTTGCGTTACGACGAACGCCGACACAAGGTACACGCAAGAAGCATCCCTTTAACAGGTAGATATGGCTGCGTAAATGAGCCTTCCCAAAGCAAAACTTTCATAAACGAATTTCATTCACCCGCACTGCATCCTATAAAAAAATGTTACCTGCAGGGCATAATCAAATGGCGAAAACACGAAACAGACGACATACGGTCACAGAGTGATTGCTGACGTTGTCACCTGTCTTCCAACTATAGCGGACGTATTAAGCGAGGCGTAAGCCCGCTTAATAATCATACTAACTTACCCCGGGTTCATTTCGACCACTTAACGTTTTTTTTTTAAGTAGAACTTTTTGTTGGGCTAGTTGGTGAGACATGACTTCATAAATTTAAGAGAGCAAACCACACCCACCCACCCACCCACACACACACACACGCACACCAATGCACATATTAAAATTCCCGCGTACACGAAAGATTGATTGATTGATTTGTGGAGTTTAACGTCCCAAAACCAGCTGTGATTATGAGAGACGCCGTAGTGGAGGTCTCCGGAAATTTCGACCACCTGGGGTTCTTTAACGTGCACTGACATCGCACAGCACACGGGCCTCAACATTTCGCCTCCATCGAAATGCAACCGCCGCGGCCGGGATTCGATCCCGCGACCTTCGGATCTGCAGTCGAGTGCCATAACCACTAGACCACCGTGGCGGGTACGAAAGAGTACACGAAAAATTTTCCCCTCTGAATTTCGAAACCATCAGGATGCGGCTGCCAGAGAAGGGGGAAAAAAGCCCGCAAATTTTCGCTCAAGAACATGGTGCCGTCGAAACTGCGATTCCGCGGTAGAAAAATCTGTTTGACACGTGTAGGGCACTTGCGACCCGGATGACAGAAATTGCGTTACGTGTTCAGTGAGTCACTGTACATTTGTCTCGACGCGAGCTCGTGTTAATATGTTTCTGCGCCTTGTTGACCTCGTTCCTCGTTTGATCCGCATTACATGCTCTCATATTGAACCAGACAAGGAAAATAGGCAGTTGCCCAAAGACAAGTGGTTCGCCTCTAAAACTGAAAAAGCGATGTGACACAAAGCATTTACTAGCAACTGCGGCTCACAGAAGGATGCGGGACTTTTATATATAGCAAAGCGATCGAATTTAGTGATTGCGCATCTTAAGTTGTTGGAGATATAAACAAAAATGATCTTCAGGTCGTCCTTTCTTTCTTTTTTTGGAAATTTTGTTTATATATATATATATATACTTATACACGTACGGGACATGACGGCAACTGTGACGGCGACGACCGAAATACCGTTCAAGTCTCCATATGATTGCTATCGCAATAAAATGGAATGTTTCTGTAGGCAGAGCAATTTGCCTCACAAAAATGTGGCAAGGAGCGCCTGTAAAGCGTGCTCTATGTGTAACATTTTAGCTTTAGGAGAAGATACCTTTAAGCAGAAACCGGGAGAGAAAGCAGAGCACAAGACAAGCTTGCGTTGATCCATATGCATTCACTCGCTGATACAGCGTCTTTATTTCAATAGAGCTTCTTTCAGCGCAAACTGTGGCATTCTCGATTGAGCGCACAACAGGTACCAACCAGGACAAAAGTTTAAAGGGAGCTGCTGGGTAGGGAACACCACCGCAGATAGTCTTTCTTAAAAGAGGACTTGTACGCCCCGGTGGCACAGTGGTCATTGTATCCCCGCAGTGACTGGGGGGATACAGTGACCACTGTGATCCCCGCAGTCACTGCGTGTCATATGTCTATTTACCGCCGTGCTGGCGTTTCGTATGTCTATTTTAGTTGGTCATTAGCCTGACGTAGGTTCTGTAAGGTTCAAGCACCTGTGGAGCATACCGTATTCCGTGCACTGCTGGTATGAGCAACAGGTGATTGCAGTGTCGTTAATCATGACGTAGATGATGAATATATCACTTTAGCGATGCAAAGATAATTGATTCATATTCGTCATACATCTGTACCCTACCATGAAAATATTCGGATATGTCCGATACGACCACGAGAGCTCCGAGACGTAGGCAGATAGATAGATAGATAGATAGATAGATAGATAGATAGATAGATAGATAGATAGATAGATAGATAGATAGATAGATAGATAGATAGATACGGTCAAAGTGACTCAAGTTCGCGTTTAAAAATGTGGTTGGAGCCCTTAGTCCAAGGCCCCACTGGCTTGAGCGTCTCGCTGGGCTTGGTCCGTGAGAGCCAGCTGGCTTTCCTGTTCCTCGTCCGCAAGTCATGCTTCCCACGTCCTTTGAAAGTCTTTTATTTTTTGTGAAACTCTGTGTGTTCGCTTGTGATGGACTACTTGTGTATGTTAGCGTAATGTGCGACAAATTGACGCAAGCTGCGACAAATACATGGCGAGATATACCCAGACAAATGTACGCGGTGTGGCGAAAAGCACACTCTGTCGCACATTATGCTGATATGTATTTACAGCTTTCATACATCCACCGGACTGCGTCTGCACCTTACATATTCCTAATGTTGATCGCTGCGGTAACGGTGGCTCCCTTAGGAATGAAAATGGGTCTTCGCACATGCCCGGTATTGAGGAAATGGGCAGCCCTAGGGAGCTCTACCATAGCAGAGTCGTAGAGAAACATTCAGAGTACGATGATTTCTGAATCGTTCACCGTTTCTTCCAAACACATGGTGATCCGCGATATGCGCGGCCTTCGTGGACCTTCTGGGCGTCTCTACCAGCTCTCCCATAGGAGACTCCCATAGGAGATGTACTCCGAGTCGTTACTTTTAGGGGCGAAGCTCCTTAGGGTCGAGGCTTGTCCACCGTCGCGCCGTCGTAGCCACGCTAGCTACTCACCAACCTGGGTTGCACGACGCGAGAAGCCATGTACAAGGCAAAGGAGAAGGTGGCCAAGATGTCGCACGCCGAATTTGCCAACCTTGCCAAAGAGATTCTCATTGTCCCTAAGAAGCCGTACATGATCACCTCCAACATCGACGTCATCGACGGACTCGTCAACGGGGCGGTGGTAACTCTCAAGGTGTGCGAAGGAGGAGTGCTGCACGAAGAAGATGAAGACTGTACATATGATCGCACCACACCCCCGTGTTTCTGCGTCACGTCTTTGTATGATGATCGAGTGGGCAAAATCTATGGAGGGTAATCTGGGCGAAGCTCCAGATCACCTCTGGAGCTTCGCCCAGTCATAATCATTCACTTCGTGGATATGGCGAAATTTTTTTAGATGCGAAGCAGCTTATGGTCGGGGCTATGTCACTCCCTCCGTCCCTCCCTCCATCCATCCATCCACCGTGTGTCGTCCACACCCGCACTGCGCATGCGTATCCTCCTCCCCCTCCTCTCCTTGTCTCATCTCCTCTCCTCTAGGTATTCCTCCTCTTCTCTCCGAACGGCGCGCGTTGACTGTGGAAACGCTCTTTCTTCGATGAACGCTTTACCAGCTCGCAAGGAACGAGAACGCGCCCTCGCCCGCGAGAGAGAACGCTGACGAAGGCAGCGTCTGCTAGCGTCAAACCGATGCAAACGCGACACCTAGTCAAACCGATGCAAACGCGGTGTCCACTCCCCGTGCTGCTTCGCATCGCCTTCATGGTCCCCTTTAGCGGGAGATCGTGTAATTTTTTGTTCTAAAGCAACAACCTGCGGTAAAGTTGGAACAGATTTCGCTTGTAATGTATAATTCAGCCGCTGTTTCGCTCTTGTAGCAGAGAAGGCCGGTGCCGGCCTACGCATCGGTAGCTCATAAGGTTTAGTCCGCTGCTAGTCATAGGGGAGCCACAGGACGCACTTAATTCTGCGCGGTCGCGGCAGCTCGAGCCTCCTCGATGCTACCGTTCCTTCTCCGTATGTGTGACGCAGGCGAAGGAGGAACGGTAGCATGTTACGGGATTCATCGGTGTATGTAAGTTTGTGTTTTTCCGTGCCTGACATGACACACAACAAGGCACATGAGACGCAGAAAGGCCGCACAAAAAACAGAACTATTCAGAAAGGACAGGGCAAATGCTCCACACCGAAAAAATGAAAACTATACAAGTACAGAACTGTATTTTCGGCTTAAGCGGTTTACAGACAAAAGATATCCCTTGAAACACGCGTTTTTAGCGCAATCGTTCCACTTCGAACCTTCCTTCGCTGTTTATTGCGGCCGCTTAGTTCACGAAAAGAGGCGTTGACACACGTACCGTTAATAGTTATCAAGTTACCCGATGGAGGTGTGACCCAGTTACCGGGATCACTTTTGCCTATTCTTTTTCTTTCCTTCAGAGACATGTTTGTGCTCCAGAAAACGCGGTCGACTACACGACTCAGCTGTCACCTCTCCTGTTACTCCTCGAAGGCCTGTGCCACCTTTCTGGATTTCACGCATGCATTGGCGAGTGGCAAATACGCATTGACCTCGTGGTCTGTAATGACGAACCGCCCTGTCGTTAGTTTGACCTACTTGGACTGCCACAGAATGCTCACCTGCTAGGTGGCGAAATGTGACAAGAAAAAAAAAATAAAGGTGTCCGCTGTTGACCGAAAAATCAGGTCACGACGTCTCGCCACTTATTAGTGTCTCGCCACCAAAGACGAGGACAGACCGAACGAGAACACGGGGAAATTGGGGTCACTTTATCTGTAGCGTAGGCGTATAGGGACAAAGATAGAGGCCATGCCTCTAGGAGAACTTTAGGGAAATAAGGTGACGTGTGTTTCATGCGGTTTGTAAAGCCGTACGCTGTGTTTGTTGAGCTATGCTAATCCGGCACGACAGTCGGGGACAAGCGCCTTTGCGCATGTGCTTGTTGGGTGCTATTGTGCTTTGACACGCCGTGAACCTCTCGTTTTATCTTTCAATCCCTTCTTCTTTTTCGGTTGTCTGTCTGTCTGTATGCATGTCACTCGATTCAACCGCCCCTCCGAAACCGAGCGTACTGCTACAACTGGTGGCACGGGGTCAGAACTAGTCAACACTATACAGCGCAACGGAAACCTCTGGCCTAGTTGCCGTAAAATGTGCATGAATAACCGTGATCCACACCCTTCGTTTAGTTAGAAAAACACGTTGAACTGGTCAACTTCAACGCGTTAGAAATGGTGTCGAAGAGACGGTACCCGTTAAAAACAACCCGACAGAAGCCGCGGCTCTGTGGCCGGCTTTCAGCCAAGAGTATAAAAGGTCCCAACAGCTGGCGCGAGAGCAGGGCGAACGCGGAAAATTTTAATTGAATTCAGCGAAAGCCTCAATTGCACCCATCACGGGAGGAGTGAGAGGGGAAGAGAAGAGCGTGAAGGTAGGGAGGGAGGAGAAGAGAGTGGGCTACGTATCAGGGGCGGCAAAAGACTATCGCCTTTCGACGCCATTTGTACCAAAGCAAGCAGATATACGGCCATTTTTTAACCGTCCATTTAGCCGGAAATACGGTCTTTCAAGCAAGCATATATTAAGAGGTAAATTTTTCTATAGAAAGCTGCTGCACTCGGATGCGCTACGAAAATATTTCAACGTGTGAGAGAGCCCTCGATTACTTGCTCAACAACTATCTACTAACCGCGGCATCGATTTAGTCTCTCCAAGAGGTGTACGTTCAACCAACAAAAATGTTCGGGAGGAAATTGAAGCTTGAAAGGATGAGAAGTCGTTCAACAACGAATGTCGCCAGAGTCATCGTTTGGACAACGGGTCTTCTCATTACGTTATGAAAGCGCGAAAGACGGTCATGCGGCAAAGAATCATCCTGAGGGTTTGACCACTCGCTCTGGGGCCCTGTACGGTATCAGTGGAATACGGAGTACTATCTCGTGCCGGTCCTCCGTGATTAGTCACTTACCCCTTGACAGGCAGAAGTGATCAATCTCTGGGCATTTCCAAATCACTGATTGGTCGGTCCTGCCTTGACCGGCAAATCTGATCAGTCGGGGAGGACCAACACGGAATAGTATTGCGTATTACGTGATACAGTATTTTAGACCCTCTGGTTCATTATGTCGTCTTCTACCATATATACGCCGCGTCATGTAACGAATTACGAGACAGCACACGGCCAATTCAATCGGTGAGCTGTATGGGCGCTTGACATTTGCTAACTCTTATGAGTGTCAGTGCGTGCTGCTTCCATGACCGTAGTTTCAAGTGGCACTGTAGATTTCTGGTGGCACGAGAGGTTGGGAGGTTGAGAGGTTGGGTTGGGTGCTGGGACCTAATACGCAACTCTTACTTGTGGCGCCGAGTATGCCATTTCCTATGGCATAGTAAATAGAAGCAAACCGTGAATTAAAAGCATCGTTAATTGAAAACTCAAACGGGACAATGAAGCCATCGGGGCGTGCGCAAATTGTAACGGTTTCGCGAGCAATCTGACTCTTTATTAATGTTTCTGCTAAAAACAAAGCCAAATATTTGCTCCTCACGAAACGGAAGATTGCGGTCGTTTAAGGACTGTTCTTAACGACGATGATTGTCCAATACTTTTCATTCTCTTTGATAAAACGCCATGTTTTCCTTAAATGCGAGCGCGTGGTTACACGCGCGACGCTTAGGAGCGACTGGCCTCGGACACCGTTTGCATTTGAAGTCAAAGGTTTAATTTTCCTCGCCTTTCTCTCGTCCCCCTCTGACCCCGCACTTACCCTAGTTCTTTTCACTTGTCCATTCAATGGACATTAAAGAACGTCCGGTCGCCTTACGAAATACCTCATTTTCTTAATGACACTCCGCCTTGTCTGCCGGCTAATTACACCGCATAATTAGTAGGGAGGTACAGAGACGCGTGCGACGTATGCGACGCTGTATTTCTCTTGGCCCCGCCACGGTGGTCCAGTGGCTAAGGTACTCGGGTGCTGATCCGAGGGTCGCGGGATCAAATCCCGGCCGCGGCGGCTGCATTTCGATGGAGGCGAAATGTTGAGGCCCGTGTGCTGTGCGATGTCAGTGCACGCTAAAGAACCCCAGGTGGTCGAAATTTCCGGAGCCCTCCACTACGGCGTCTCTCATAATCAGAACTGGTTTTGGGACGTTAAACCCCACAAATCAATCAAATCAATTATTTCTCTTGCATTGCAAAGTGCACTTTATTGTTTTCTTTGTTTCATTAAGGTTAGGGGTTCGCGTATACGTGGATACTTGAACGCTTTCCGAGCGCTGCGACCGCGAAGTTGACTTTCACGCTTAACGTTAGTGTATTTTTGAACATTTTTCAACTGTTGTGTCATTTCGATGGGCTAAAAATGAACTGAAATTGCGGTTTTTAGTCACAGAGATCTGAAGGACAATAGCGAAATCTGTGTGTGTGTGAGAGAGAGAGAGAGAGATCCATTCGCGGCGCACTAATGACTGCCTCTCTGATCGAATACATTGGTCTGCTTAAGGTTTAAAGCTGTTGCAACGGTGTGACGGATAGATGACAGCGATAACGGAAGTAAGAAGACATGAATGCATGCTCCACAATGGTATCTTGCTGTTAGTTTGCGGTAAGCACTCGATTCATATTATCTCCTCGTCGTTCACACGTTTGATGAGCACTATCAGAGGAGGCATCACCGTTTGCGATGACAGACTAGTGCTTAACGCGTGCACTCAGTCTTTGTGGGATCTGTCCGGTTAACTTAAAGGAACCGAATGATTTCGTTCAACGTTATTACCCTCCATAAAATACTTTGACTTCCCACTCGGCCGTTTGTCCGCCGCCTAGCAAATCAGGGGGCGGCTCATACGTTCTCATGACAGTGGATAGTAGGTAGAAGGCAAGAGTGGATCCACTTTTTCCTTCACCGTGGCAACGGACACCGGGTACTGCGTACACGACGGCGCGTCCCTAAAGAGCTCTGCTTTTAAAAGTCCACTGCCGCCCGCGAGCGGTGCCCTTAGGTGCCTGCATGGATTACAGTGTTTCTACATCATTAAGCTTTCGAAGACAAGAATGAAGGAAAGAGAGACAAGGAAGAGGCTAATCTAGAACGATCACGAGTACTGACATAAATAATACAATAACATTTTTCTTGTATCAGTGGAATACATTATATGTATATTCGTTTGAAAGAAAGAAGGGAGAGAGAGAGATAAACAAACAGGGAGAGATAGACACAGATTAGAGGCTGCTCTTTTTTGTTTTTTCCCCCGCATAATGAACGCGATCATTACGCAAGGATGTTCGCCATAAATGACCAAAGGAAAACGTTCGTTTTGCGCGGCCTTCTAGCTTCGTGGGTCAGGGATGAAACTTGGCAATGTGTAGCAACTCTTGGTTATTAAATGCCTTCCAAGTTCACCGCATATAGAACCCAATATCGTTTGTGAGATAGTGCAGTGTGTGAAAACGAAGGATAGGGAGTTACATTGCGCTATAATTCTGTTTCCTTTTAAAAGGCTTAATAACGACAGGAGGGAAACCAGGCTGTGAGCACACCTGCTCACGCTTTTCGGAGGGCCAGCGTCGATTCTTTTACTGCAGAAATCTTCAGTACACTGTCACACTTATTGATTGACTGATTTATGGGGTTTAACGTTCCAAAACCATGCTATTATTATGAGAGGTGCCGTAGCGGAGGGATCGAGAAATTTCGACCATCTGGGGCTCTTCAGCGTGCACTGACTGCAGCCGCCGCGGCCGGGATTCGATCCCGCGACCTCCGGATCAGCAGCCGAGTGCCATTCCCACTAGTCCACCTTGGCGAGGCAGTCTCAAACTTAATTCATAAAAGTTTTCAAAAGTAGTCTTGAAGGTCTGTTAAAAGGTTGTTAGAGATCCATAAGCAAATGGAGAAGGAGCTGAGGCAGGTAGGTTCGTTTGCAAGGGTTAGGTTATCGAAATATACACTGCTCAAACTGATGGCTTCGCGCAGTCACGCTGTTCGATTACCGCTCCTCTAAACTTCAAAAGGACAAGGAAGTATGTCTATTAGAAACCCGGAACTAGCTTCACACAGTGTTTGCGGATGCATGTGTAATGGACGTGTCGCACATATCTTTTCACCATTTTATGGCCCTCTTGCATATTCGTATTGGTATCATTTACCCTCTACGATAGGGCTATGGTATATGCGAACAATTTGCATTTAGGACACCAGTACTTCGTTCACTTCACACATCTAGTCGACTCGCCTTGTATAGCTGCAACACTTCTGTGTGATGTTTACTTCGGTTTAGTGAATCATGAAACACGTGTTGAATAAAAGGAACAGGTAATGGTGGTAAAGAACAGAGGGGACTTCATGAGCCTTTACGGCAGCCTCCGAGGCAACTGTTTCCTAGTTGCTGAATGAAAGATAAATAAAATGACTAGAGGCGAGTGGTGCACTGAAGCAGCTAAATGAACGATTCTGGTTTTCGGTAAGGCTTTCCTTTCGGTAAAGTTTTAGCTAGGTTTCCATCATGTTACGATACTTGATCTTCTCGCATCGATGCAGCAAACATACATGACTCTCTGCAGCCAGGAAGCACACTCGTTAACTGTCGACGCTTTCCAGTTTTTTCGAGTAGCTATTCGAATATTTTTACTCACGTCCCACGTTATAACGCTGACTTTAGCTGGCAATTTTTATAGACAGCGCTTTTTGCAATCTCGACTGAAACACGAAAGTCATGCGCCCTCTCACCACGCCTCCTTTAGGGTGATACGTCTCTTTGTGAAACGTTCACGATCTCCTATCTGGCACATCGTACAAAATGATCGTCGTTCCAGTTCCTTGTATTTCTACCCGATATCTCCCCAAGATCTCTGAAAACAAACTTTTCTTGCCACGCCTCAACGGGCTTGGCGCTTGTTGCTATATGTCGATTGGGCCAAAACAGCACCAGTTTATACGAATGTCTTGTTTGTAGTCAAGTACAGGCAAAAAAAAAAAAAACAATTCTCAGAAGAAACCTGGCAAGGAAGA
The DNA here is from genome assembly GCA_013339685.2 of Hyalomma asiaticum. Taxonomy (NCBI): domain Eukaryota; kingdom Metazoa; phylum Arthropoda; class Arachnida; order Ixodida; family Ixodidae; genus Hyalomma; species Hyalomma asiaticum. The sequence goes on from CM023484.1 coordinate 53,784,997, forward strand.
GCTAAGTACGACACCAGCAACGAAGTGGTGACAAGAAAGCCTTGTTAACGGTGGCACAGATACTACTTTGCCCTTCCCCGATATTTGTGAGTCCCGTGAGCAGCTGTTGCCGCTTCTGTCCTCCGTGTTCTGTCCTCGCAATTCGAAGCGTGACAGTGCCGGCGTGCGTGGAGTGACTTGGCTCTCGCTTTTTTTCTTTTTATCCTTTCTTTTTCTTTCGTCGTTCGTCCCGTTATCACGCTTCGCTTTCAGGGGGTTCCGTACAGCCCCCCCTTTTGGCCCACGTTCGAATAGGAACCCAGTGACGCGTGACAAGGCGTCGTTTTCCCCGACTTGCCAGGCTAGCACCGAGACGGGAACCTCTAGCGGACGTTCCAGCTTGCTCGCGAGACGAACGCCTGCGCGCGCATCTCTGGTTGTTCTTCTTCATGGGAAGAAGAGTCGTACGTCAGGAGCCAATGCCGCCGTTCCGCAATGGGAAGTAACAAAAGGAACGAAGGGTCACGGAAGTTTTGTTCCTTGCTCTACTATCTGCCTTGTTTAGGAAACGTGTACAAACACAAGTTAGCAGTTTGCTTCTTCTTTCGTGGCAGTGGTTGCGTCCCCAGTTCTTCTTTGTATTCCTGGCGAGGTGCGTCGTACGTCGTTTAGCAGGCATCGACGTCGTTCAGGAATAAGAAGAAAATAAAGAAAGCAAATGTAGCGGAAGTTTTCTTCCTTGCTCCACTGCTTGCGTGTTTAGGAAACAAACAAACGCTAGTTGGTGCAGTCTGCTTGTTTCTCTGGGGTAACGGTTAGTCGCTGGTTTAGCTCTGCCGGTTGTTGCAGCTGTCATATCAGCGTTTACAAACAGCGCCATATTTCTACGGGTATACGAGGTACTTTTGAGAGGCGCTTATGGTAGAGCAAGGGCTGGTTAATTTAATCCACGACCTGTACTAGCGAGGGCGGAATTAGTGCTGTGTGGACCGCACGCCTGCACGTTTTCGTGGTTGCTCGGTGGCTAGAATTACACCGGCGCGGTGCGAAGCGCCAGGTCATGGGTTGGACTATCGGTTATCAGGGGCGCATGTCTGTGCGGACGGAACACTGTTAAGTGTCGCTGAAATGATCTTGGAGTGCAGTTTAAGAAGGCATTGGTTATGAAACTGCATCTAGACGACTCATCTCTTGTAGCTTTCGGGTTTGCAAATTCTGTCAGCGGGAAGGCGTACGCGCTTTTATTGTGTGGCGCGATCGAGACACATCAATGACCGAACTTTAATAATAGTTGATAGGGTTTCGCGTGCCAAAACCACGATGTGGTTATGGGGCATGACGTAGTGGAGGGCCCCAGAAATTTCCACCACCTGAGGTTCTTTGACGTGCACTGGCAACGCACAGTTCACGGGCCTCCATCACATGGGCTTCCAACGAAAGTGCGACCACCGCGGCCGGGTTGGACTCCATATCTTCCGGCTCGGCAGTCAGGCACCGTAACCACTAGACCAGCACGGCGGTCTAAAAGACCAAACTGAAAACCACCATTCGGAAAAAAAAAAAATATCTGCAGGGGGTGTCGCCTGCGTCCGCCCCTCGAATGCTTGAGCTTAGTTATCAACTTAATGCTCTACTCACTTATATTAGTATCGGAAATGTGGGCAACAAGTACGTCGCCTCTTTCAACATCAATGTCAAATTGAATCGCCAGCGATGATCGCGGAAATTGAAGTCAATAAGTATCTTTGCGTCATCTCTGACATGATAGCTAAACATGCGAAGGGGTCGTCTTCCTGGTACGTTGCGCTGAGCTTCTCAGACGTTCACCCCTCCCCCTCCTTTCTTTTTTTTCAAGAGGAGTTTGATTGGTTATTGTCTTCAAATGCTATGGTATTCACGATGACGGTATATGCCTAGAGCGGCACTAATTTTACGTAACTCTGGAAAGCGCAGGCTTTCAAATCAATGATGGAAGGTAGAATACGTCTGTCTTGGCAGATGGTCGCAAGACAACGTTCGGGGCATGCTTGCACGTTTCCCCCGTCTTATGTTCGTGGTGTGGCATGAAAGAACTACGTGGGAAGAATAGAACTATAACGCAATGCGTGTCAGTCTCGTGGGACCGGACATTAGAGTTCATATGAACTTCGCGCGAAAATATAAAACTAAAAAGCTAAGGCGTCCGTGAAAGCAAAATACACTCAGTCTACCCGGCCTTCGACAGAAAGGATAACAACGTTGGCACTGATAACTACGACATGGTCGTCACTGTTTTTCGAAGTTCTGCGAAGTCCTTTTAACCTCACGCGATAGCAGCGCTATCTACACTTAATGGTCGCCAGCGTTGGGGCTCTGTCGCGGGCGGAGCGCTTTCTCAGAACGGCGACGTAAGCTTGACACTAACGTACTGTGATCGATTGGAGTATATAGGTAAAAAAACATTTTTCTCTCCCTCTGAAAGGTCACGTGAATGTCAATGTGTGTGGCGAAGATTTCTGAGTGACGTAGTTCACTAAGTGATTGTGCAACTCAGTAGGCTTTTCGAGCTTGGTGTCAATAGCAAGAATACAAATGATTGGCTCCGACGAAGTAGTATCATTTTCCCGCAGCTTTGTAAACAGCGGAGAAACCCCGCCTGGCCCGATAGGAAGCTTAAAATGTGGTCAGCTTTTCCATTATCAATACTGACTGAACAAGAGGAACTAATGAACTCACAGAAAGGAAAAAAAAAAAGCTGCAATCTGTGTAGCTTGTTTTGTCTGCATGCTGTCATTTACGGTAGGTGAAGTGCGGGGCTTATGCAAGCCTTTGCTTGCGACTGCACCTGTCGTCGGGGGGAGTGTATTTCCAGTCGCGTTGTGAGCACTCTGTGTTCGAAGACGGCCGCAGCTGTCGCGTTTTTTTATGGAGACGAAAATGTTAGAGGCCCGTGTACTGCGCGATGCTATAGTGCACGTTAAAGAAACATCGGGCGGTCAATATTTCCGAGCCCTCCATTGCGCCGTTCCTTTCCTTTCTGCTCTTTCATTTCCATTCCCCAATCTCTGCGGACACTTAGCCGAGCTTCCCGCAAGGGACGCATAAAAATAGCGTCCCTTTTTTTAATCGCTGTTATTAATGAGGCAAGGCTGTTTCTTATTAAGGTTCATCGATGATGAACAGATCGCAAGATACAATTTAGAACGGGAAATGTCGCAGACGCCTGCGACGTTCCCTGTTCTAAATCGTATTTTGCGATCTGTTCATCGATTCAAGCCTCCAACTTTCCCTGAGCTTCTCTCCTAGTTTGGATTATTGAGGTAAAAATATTAAAGGGAAAATTAGCACCCACCCGTTTTGTAGCACAAAGCTACAAGGAAATCCGTACCAATTTCTCAGAAATGAAAGCCTCCTAGCTGCCGAAAAAGTCGTCTTGGTCCGGGGTTTGAACCCGGGACCAACGCCTGCCCAGGGCGCTCGCGCTGCAAAATGAGCTCACCAGGAAGCTATCGACTGACAACGCGAAGCACGTAGGCGTGAATATGGCAAAACGAGCGCCCCGGACAGGCGTTGGTCCCCGGGTTCGCAACCTGGAACAGGACGAATTTTTCGGTAACTAAGAAGCTTTCATTTCTGAGAAATCCTTGTAGCTTTGTGCTGAAAAACGGATGAATGCCAATTTTTCCTTTCGTAAGCGTTACTCTACCTTGCGGGTTTCCGCAGAATTCATTTGCCTTAAAGTAAGAAATAAATGAGAGAGTTGCTGTCGCCATTTACTGGCGATCGAAATCGCCAGGTATGTGTGTATGGCCATATGCTAATATTTAGATATATATGGCACGTGTGCGTATATGGCCGTATTTCCCCAATGCGTATCAGGGCCTTACATGGCATCACTACCACAACATCACTATCACTACGTGGCATTCTTCGTGTTGGTCTTTTGTTGCCATTTATGCCTCTATCGTCATTTGGGCAAATACGACTGCATACGGACGCGTGCCATATATAGCCAAATATGCCCGATTCCTGATATCGCCATATGTGACATTATTGTAAGGTATCTTTTTAAGGACGAGCGGTCTAAAGGACAGACTCTAAGCAGTGTCGCGTTTCTTTTTCTCTTTTTCTGTGCGGTTTTTTTTCTCTATCCTTTTCTTTTTTCTTGTCGTGTCTCCTTTCTGCTATCTTTCATTCCCCTTACCCTCTTTCCCCTGCACAGGGTAGCCAGCCGGTCTCAGCGCTGGCTAACCTCCCTGTCTTTCCTCCTTTCCTCTTCCTCCTCCTATCTTTTGAATATGTACGTGTAATACATATTATGTGCATTTTGCGAATGGAAAAATACATTAATACAAAGGAGGGAGACTTAACTGAGAAGGGAAGCTTCGCTGTTTTCTTCGTATGGTAATCGCAAGCAAAGCATTTGCTTCGATAGTTTTATTAATTAAGCAAGCTTCCAACCTCACGGTCGCCCGAAAACTATCTCGAGTTAACCAGGATCGAAACGGGCGTCGACACCGGCGTCTATCAAGACGATAACATCAAGTTCTCTTCTCTCTTTTTTTTTTTCTATAAGCCTACGGTGGGAGGTTAAGCTGCAGATAATCCCCGAAAATTCCCCGATTCGGGAGCATAATCTCATTTGCTGAGTCGGTTGAGACAGAAGTGAAAACAAAAGGCTCGCTCGCTTCGTGATTGCCTATTTAATGATTCATGATTCCTTTTGTGGCCAGGACATGTTTCACTTCGTGACAGATAAGTAAGAACAGGTGAACTTTTCAGCAGTACGGGTCCACATACGTGTACTTGTGTTCCTGTGACAGCAGAAAATAAGGGCAGCATCAGGAGGACACGGAATAAGGCTAGTGCGGCATTACACGCAGATTAGCGTATAAACGTGGCGGATGTCGCACCTTGTCGCTAACGAGGGCGCCGTGGCGATGAATATTTTAACATCTATGCTGGTGGGGAACCATCGTCTTGTCTTTTTGTTAGTCATTTCCTGCGTGTTTTTCTGCATTACCGGCTTCGTAAAGCAGAGAGAGAGGAGAAAGAGAAGAAAGTAAGGTATCTTGCTAAGCAGAGCGCATTCCCTGAACGCATGACGTAGGAGTGTGCTCTCCTGAAGTGCATATACGTCGAAATACCCCGTTCAGTCTATGACGTCACGGTGTGTTGGTGTGAAAACTTCGTGGGCGGAGCCATTTCCTATAAAGGGCTTCCGCAGAGCTCTCTTTGGTAACCGTTTACAGAAGGTTGGAACAGATGCGTAAGGCGCTTACTTGTTCGAATGCGAAAGTTTCTGTAGACTGCCACGTGGCTGCTGAAGGTGCGCTGTACAATTACGCACGAAGAAGGAGTACGTTTCGTCAGCCACACCTAAGGATTGGACGAGTGGTAGCGTGTTTGTCAGGCGCCTCTGTAGCCCTGTTCCGATTGCTGTTCAGGCGACAAAATTTTCATTGAAGACCGCGAATTAACTTTGGTTGGAAGAACCAACCTGACAAAACTTGACGTCAGTCCAAGCCCCCCCCCCCCCCCCCCCCTTTTATTTTCTTTATCGTGGTATCATCAAGCAATCTTACGTGGTGAGGTCATCCTTGTATCGTTGAGCTACCGCAGTCACAGGCTGACATCCGATAGGCAAAAGAACGGCAACCTTTATCTGATACTCGGTTATATAGCCAGGCCAACACATGTGGCTAGAGAAAGAGAAAGGGCGTGCTTTGCGCCGATTAACTAAAATACAGAACACTTCGGCAGATGTCTTATCGCATGGCGATAAAATGATGACGTCACCGTTAGATCATGTGATGAGGCTACCAGTTGGTCCCGCGACCTTTGTTGCCATACATGGTCGTGCCGGACACGGGACAGTGGTCGCCCTTGGTTTCGATTCCCCTAGAAATGGGAGTGGTCGTTTTTGTTCTAACGCGTAAGCGCTTTTAGGGCTACGCTCTATTGAAAATAGTGCGTAATCTAACCGTAACGCATGTAACAGCACGTCGGACGTTCCTGGAGATGCGGATTGCTGAAGTGGCTGGGTGATGGCTTCATTTAGACACCGTACAAGGAATTCATTTAGGCACCGTACAATTGTCACAGCAAGTAAATACCTCTCTACAGTTGATGCAAGAAGGAAGCACGGCAGCACAGTCACCGAGACAGGCAGGTACACCCAGTGTGCGAGGGAATGCCTTGTCGCACTTGTTTTTTCAATCTTAGTTTGAAATAGCGGTTATCGGTGACGGGTGTTTTGGCCGATCGCATTTACTCGCGTATTATCGGACAGTGGTTATCACAGGTTACTGTTGGCTATATGACTGGTAATATCTAGTGTTGGCTACGAGTTGGCTAATACGGCCTAGTGTTGGCTGATGGGAGAAGAGTGGCTTCTATATTTTCACCTAGTGATCGATGTTGATGGCTGCATTATAACTATTATCGCTCATGTTGACAGATTTCGTGTAACGTTGTCTACTGATGGCGACGTTCGGCTAGTATTGGCTAATAAACATCAGTACCTGCTATTGTTAGCTGAATAGCGGCTAATGTTGTCGTACGTTGGCTATGTGCTGCAGTTGCAAGAAATGATTACTCAGTCTCTGACGCTAGAGTAGGCCTTCCTACCAACTCGCCTTTAGTGTTGCAGTAGCGTATTTGACGAATAGCAGTACGTCTTAACCTCTTTGTCTAGAATACACACTAATGCTAGGTGCATCAGCTCAAGGCACGCTCACGCCACCCACTTGAACTTTGTGTGGGTCCCATACTGGTCGTTGCTCCGGCTGGAGCGAAATTTTCGCCGCGATTCGACTCAGCCGTACATCCTTTTCAATACAACTTCTGTTTTCCAATAGTCCCATATAGCAATACCGTTATTGAACGGTCGCCCTGCAATCCCACTCAAATTTAACGAGGTCAGCTCTTGAACGTACACCTACCTTGTTTTCACTCAAACAGCGCAGCAATAGTGTGTTCCCTTTTTGTCGACATCGATCAGTTGTACACTATAATCATCTTTTTCTCCCGGTTCGTCCAAACTCCCTCTTCAAGATTCATGCTTTGTCGATATATTTTTTATTCTTCTTTTATTCGGCTTTGACATTTCCCCAAAGGTGGTACTATTTTCGATCGCTAACCAGATGTCTGTTAACGCGTCCACTTTAGCCTTACTTACTCTCTTTGTCTTTCTGATTGCATTAATCTTTAGTAACCGTATTTCTTCGTAATCCCCTAAAAAGCTTGAGTTAGACGCTAGTTGCTCTAGCAGGTCAACTCGTCGGGCAGTCAGAATTTTCGCAATGAGGCTCACTATCATCTCACGACGTCGCAGTGAGCATGGATATTATATGAAATTTGGCCACCGTTTAGGCAGATCAGTGTACTAAAGGCCCATTATTCAAAGTTCAGATGACAGAAACACCACAAGGAACTGCACCACTCCAACGCCAGTACACACTATTTGACTGGCACCTATAAGTGCATATTATTAATATGTACTGCCACTTGTTGCAATCTTGTTGCGTGTCTTAACCTCTACCACTGTCTCAATCAATACACTACACGGCTTGTAAGGGTTCGTGCCGTCTTGCCGCCAAAGATGACGCCGTCGCCGACAAACTCAAAAGCAACGTTTATTGTGTAAGCCATTGTGATTTTTTTTTTCATTTCTTTAAAGACATAGTGGCCTGATTGTGCGACTTGAACAGCTGTTTACGTTTGGTGTATATTCTTTTGTAACCTTTACAGATGCACTATTTTCCCACCCTCTTCAGTTTCCTCATATGGAGCTCGCGTTCCTCTGCGCACTTTTCACCAAGGCGCTTTCAGAAATCGCTACATTCGCCGGGATAGCTTTCGCATAACACTCGCTTTGTGGTCGCCACTATATACTCAACTCTGCCGCTTTGCTCGCGGCCTCGTATCAAAAGGACGGCGGCAGGCCCCTCGAGCTCTGCATACAGTCCTTCCTGCATAAAAAAGAAGAAATAAAGAAAAAAGAAAGCCCATACACGTGGGAGCTCTGGCTGTGGCTCATATTTTAGGCTTGGCCACTCAGTCGGTCAGCAAACACCGTGCAGAGCTTAGCACAGAAGCTTTCGAGAGATACGGCTGCCACTGTCAAAAAACAAAGAAAAGAGAGAGAGAGAGAGAGAGCGAAGGAAATAAAAGGGAATACCTGGAGGTCGGCCAAAAACAACGCTTCATATTGCAGTTTGTTTCTGCTCAGCTCTAGCCTCACCACCCGCACCCGACGTGCCGCTCGGATACAGTAGACGCACAAGCTCACAGACTGTCGAAAACACATGGGCGCGCTTGAATGTATGTTGGCCTACGTTTATTTGCTCGCGCAAGCCCAGACGTGCGTGCGCAGGTTCCGTGGAGGCTTCTCGGGAGTGAGTGGTCCTGCCACGCACAGGCAAGCCACGAGTGCAAAGCAAAGGCGCGCAAGCAAACGCCTTTCCTATTCCTTTCAGTATACGTAGCATCGGCTTGGGGCCACGAGGCTCCCCTCCCTTCGCGTATTACGTTATCTGTACGACTGGAAGCCGTTGCCGGCGGCCGTTGCTAGAACGGCGGTGGCCAGCGCCTCAACACTTCTTAATCCCCCGGCCTTGTTGTGCAAATATCGCCGTCCTCTCCCTCTCTCCCACTTTCCACCCGTCCCAACCCACTTTCCCACTCTATCTCTCTCTTTCTCAGTCTCCTCGCTCTTGCTCTGGCCAGCCGTTCCTTTCGTACTGCGTAGCGGACATGCTTAATCCGTGTTGGCTTAGCGGATCGCACCGCGTGAATGATGGATTCAAGATGTGAGCAACCGGTTAAGCACGGCGGCTCTGTACGCTGCGTTCTTCTTTAGGCAGTGAGTGTTCTAATTCTTTCGCTTCCTTTTTTGTATTTTGTCTTCTTGACTATCGACTTGTGTTTCTTCCCTCGGCAAATGGGGCAGCACTTATGGCGTGTTTCAGACGTTCAGAGGGCGCGGCGGCACGGCACGCGTGAGTGCATACCGATTAATGCTATGTATAGAAGCGTACGGGAGGCGAGGACAAGTGAGAACGGGAAAGAAAATGTCAAGTGAAATTAGGAGTGATAAAGTCTGGCCTTGCGCTCCCTGCGGTGGTGTGCTAAAGGATCATGCGGGTGCGAACAGGGTAGGGAGAGGGGGGTACGTAGCTTTCATGTGTGGCAAACCGCATGGGATTTTTTAAATGGCTGTTGTTCTTATACCTTAAAAAAGAAAGGAGCTATGATAAACTCTGACGTAAGATAGCCGTTGAGCATATACGCTTCATCTCTTTAATTACGGATGAAAGGAGCTTGCTTGGTGCTGTTGAATTTCGTATTTTGCCGGCGCATTGCACATAAACACAGTCTATAAGGCCAAAAGTAAAAAAAAAAGGAAGAAAATAATGAAGAGGGGGGGGGGGGTCACTGTGAACGTGGGTCACAGCCGTCCTTGCTTTATTTAATTAAGTTTCGCAGGTACTTGTTTCTGCGTTTCTTGAACTAGCAAAACGAAGAGCAAATAAGGGTCTTCTATCATCATCCTCGTTTCACGGATCATTTGCATGAAGACAATTATTTTCCAACGAATACCATCTCTTCTAAATCATTTGCAATGCAAGAACCTCTGAAAAGCGTAAAACACTTGCTTGACACTTCGCTAGTGTGATGGTTTGCGAGCCAGGCAGGTAGCTAGATAGCTTATCTTGTGCTGCTGAATGAGTCAAGAAGCGTGGGTGATATTCGTGTTTTCATGAGCCTGAAAAAGATAAACCATACCGGCGAACACTTTAACATTTCATCGGTGTAGCTTGTTTAGCTACTTATTTGTAGTTATGAAGAGATCGTTGAACGGAGAATTCAGGTAAAGCCAACGTTTCGTTTCGCTGGACTCTAAGATAAGTCCTCTTGTCGAAACGTTAGCTCCAGCTAGACTCCCTGTCGAATCATTTTTTAACAGTAGAATGGTTTGGGATCTCGCCATGTCCGCCACTGGTGATGGCTGCCACGCAAGGGGGTAAAGCCGACACACTCCTGCATTAGACCCACTATTACCCACACTCTTGGGCTCAGACTACTGATAGATTATAGTGATTATGCTTTAATTGATTTGTGGGGTTTTACGTCTCAAAACACGATATAATTATGAGAGAGGTCGTAGTGGAGGGCTCCGGAAATTTCGACCACTTGGGGTTCTTTAACGTGCACCGACATCGCACAGTACACGGGCTTATAGCATTGCGCCTGCATCGAAATGCGGCAGCCGCTGCCGGGATTCGATACCGCGACCTTCGGATCAGCAGCCGAGTGCCGTAGCCACTAGACTACCGTGGCTGGAGCTGTAGTGATTATGCGAAGGGCAACGTGGAAAGAAAGAAAGAAAGAAAGAAAGAAAGAAAGAAAGAAAGAAAGAAAGAAAGAAAGAAAGAAAGAAAGAAAGAAAGAAAGAAAGCCTGATTGTCCGCCTCTTGTCTCGAATTTCGAAGAAGGGAAATGAGGGACAGCTTTTGCCCTCGAACTACCCACACCCTTGCCTTCAGTCCACTGCAACATGATAGTGACAGTGATAGCAATAGTGATATTGATAGTGACAGCTATAGTAATATTGATGCACTAAAGTGACAGTGAACGTGGCACACTTACCATTTACGTTACGATTAACGATAAAAGCCCAGCTTCGCTCTATCCACGGTTTTCACAGCGTGGAAACAGCTTAAAATTTTCCGTGACTTCATGCCTAAATCTCTTCCTGATTCTATATTGTTTGCTCTTCAAGTTAGGCATTTATGTACCAGCGGAACCATAGAAAAGGAAAAAAAAAGAAAAAAGAAGAAAGAAGCGAGCGTTCCGTATTCATGCATGTTGCTTAGGCAGGCTATAAACATAGCGCAACATGTATAAGTTAATGGTATTTTCCACATTTTCGTTCAAGTGTTTCGTGTGTGTCCAGACACATGTGCACAAGAAAGTGCATAATAACGTAAAGTTTCCTTTGTTCCCCTAAAGTTACCTTGTATCTTGACACGGCACAATTTCTTTCTTTTTTCTCCTGGTGTACAGTACAGCCTCAACTGCCGTTCATAGGTCGTATACTTTGTACCTATACACGTATACGTGATGAAGATTGCATGTGGGTGCCTCTATCCCGGTCATGGTTAAAATTCAATCACCTCAGCTGAAAATGTCCTCTATCGCGTGTAACAGATAATCGGTGGTAACGGGAAGAAAAATGCAGTGAACAGAAGATAACGATCCCTCGAACGATTCGACTGAGAAATGCACAACTGTAATACCGTCTGCGAGTTGTAAGAGACCTCTGAGAGTTCCGCAATGAAATAATCATACGTGGATGGTGACGATGCTCACGACGATGTCAACGTTACTGCGGAAGTATTCTATACAATTTGCTGCGCTGGTCTGCGCGCGGCATATTGAACGGCGTCAAATACGCGTTACATTGTCAAATTTCAATACTTCGTTAAAGATACAAGACTTGGAGCGATCGATATTTGTAATGCGAGACAACGTCTAGGCCCTAAGTGTCTTCTTTATTCTGTCAAGCCAATGCCGCACAACGGTGGTTCTAAGGCGTGATGATGAGTATGTACAGATGAGAAGATGAAGCAGATGTATAGTGCTCACCGTAAACACGGTACAATTTGCCTCCGTCAGGAAGCACGGTAGCTAGACTTGCATATGAAGCTTGTGAAGAACCCAACCGGTATGAAGCGATGGCGACCGGTGTCAAAGCTTCCAGGAGTGCACTATATTAGAGTGCACCGGGGTCACATTTCGAACGCGGCCGATACTTTTACACTCTGGAATTATGACACGTAAGAGAAACGGTGAAGTGCGCTTGGCTTCAGGAACAAATAAGGGAAACCAAATGTTTGCATAGAACTGCCCGTGTAACGCTGTAATCTGTTCTACACGTGGACTCTAAGAGGGTGGTGTGACCTATCAGTGTTCAGGGGCATTAGGGGCGCTTATAGAGTTCAGCTAAATGCCCCGCGTAATGCGCCTACCGGACTGTTTTGACACGTTTCGTTCGATCGGAGGAGAGAAAAGGAGGAGAAGTCGCGTCGAAACGGGCTGCACTTTGCTGCGCATATTAATTATCGCTATAGCGGTACATTTAATAGGCGATATTCAGAACCTTACAAGAATTGCTACGTGTGACTTTATCGCCATTTGGTCAAATATGGCCATTAGGGACACGTGCAATATATAGCCCAATATACGTATATATTTTCTTATCACGAATTGGGCAAATCGGACTATGCATGTGTTTGTGTATGAACATATTTTCTGAATTAGTGATATGGCAATAGGTGACCTACACTGTAATTAATATATATGGCTCAATCACGAATTGGGCATATGACCATTCACGGGCATATGCCATATAGAGTCTGATATGCCTGATTCTTGATATGGTCATATATGACATTTTTGTAAGGGTATCTACCTTCGCATATTTATTGTCAGTGCATGGCCCTATATCCGCATCACTGCCGAATTTTAGGGAGCTGTTATGGTGAGTATTAACTACAAACTATTAACTTAAAGCTCTTCGCAATGGTGTTTTCCATAGTCGCAGTACAGCTTTGAGAGCTTAAGTTCAACGAATAAATAAAATAATCAATCAATGAATCAATACGCCATTGTGCTTACCGGGCCTGAGTCAAAGAGTGACAGTCGTCCACTAGTGTATGCGATATTGACTTAAAAAAAACAAAAAAACTTGAGAACATTAAATGTATTTGTGCAGTCGCATCGAACTCATCTATGAATTATAACATGATAGTTGCATTTCCCTGCGTAAGTACTAAGAAAAATACTGATGTCTGCAACTAAATACAAAGGAAAGCTATGACTTACGCGCCATGTATGGTACAAGTACAGACTTGGTGCTACACCCACAAGCTCACTCGCTTCGACGTTGTCATGCTGTTGTGCTTACTGCATTAATAAAACATGGACGCAGTTGCACAGTCTACACAGGGCTATTTACAGTTGCATCTGAATATAATCAACTCGGACGAAGCGAATGACTCTATGTCGACAGAAACTTTCTGACCGGGGCCCTACATGAAGTAGCTGCCCTCCTGATGAAAAACCTGAGCTCAGTACGTCAGTTACCAGCGCCACTAGACAACTTACACATCGTTAACGGAAGGTGCAGAAGAATTTTTCTTGCTGTCTTTTTTTCTTTTTCTTTTTTTACAGGCTTATCTTTTCATGAGCACACTGAAGGAGGGTATACGCAGTCTCGCTTTTAATCACGCTTAAAAACAACTCAAGGTACCAGAACAAGAAGGATAACTGCCTGCTTCGATGCGATCAATAGATTTGAAGGTTTTATTTTAAATGCGCAAAGGGGAAAAGAAAGCAGACATCATATCTGGGGTAGCGATTGCTGCGAAAAACGATTTCTTCATCATCATTTGTTTGGGTGGGAGACCCGCGTTATATGTGAAGCACTAAATCGGTTTTGACCGCTAAACTGTCGTGACAAAACGCTGCTGTCGCAAATGTCGCAATCATAGGTTGAATATTAGAATAAAAAATAAACCTTAAGGTGTAATTATTTTAATATCTAGCCGGAACCTCAGCACCTAGATGACGTGCGACGCCAGGGATTTGAAAGTATGTTTGTGTAATTTCGCCACAGTGGTTCAATACGAGTAGGATTTCCCGAAACTTGCTAGTTGCGTGTCTGCCTTCCTTAGAATACGTTGTAATTTATTTTCGTGCATAAGGACTTGTGCAGGTTTCAGGAGGTGTTGTCAAATGCTATGGCGTCACAGCCAGTTGGTGCGGTGACTTCAAGGCGATGACGTCACCTATATTTACTTTCGCGCATTCTTTCGCTTACCAAGAGTCTTCTCGCGGCAAGAGTGGTGTTTTTGATAGCATAAAATAGTCAGTTTAATACACGATAAGAATAGTTTTTCTCTGTGGTGAACTATTTACGTTATGAAAGCTTGCTTTACCAATGTAATTGAATTGGACTTCGCATGCTAAACTGAAAAATATGGCATGAATTTTTTGCATAAGCTCAACGAATAAAAGCCCTCGATTTGAGCGAAGTGGACCTTCGCTTGGCCTTTAAACATATCTAGACGGTATGTCAGCGATCAGCTTCTGCTGATCAAAATGTTCCTGCTGACCTGTTTTGTCAGTCATATTACGCATGCCTGTTTCCATTACCTCATTTGTGCCTAATGGAGGTGGCTTTCTCGCTGTATTGATCTGCGTGGCCGCACTGCGCTTGGCCTCAGTGGCGATATGTCAGAAATATCATTCTGACTGCGCATGCCCAACAGTAAGGCTGGCCTAATTGCTTCAACAGAGAGAGAGAGAGAGAGAGAGAGATAGATAGATAGATAGATAGATAGATAGATAGATAGATAGATAGATAGATAGATAGATAGATAGATAGATAGATAGATAGATAGATAGATAGATAGATAGATAGATAGATAGATAGATAGATAGATAGATAGATAGATAGATAGATAGATAGATAGATAGATAGAGAGGAATAATCTAATGAAATGCTCGAGATTTCAGCTAGACTATTAGCCCGGCATACTATGCAGATGCTTATGATGATTATGGTATGCACACTGATAAACGTGCAACGGATAGCAACACACACACACACACACACACACACACACACACACACACACACACACACACACACACACAAACGCGCGCGCGCGCGCAGAGAGAGAGAGAGAGAGATTGGTCCGCAAGAATGTCAACAACAACGTTTTCGTGGCGCGTGATGCACAGGTGGTGCTTGCCATGGGCTCATAAGATGTCGCAGTTCTAAGCTAGAGTCCCGTTAGTATTGGATATTTGCCTGGTGGTTAAGAAAAGGCGAAAACTTTATTTGGCCTCGCGACATTTCAAATCCGGACCGGCTTCTTCTTCAGGGATTAGAGGACCCGAACTTTGCAGCGCTTAAAGGGGAACTCCGGCTTTATTTTTCTTTTTCACCATGTTCTGATATTGTTGTACTTCGATGACAGTGATTGTCCTGTAGCAGCCACGGTTGTTCAGTTTGCTCAGAAAGTCCCCGATAATTATATATCACCGAATGAACGCTGTCTTCAGACCGGAACTGAAACGAGTAGACGTCTCGAACTGCGTATGCGATGACGCCACAGCCTGCCCGCCGTCGGAGATACAGAGGGGCTGTCAGAAAAACGACAGTGGCGAGGTCATCCGACGATGAATTGAGTTAAGCCAGCTTTTATGAAATCTACAGCGACGATTTGAGCGCTGATTTATCACTGCTTTGCTTTTGATGGCCCGCCTGCTCGGGTAAGCAGCATTGCAGGTAATGACGCCAAAAGAGAGAGTGGCCTGCATGGGAAACCGCTAAATATTTTTTGAATACATCTTCAGGAAGACTAAAGAACTTGGAACCGCATATCTTGGTATTATCATTACAGCATTGAGGATAACACAAACGGAAAATTTCATTAAGATGAGTGGACTGCAAAATCACCAGAGTTGCCCTTTAAGCACGTTTTCGATGAAGGCCTTGACGTTACATAGACGGCAGCGCCCCCGTCGAGCAGCCGGTGTTTCCTTGTTATGTGTTCAGGATTATCACTTATAAAAGTCGATGGCGTGGAGATAGGCCTTTGCTTTAATGTCTGTGTTGAAGCAAACGCTGCCATGGAAGATCCCTTTTGTAAACGGGAAAAGTGAAGGAGAGAAACAAAACGAAACAAATTACTGCGCTAAACAGCAGATACCGTAATTTCTGACACTCGAGACATGGCTTATTGATATACGCGAATACGTTCAATCAAACTAACTAGCAAAAGCTCGGATGAAGGTTCACGACCCACGCACGCATACGCAAAAGCGCCCGTGCTCGCAAAGACCACATGCAAACGTGCCCTAACCACGTCCCGGAAGCTCAGCACATGCCTTGATGTTCACGTCAGATTAAACGTGCACAGCAGTAAACAGAATAAACGTGAACAAGCACTATCTCAGACCACTAGTTATAAGTAGCTGCCAAAGATGGCTTAGGCTTTAAGATAAGCCTGTCAGCCAATATCGTGCTGACATTAAGCGTACTGGCAGAAAAAAAAAGAGAAAAAGAACGACAGAAGACGTTTCAGTTAAACTTGTTTCATTCGTATTTCAATATATTAATTGTCCCTGAGTGTACACGTGTTAGAGAGCGGGTCAAATCTATACGCTGTGTTCGTTGGGGAATTAGCACTGGGGTGATCTGTGACATAAGGTTTAAGGTTTACCTCGCTGTAATTTCATGTGGCAGTACCACGATTATATCTTCGTTGCGACTTCACGCCCGTCTCAGTCACGTCGAGTGTGCAAGGTTTCGTTACATCAAAAATAAAAGGGAATCAGTGAGTGGTCAGTGCGTTTGACAAATTGAATTTTATGCGTGTGGACTGGTGGTGCACTTGCGTTCCGGCACGTACTGCAGTTTGGATCACACTACCCTATCGCGGCCATCTTGTTGGTCCGTTCGCCGTCCTTTGTGAAAATACGTAAACATCGACTACATCGTCGCCCCGTCTTGCGATGCCATTTGCCAGTATGACCAACCAACTAGCCCATCAGTAGGTATTAAGCTCTGAAACACAAACACATGTGGAATCTCTCGGCTAACCCAATGCAGCGGCTGCAGACTGAACAGCCTGCTGCAGTTCTTGTGGGTGTGGACCTCGTTTCGCACATTGTTCTGTTGTCAGGTTTCTTAGAAAGCAGTGCAATCGCGCATGTGCAATCGTGACGAGAAGAGTATAAACACGCGTGGTACTCAACAAACATTTGTTGGTTAGTGCTCATGTCTTCTTTTGTGTCTGTGTGTCTTGTACTACAAATAATTTCCACTCATCCGCTTCAGGCAAACATTATTCAAACATTCCGCAGGAACGTTTTGATATGAGCTATGTGCATTTTGGCTGACAGTAGTACATGCGTACGGATTGCACGCGACAACGTAACGTTGCGGTGACAATGGCGTTGTGTCTGAAGCAGGGAAATGTTCGCACGTTGCGCCGAGCCAAAAGGATTGATTGATTTGATTTATTTCTGGGGTTTTACATCCCAAAAGACCAGCTCTGATTATGAGAGACGCCGCAGTGGAGGGCTCCGGAAATTTTGACCACCTGGAGTTCTTTAACGTGCACAGACATCGCACAGTACACGGGCCTCGACATTTCGCCTCCATCGGAATGCTTCCGCCGCGGCCGGGATTCAATCCCCCCTCGGATCAGCAGCAGAGTACCATACCACTAGACCACCGTCGCGGGGCGAACCAAAAGGAGGACAGCTCTAAGATGAACGACAATGCCTTTTCTAGCTTTTTCTCGTGGACGTTCAGCCAGCAATACATACTCAAGGCTGTATTCTGACTGTCTATTTCTTAACGTGGAGGCACACTTCAATACGGGAAAGCTTCGTTTGACCGTCTTTCACACACTGAACGGGTGTCACAAAAAATTAATAAAGCGAAAGCTTTAAATACTTTACCAAACTCGAAAAGTGAATGTCGGCGTCGGCGTCGATAAGAATGGTATACCATAAAGCGAATTAGGTCAAACAATATCATATAGTTCAGTTGGTATATACCAAAACTGGCTTGGCGGGGTACGAGCTCATCACTGGCATGTGGTGACATCCATAACAAGATATGCTTTTTTTATTTACGCCGTGATTACTAACAACACATTCAGCGCATACCTGCGTTCCTCGGCCATGGATGCGCGAGCTTGCAAGTTGCACCACACATGTTTGAATGTTAACTTTTACAGGTTGTAGCAATTTACATTAAATCGACCTCAAATGAATACAGAGGCAATTCCAAATTACATTCACGTGATAGTCAAGCGCATTTTATATATAAATTAGAGCAACCTGGGAGAAAGAATCCTCATCACAATGTGGAACAGCTTTCACCGTCACATCGCCTTACCGTATACGATTAGAGACCAGGTCAGTTTTCTAGTTCAACTTAGAATGACTCACACCCTGTGTGCTTATACGAGGACATGCCGTGAACGTGTCTCCCCTATATTTTATTTTTTTCGAGTCTGTAAAAGGGAGTATATTCTTTTTCTTTTCTTTTTTCTGCAGTAGTATAGGTGCGAGCGAATTCGATCTGCAGCGTTAATGGCATTCCTGTCGCAAACGTTTCCGCACGAACGGAATTGAGCGACGCCGCATTCGAATTTTTTAAGAAAGGAAAGGAAAACAGCGTGGCTTTGTGGCAAGCTAGCAATAGTTTCGGCATCCTTCCTCTGAATAAAGAAAACAAAAAAGAATTACCCAGGATTCCACGGTTAGGTAGCGTTTCCGCAGCTCCCTTTCCCGTTCGCGGGAACAATGAACCACAACGCTGACGGCGCCAGAGGCTTCGCTTTCTCACAAACTTGATTTCAAAGGGATTAGGGCCGGGGCGGGACGCGATTTCGGGGAAAACCGTATAGCTCCGGCGGCGAAACAAAAGGAAACGCGCCGCTGCAATGGAACGCGAGGAAAAGGCCGCTACATGCGGTGTCTCCTGTATCCGCTTCGGCCCGGACTTAATCCGCCCTTGCTTAATCCGCAGTTCTCATTAGAATTACGAAGATGGAATTGAGCTTCCGGCGTGCGTAGCACTCTTCGAATTTTGTAGATCGATGTTGCCCGTGCGTGACGGGTGTTGCGCGGCGTACACGTGGGCGCAAAGCTGCGGCTTGTTTTGCGGGTATGGTAATAATGGGGTCGGCTGTAGGCAGGAAAAGGGGCGCTCAAGCTTAGGGACTTCGCCTTGCTTTCCCACCAGTCGTTACATCGGGATGTAGATTTGTACGGTGGCGTTGAAAGGGTGCGAGAAAGTTTTCGAAAAAGACCTCTTAGTACAGCGCGACGGCAGTGACAAACAGCGAAGTTTCTGTATATAGAACTGGGTAGGAGTACCACAGAGAAAGAAAAATGACACCGTAAATGGAATTTGAGTATCAAATAGCAGCCGCGTATGTATACGCGAACAGTATGACGTCTGTACGAGTAGAACGGAATAGAAGTATCCGAGAAATATTGACTACCACGAATCGTGCTTTCGAAGGTCGAATGTTTTCACATCTCGGAAGTCACATGAAATACGAAGCTTGTGCAGAGCCTGCCTTATACAAAAAGGACAAGAGAGAGAAAGGGAAAGTAAAGAAGAAAGGTTAGCTTATCTACATTGAAGCGTGTGTGTATAAAATAGTGCGCTGCTCCACTGACGTGCCAGTAATGAGGAAGCCCGCGAGCAAAAGAAATTCACCAGTCCATTATTGCATGGTAAGACGACTTGACGGCGAGAGCCGTTCCACGTTGTGATAAATGTTGTTGAACGCGGGTTGCGTTAGATTATCTCTAAGTACGTGTGACGTCACGTGAGGCCAGTTTCACAGAGGCTGTAAAAGTTCACATTCAAACACGCGTGGCACATATACCCGTATATCTCACGTGGTTCTATTATCATTAAGAGTGGCATAGATATAAATATACATGTAACTGCAATGAATATACACGTGATTGTGAAATTGTTAATAGTGGCATAACTGAAAAGCGTACTTCGTTACCGGCGTCATGACCTATCGGTCCATTGTCATTTTAGTGATACATTCGTATCCTGCCATGCCAATTTTCGTACATGTCTAGAGAACAGAACGAGCTTGTTTTAAGTCGTCCGATTTTTGAAACCATTCGTACATATTTAGACGCCGGTCACTTCTCGCGTTTGATGAAGAAAGGAAAGCTTTCGCCAAACCAAAAACTGCTTTCAATTATCCCGAACAACGCTGCAACAAAAATGTCGACACGCGTAACTAGGGCCAGAATCGCAAAGCATTTCCTTCGTAATCGCTCTTTTCCGTTCTCAAGCCAGCTTGAATAACGCTGTGCGGCGTCAAGATTGGCCCATTCTTTTTTCAAAGGAAGCTTGTCATGCGTCACAAGTGGCGTGTATGCGAAAAAAAGAAAGACCAAAGCGTACTCGTTACACATGCAGCCCCGGCAAAAGAAAGAAAGAAAGAAAGAAAGAAAGAAAGAAAGAAAGAAAGAAAGAAAGAAAGAAAGAAAGAAAGAAAGAAAGAAAGAAAGAAAGAAAGAAAGAAATTAGCAGGTCTGGCATGTACACGCCAGACTTTCCTAAATTTTCACCAATTTTGACTTAAAAACAACTCCATGGTGAGGTGTTTATGTCAATTCCAGAGCAAATACAGTATGTACATTGTTGTGTTTATTCAAGGAAACAAGTGGGATACTACAGCATGGCTAGTTGTTTCGTGAAATGAAAAACAGCAGTAATACTGCTTATATATGTATACAGTGAAACCAATTCGCATATAGGCTTTGTCACTCAAAGCAGGTCTTTCCTGCCGAATGAGTGAAAACTGCGGAGTGTAAATTAGTGGCCCGAAAGGTTGTTAAGGAACTGCAGCAGCCTCTTCGCAATACAAGAAACTCACGTTGACGATATGGAAATCGTACAACATATAAAGCTCTCAAGTTCGTGCATTCTAAATGTCGCACAAGTGACTCATGAACTATTCCTGTGACGCGTGACATTCCCGCGCTATGATTATACATATGAAAGTACGAAGAGTTCAAATTAATATATCTATTTAAAACTTACGTCTTGTTCAGAAGCCCAGAGTGTTATTTAAAAGCACTTTCGACACACAGAAGCCGGCATCCCCGCGCTACTTCCTGTCACGTTATAACGCCAGTATTAACCTATACGAGCGCACGCGTTCCATTTTTTTTTTCTGCTTTCGTGCACCATAACGGATTACAGCAGCTCGGCTTTCTCACATGTGACCAGCACTGATTCGTGCCAATTCTTCTGAAAGTTTACGTATGCGAAATTAACGGTGCTACAATGTGTTGTGTATGTTCATATGCTCTGATTGAAATCCAAGAGCACACTTGGGCATATTTATCTTTGCTATACATTTTAATCCCCTGTATTGGGCTTCACTCTCATCGCAGGCTTCTTGAAATGCACTTATTTGCCTGCGTGGGCTCGGGCGACTGTATGGTGGTGTCATTATATTGTGCTACTGTGGTGTTCACTTTCATTGCCACGTTTTCCTACGTTGTATTTGGTCTTCTTTGTTTATATATGTGCGTGTAGTATCGTATTCTGTTTTCTTTTTTGTCACAGTTCATGAAACGTCGCTCCTGTTTCTCTGGCGTTATTTTGGGCGTTTCGTATTTCCTGACCGATAGAATAATAATATATTAACAGCTACTGGCTGAAGAAGCCGTACTCAAATTTATCGTTCTCTCTTCCTCAGGGCTGTAATAAGCGTAGTTATTATATAATAGAGAGGCACGAATATTTGGCAGGAAAGAATGCTGAATGCTCAGATCAAATTATAATAAAATATAACGCGTACTGTGTTGCATTCGTATACCAAATTTTGACCGTATGCACACCTGCATTCGTATTTTATTGTTGCACGCGCTAACTTATACACGAAAAATCATAATCGCACCTTCATGTTACTTTTTGTACCTGTTTGGCTTGTTTCGTTGCCCGTGAGCACGTTCCAGTATTATAGCGCACGAAAACACGAATTCGTGCCAAGCAGTTCAATTTCTTGCTGTCGCCAACGAAAGGGCTTCGAGAAGCTTACAGTATTCGTTTGTGTGACTCAGCCTGGCTCAGTAACGTCCGATCGCTTTACGCGAAACGAAAAGAAACGAAGCGAGAAATAGTCAAACAATGCACTATTTGTGTATTGTTTGCTATGTCGTCGTGTTACGAATGACAACGTCGCAATGACTGCCGTGACAGAATTACACAGCTGCGAATGTCAATGTGACAAGCGTTGCTATCTGATAATTTCTATGTAAGAGACGCCTATAAGACGTCTAGTGCACTGAACGACGTCTCGAAGACGGCTCGTAATGCAATAGCACCCATCGCCTGATTCTCGCGAGACTTTCACCTTCCTTCTTTTCCTTCTAGTTCGCGCCCTCTCTGGGATCGTCCTCTTCACGCCCTTCAGGAAACGAGGTATTGCAACATTCTTTCTCTTCTAGATTTGTTTCAGGGCGTCTTGCCCGTGAGGCATTCTCACAATGTGCGAAAGCGGACGCGAGCTCAAGCAAGAATGTGCCGAAAAGTTTGCAACCCCGTCGCACTTGGCCTTTATTGAAACCACTAGTTTATCCATATTTAAACTTTTTTAGCGCGCACGAAAGACACTGACACAGAAAAGAAGGACCTTCTTTCTTCTTTTCTGTCCTTCTTTTCTGCGTCAGTGTCTTTCGTGCGCGCTAAAAAAGTTTAAATATGGATAACTACCAACTAGCCCAGCTATCAGTCTTGCTGAAACCACTAGGCCCAGAGACGTAGTTCGAGGTCTGTAATTACCCAAGAGAAACCATTTTATGGTCGTAAGAACGTGGTCGCCGCCTCCTTCGCTTTCTTTATTTCCATCCCTCCTGACATTCTAGTGACGCCGACCCGCAAACAGTCACGATGGAAGAGACCACGTTGCTGTCATCACAATCAGTGTTGCCTTATGGCGTGGGATAGAGGCTTGGCCGTAATATGCGAAAGCTCCTAGCTTTATTACGACAGGACGTTCAAACAGAAGAAAGCCGTACGAGGGGCAGAAAACATGCATATGTGGCCAACACCGTACTTTGTCCTCCCGCGTGACCTTTTTCTCACCTAGCACTTCTCTAAGGTGACCGACGTGGCCCGGGGCATTACGGGGTTAGAGTCGCTATGGATGTAGGAGATGATGCTAGTTTAGGCCAGGCGACGTCTTCGTGGAAAACCCTCTCGAGATTAATTTTTTTTTCTCTCATAATGTTCCTATTAGTCGGTGACATTAAAGAAAACTTTTTTTCCTAAAGCTTTATTCGCCTCTTTGTGACGTGCATGAATTAGATGCCCCCATTAACGTATCCGCTTTCACAGCAGCTCTTTGAAGGCGACACAGCTGTCGAGACCATTAGCGACGATGCCGAAAGCCGTGCGCCTGCGGCTTTCGCCGCCGTTAGTCCTTTGAGCGCCCTGAGATAAAGATGAAAAAAAAAAAAAGAAAAGGAAAAGAACAGCTGTATCAAGTTTGTTCTATTACATTTACTTCTGTGTTTCTTAATAGAGCCGTTTATACTCTTCTCACGACCCTAGCTTGTCGTTATGTTGTGGCCTTTGATGTGAGCTGCATTAACATCCCACCAGCTTTACACTGTGTTACTTTTACGTGCTCTTTAGTCTCGCCAGAATGACTTATCGAAGTTTGAAGGTTAATTTCGGCGATTCAGGGTTGTCTCTATATATTTACAGTATATCAGGTCTTTGTATAATCTCCTCCAACGTACTCCATTTTTTAGTATTTTTGTTCTCGCGGCTCCCGATACTAATTACGGCAATTTCTGGAGTTTCGCGTCGAGAAACCGCGATATGATTATGAGAGATGCCGTAGTGGAGGGCTACTGATATAGTACAGTACTCGAGCCTATAGCATTTCGCCTCCATCGGAATGCGGCCGTCGCTGCCGGGATTCGACCCCGCGACATTCGGGTCAGCAGTCGAGTGTCATAGCCACTAGAACACCGTGTTGGGGTTGCTCGTGGTACTTACATATATGTAAACTTGAACACCAACGAAGAAGTTTAAGCTGAGGACCGTGGTAAAGAGGGCTCGAAAGAAACCTGACAGTTGTAACATTAAAGGGGACTTGTAACAGCAACGTTGACATAGAATGAGCTTATTATTACACCCTATTGCGTTACTATTACTATTACACCCTATTGCGCGCGGCACTGGAGCCGCACTAGGGTAGGGAACCGAATGCGTCTGATTGCGCTTCATCCACATCTTTAGGCACTGTTCAATTGTATTACAAAGCAAAAGTTCAGGACATGTAAGCCGTCACGACAAGAGATTTCGCTTGCGCCATTACTACAAATTTACAAAGGCTTCTTTCTTTCTTTCTTTCTTTCTTTCTTTCTTTCTTTCTTTCTTTCTTTCTTTCTTTCTTTCTTTCTTTCTTTCTTTCTTCGACATCCACGGCTTGACATGTGTCAAACCTTCCAGCTCGCCAAATCACTGCAACTCAACACCACTCTCTTGGTGCCGGTGCCCATACGTTCATGGTCACACTGAAACAGAAAGCGCCACGTTTCATTCAACAAAAGTCGTCGGAAATTTCCTAGAGTCCTTGAAAAATGACCTATCATGTGAAATCTCGTCTGATAAACGACATCAAAAAGAAGAAAAAAAAACCTTTGGCAGCAAATGTTCTTCGCGCCCGCGCGTTGTTTGTGCATGTAGCGATGATTGCGAGGACTTCTCAGAATATGCGATGTTTCGTATAACAAAAGAGTAATCTTGATATCGCAGTTTTCTGCTTTTCACAGATGGATTTGCATCTTCCGCGTTAAACTTCTGGGCACACGGAACGAATGCGGTTGATTCCGTGACCCGGACATTGAATATTTCGCATAAAATTGTGACATTACTGCCACTAGGAGGCATATATAGTCTGACTTATTTTTATAAAAAAGAACAAAGGCGGTGGAGGAGGCTGGTGCCATATAACGTCACCTATATCTGCGCGACATAAATATGGAGGCAGCAGCGTTTCAGGGAGCTCTGGCATTGACAAGTTGAAAACGAGCCGCAGCGCCGAGCAGGAGGAACGCATCTCCGAGATCAAAATAGGAACACACACCTGTAGAATTTTGAAGATTGGAATGGTTTCGCATCGGAAGGTAACAAAGGAAAACGGAATTGTGGGATTCTGGGTCGTCCGTCAATCTCAGTCCTTCAAGCTAGTTGGAGCTTTTACGATGACTCGCAAGGTTTTGTTTGGGATGGAGAATACAAAGTCCTTAAACAGACAATATTGCACCGAACACCCGTGAAACAGGAGCTCAGGAAGTCGAATTTTGCACCCGACATCTAGCTTCTTTCGTAACACCGAAGGAGAAAGAGGCAAAGGTATGTACGTGCTATAAGGCGTCCCGCTTATCAGGTACAATAAAATTACAGGCATTTTGCAATTATTTCTGAGAATATAACTTGGAAGACAGCTAAAAATTTAAGAAAATCCTGCAGATTCCATGAATTGTGGGAATCGGTGTCATTCGAAACGGTCAGTGAGGAAATTGACAATGACGAATTATTTGGCACTCGGCCAAGTGTTACGAATACGATGAACATCTCCGCGAAGGGCATAAGCAGGTGTATACCTAACGTGGACTAACCAGGAATATCGGGAGCACAGTGGCGACTGAATGGTAGCTCACGGTACGACATAACATAGACATTCACGTCTGTGCATAGACGTTTGTTTTGTCTTGACAAGTGCGCGCTAAGATGAACTGATATGCGCGTATCCTAAGCGTTGTTTGTAGAAGTATTCTTACGAAATCGAGCAAATTTAAACAAAAGCATGCTGAGTGATACAGTATAGAATACGAGTCTTGCTTGTCACGTTAGTGTGATAGCGCTTAACACGCACTAGAAGCGCAATTGACTTTATATAAGAACCATCATCACCACTGCTAGAGCAATAGCTTTATTTAGAATGAGTTGGCGGGCTGCTCGATTCCAAGCTTTATGTACTATATGTAACCGCGTATGAGGAGCCGCCGTAGCCTAGTGGCACCGTACTTTATTGGCGTCTCGGTTGCCCGAGTTCCATTCCTACGCCCTTACCATGTACAGTCTGCCTTCGGAAATCACTGCGCGTTCGTCTGTTGATTTGACTTGTGGGGTTGAACGTGGTGGTAGTGATTATGGTAAGGAAAAGACGCTTATTTCTGCAGCCCAAACTGGGAGCACGGCGCAGCGTCAAAAACGCGTTCGCCTGTGTTGTACGTGTGTTTCTTTCTCTACATTCCAGTCGCAAAATACGACAAACGATAATCCTCTCTTGTTTTTGAATATGTCACAATGATATGTAAGATGTTTCTTTTAGTTGATGCTTGACTGACATAGCCTGTACAAAATTCAAACACCTGTGGCGCATACCCGAATACGCACATACCCGAGTACTACTGGTATGTGCCACACGAGGTTGCATTATCGTTAATCGTGACGTACTGGACGAGTGTGTCATGTCAGGCATGTAAAGATCAAGGGTTCATCTTCGTCATGCATTGGCATTCTACAATTTAAGTTTTGGTGTATATCAGCTGAACGAGACTACCATGAAAGCAGCGAGATGAAGGCAGCTAGATAGATAGATAGATAGATAGATAGATAGATAGATAGATAGATAGATAGATAGATAGATAGATAGATAGATAGATAGATAGATAGATAGATAGATAGATACGGTCAAAGTGACTCAAGTTCACCCCCAAGAGATGCTTCGCATTCAAAATATGGGTGTCAGCGTTATTGAGCGTTCCAGTGGTGCACTCCGAAGAATGGACATTTCTTACGGCACAGGAAGATTTTTATGTGCCGCCGCGAAACCACTTATTAGAAAACAGTATGACGTTCGCAACAATCTCAAGATAAAATCTTCGAATCAAATTCGGTAACCAAACTCTACTCATAGTGATTGAACACGGAGAATCAAAAACCGCGTGGGTGTTTCTGTCCGGAAAAATAGGGAACGCCCGATAATGAATACGAATATTTTCTGTCGGTGGTCGAGGACTTTCGTAACACCGCTTCCGATATTGCTGGTTATATATGCGACGCGAAAGCATGGAATCCCCGCCCGCTCCCACTTGCGCTCAAGCTGTGTCGTTCGGCATTATATACAAATAATTTGATTTAGGGTGTACGTCTCCGGGGGGCGTTGCGCAACCTCCAGGAAATGTTTCACCCATACGCTCGCCGAAATAGCCTACGCGCACCTCGCGTGTGGACGAGTGCCCACATGTAGAATGTGGCGGCATATAAAATCCTTGACCTGCATTCATACACGCGCCGGCATTCAGGCACACACGCGCAAACAGCATAATTACAACGAAGGATGCGGTCAGCCAATGAAAAGCGACTCATTAAAACGAACGTCATTGTGAATGTGCACGCAATAGGGCGACGTCACTAGTTTTTCAGCATTCGGCGACTTTGTAGGTATGTCAGGACATTGGTGTACGGACGTTGCCATTGTTGTCTCCATTACTGGGCACGTTTATAGCGGAGCTGTTAAGGTCTTGTTATCTTGGTGACGTCAGCAGCGTCGAGAGAAGTGGAGAGAGTGTGGAAAGCATGAGAGGAGGTACGTGTAGAGAAAGGAAGGGACATAGACATAGAGCTAGAGAAGTAAGGATAAAAATCAAACAAAATAACATTTCTTGGCAAGGCGGAATTCAAACTCGGGTATCCAAGGTCCGAAGACGAGCTTCATAGCGAAGAGGTTATATGTGCATATTTCTTTGTTTATTGCAGGAACGAAAACGGAAACGCTCTAACAAAACTAATATTTAGAGAATTAGTACTCAGGTATATTCGGACATCGAAGAACCATATGGGAACCATATGATTTATGGGAACCATATGATTGCTTCGTACCGACGATTGTAACACAACTTCCTATGGGAGAGACAAAGAGAAGCTCGTAGAGGGAGAAAAAAAACAGGTGCAGAGAGAGAGAGAAAGGAAAGGCGAGATAGAGGGAGAAGGGGCCTATAAAGCGTAAGGAAAGTTAGGTGTGGCTTTGCTAAAATATCGCTTGTCCTTTGCTTAAGTTTGCGATGCTGGTCCGCTGGTCATTCAAGCTTGCAATAGCACGCCACAGAAGACAGAGAATCCAGGAAAGAATGTCCAGAACGCGCGTCCATTGAGTTTATATGCTCTGGCTCGCTTGAATCGACTTTCCTGGCAATGGAAACTTCCCAGAGGTCAAACGCACTTTATGCATCTTTTATAGCTTACATAGAAGGACACGAAGTGCGAAGGCCTGTCTTTTCGACATTTCGGGGCGGGTGCGTTCCGGTAAAATGGCCGTAATGCGCGAGAATGGCATATGGAGCTCTCTGAATCCTGAGCCCGAGCTTGACGGCCGTCAGCCGCGGATATACTGAGCCACGGCCACTTTGATGTACCGTACGCGTCCCTCCGTTGATGTGAAACCGCACCGCCTACGCTCGGTCAGTATACCGCATTTACTCGAAATATAAGCCGATACCTTTATCACCGCAAAATGTGCTTTTTTTTCTTGAGGTGGTCTGTTCTTGCTGAACGACGTAGTAACCCCCCCCCTCCCCCCCCCCAAAAAAAAGAAATGCCGCGTATCTGCGTGCTTCGCTGCAAATGTCGTCGAAAGACAATAGTCTTCTGCCGGCCGTACTACGCTGCGTGAGATATGGACGCCATCTGGCAGCGCCGTCCGGAAACATGAGCTTGTGCACAAACCCTGGGCAACTGCCAGGTGGCAGCACCAAATCGTCGGCAGAGGCCGTTTTCTTTCGTGCATAGCGTCGCATATTTAGCGCAGCCTAAGAAATATTAGGGTCTTTAGAACTACGTATCCATGTATTTTCTAGTAAAGGAACACACCGCGTAATACTTACGTGTTGATGTTGCGCCTCAGATATGAGTAATATTCGCTTTTTGACGACAATGTTCACAAACATGAACGTAGCTACCAGTTCAAGATGGCTGGGCGTTAGGTAAGTGCTTAAACTTTGGCCGGGTGGCTGAATCGTGTGACAGACAGAGGAAAAGACAGACCAAAACTTATGCGTTCAAGTATCCCAAGAAAGACTATCGACCTTAAAAAAAAGAAAAAAGAAGATGACAGGAAGCCTACACGTCGCCTGTAATAGTGAACGCTATAGCGTTATTGCGTCCCGTTCGCGTCGCTTCCTCGTAATAGAATGATGTTTTCTCGTACACTGAAATTACACTTCGAGCTACCACGTGCGTAGGTGATGGTAAATTCGTAGTTTACGATTTTTCTGATGGATTTTACTCTCAGAAATTTTAGTTTTGTTCACTAACGCACTTGAACCCATGCATGGTGGATGACTTGCGTGGCCCAATTCAAATGCCACACTAATGACATCATTCTTTTAGAACGTGAGATTCCCCCCCCCCTCCCCCCAAAAAAAATGTTTGCTCTTCTTAGTGAGCTTGCATTCCTTTTCTAGCTTAGAGCTTTGAAATTTAAGCTGGCTTATGTTCGAACGAATGCGGTATTTCGCACTTCACGTGCGCGTTTCCCGTTCGATGGTCGTCACACCTACGATTTTAAAGGCATTCTCTTTTTTGTCTCCAATATTTCGTGTACGTTCTTTCAACCTTTTCTTGAAGTCCATTAGCGACGCCGTCGTCTTCTTGAGAGCCAGCCCTATTCGACGTATGCATTATAGGCTATCATTCTTTCGCGGCCTGCAAGTAATCACACCGCATTGAAACAGCCGACTGATGGCGGCTTGATAGATCATGCGCTTCTGGGATGGAGAACCCATGAGGGCGTAGAAACGTTAGAGTACCAGACACCCCCTCCCCCCCCCCCCCCCCCCCCCACCTCACCCTTATTTTCTTTTTAGGTATGTGCTTGAGTGGGACGTTTCGTCGGGCCTAATGTTTCGTAACGTTTGTTGACACCTGCAGCTGCAAAAAACAGAAAGCGCAAGGGAATCGCCGTTTAGTCGCTATACGGAGAAAATAAGAAAGAGAAGTGGCTGTCTGGTTTGAGGCAAAGGGGCATGCGTTTTAAACACCGAGGCGCTGTTCTGTGAGTCGCACAATATTTGCTTTTTCATGCTAAGTTTATGTCTCAGGGTTTTTTCTTTTTTTGCGCCATTGCTTCCCCCCGCCCCCCCTTATTTTTTTGTTAACTACTCCCTCTTTACTCTTCCTTTATCTCCTTCCCTCTTTCTATCTTTGTCAGTGAGTTCGAACGTTGGGCAAGGAAAACAACGACGTAACGTTCTTTCAAGTTACAGACCGTATACGAAAATAGGCTGCACTCAAGAAAGGTAATTAGGCACAGTCTTCGCAACCACATTTCTCGCCACGTGACCGTCGTGATCGCCGCAAATGTTGCAAGAGACTTTGATGCCTCTGCGTTTAATCTGTGCAACATCGTGGCAGGCAGTAGAGTTCCGGGAAACATGCGTAACGGGGCAATTCGAGCGCTGGCGGTCACGTGTTGTTGTTGTTGATGATGATGATGAAGATGGTGGTGGTGGTGGTGGTGGTCGTCGTCGTCGTCGTCGTCGTCGTCGTTGTCCTCGTTATTAGCATCTACTATAGACGGTATGGCCACTAGTCACAGATCTTGTTCGTTACAAATATGCATTGCTGCGCCGAATTCGGTCTAACAGCTTGACCATACCTTCCTTTATTTTTTAGGGGCGAAGCTCCTTAAGGTTTGGGTCTGTCCGTCCGTTGTAGCAGCGCGTTACCTACTAGGAACGCGCTACTAGGAGGGCGCGTGTGGGAGGCGCGCCCTCGGCGCGTGCCTCCCGGCGCGCGAGCTCTCTCACTCTTCCTTCTGCTGTCTTGTGAGAGAGAGAGACAGAGAGAGCGAAAGGCGCGCGTTGACTATGGAAACGCTCTTTCTTCGATGAACGCGCTACCAGCTCGCAAAGAAGGAGAACGCGCCCTCACCCGCGAGAGACAAGCTTGACGCAGGCAGCGTCTTCTAGCGAGTTTCTTGATTGAAAAAAATTACAGCATATCCACGGAGTGAATGATGATGAGTGGGCGAAGCTCGGGATGTGCATCGTAGATCGTGCCGAGTTCCGGATTAATTTAGTTAACGCGCATGCTACGAATCCTCACGGTTCAACTATGCACAATGCACAAGTGAAATCTCCCACCGGCACTTCATTGCAAGTCAAGATCCAGTGTATATATATATATATATATATATATATATATATATATATATATATATATATATATATATATATGGGTTTTGCCGGTGAACGCTTCTCCAACGCGAGCAGTCGGTATTTCTCAATCAAGAAACTCGCTAGGAGACGCTGCCTGCGTCATCGTTGTCTCTCGCGTTTGCCGGGGCAGTGTCGAGTTTGCCGGGGAGCGCGTGGCTCCCGGCGCTCGCGGCGAGGGCGAGCGCCAGGTGCCACGCGCTCGCCCTCGGCGCGTGCGTGCGCTCCAGCAGGCACGCGCCGGTGGCTACCTACTACTAACTACTACTACTGGAAGGGGGTTTATTGTTCTTGGATAGCGTGTGGACAGGCGGTGCGACGATGGCAGCAGCCGTAGTTCTTGACACCGTCGTCAGCTCGAGATCAGGGCTCGTGCCTCTTCCTCAGGCCGTGTCCCACTGCAATGCGTGCGTTCGTGCTTCCCCACTACAATACCCCGGCGGTGAAGAGGAGCCAACCTGGCGACTCAAGGTGACGCTACAATAAGTGGATCGTGATAGGGCTTGAGACGGCTCACATGGACCACCTGGTGGCCGAGACGGCGCTTATCTGTCGAAGGGTTGATGGGTTCGATGACGTAGGTGACGGGAGTCGGGCGCTCGATGACGCGGTAAGGGCCGTGGTACTTAGGAGCAAACTTGGGACTTAGGCCAGGGGAGTGGAAAGGTAACCGAAGCCAGACGTGGGAGCCAACGGCGAAAGTCTCCACAGAGATATCGCGGTCATGGCGATCTTTTTGATGTGCTTGGTTGTCCGCAGTGAACGAGCGGGCCAGCTGACGACACTCTTCGGCGTAGTTGGCAATTTCAGACACATGGCCGAATTCGGAGGCGTCCGGGCGATACGGCAAAATTGTGTCGAGTGTGGTGCACGGTTCGCGGCCATATAGGAGGAAGAATGGAGAGAAACCTGTGGTAGACTGTGTCGCGGTATTGTAGGCGTACGTCACGAAGGGAAGGATCACGTCCCAATTGGAGTGGTCATCGTTTATGTACATGGCGAGCATGTCCCCCAAGGTTCGATTAAAGCGCTCCGTGAGGCCGTTTGTCTGAGGATGGTAGGCCGTAGACGTGCGGTGAACTGTGCGGCATGCACGAAGGAGGTCTTGAAGGACGTCGGACAAAAATACACGCCCTCTGTCACTCAGGAGTTCGCGTGGGGCGCCGTGGCGGAGGATGAAATGATGTAAGAGGAAGTTAGCTACGTCACGAGCACCAGCGGAAGGGAGGGCGGCTGTTTCGGCATACCTAGTGAGATGATCCACAGCCACAATCACCCATCTGTTGCCGGAGACCGAGCTTGGAAGTGGTCCGTAAAGATCGATTCCAATACGGTCGAAAGGGCGTGCAGGACAAGGTAAGGGCTGCAGAAGTCCGGGCGAATGAGGAAATGTCTTCCGTCGTTGACAGGATGTGCAGGAACGAATGTATTTACGAACAAATGTATACATGCCACGCCAGTAGTAACGCAGGCGGAGCCGTTGATACGTTTTTAGGGCGCCAGCATGACCATGTTGAGGATCAGCGTGGAAGTATGCGCAGATGTCGGACCTCATGTGGCTAGGGATGACGAGCAGCCACTTGCGGCCATCCGTGTGATAGTTGCGGCGATACAATAGCTCGTCCCGTATTGTAAAGTGCTTGGCTTGGCGGCGGAGGGCGCGTGAGTGTGCAGAAGGGGAGGAGGAAGAAAGAATATTGAGTATAGAGGCTATCCAAGGGTCTTTCCGCTGCTCAGATGGCATATCGGTGGCGGTAAGAGCAGCCAAAGGAGAGGCACCATTGTTCTGCGGGTCTTCGGGCGGTTGCAGGGGAGACCGAGAGAGCGCGTCCGCATCTGAGTGCTTTCGGCCCGATCGGTACACCACGCGGATGTCGAATTCTTGCAGACGAAGAGCCCAACGTCCAAGACGACCGGAAGGATCCTTCAGGGAAGCCAACCAACAGAGTGCGTGGTGATCAGTTACCACGTCAAAGGTCCGGCCGTATAAGTATGGACGGAACTTGCTTATCGCCCACACAATAGCGAGGCACTCCTTTTCAGTTACGGAGTAGTTGGCTTCCGCCTTGGTGAGGGCACGGCTAGCATAAGCGACGACATACTCTGAGAAGCCGGGTTTGCGTTGCGCGAGTACTGCACCAAGGCCGACACCACTCGCGTCCGTGTGTACTTCGGTTGGCGCATTGGGGTCGTAATGGCGCAGAATGGGTGGCGAGGTAAGTAGTTGCCGTAATGTCGTAAAGGCGTCGTCGCAAGCTTGAGTCCAATTCGAAAGGTCACCAGTGCCAGCGAGCAGCTTCGTAAGGGGTGCGATGATGGAGGCAAAGTTCCGGACAAAGCGACGAAAATACGAGCATAGTCCGACAAAGCTCCGCAGTTCTTTTACATTTGTTGGTTTAGGGAACTCGGCAACGGCCCGAAGTTTGTCAGTATCCGGAAGAATTCCGGCTTTTGACACGACGTGGCCTAGTATAGTGAGCTGGCGGGCCCCAAAGTGGCACTTCTTAAGGTTAAGTTGAAGGTTGGCGTTGGCAAGGCACTGGAGTATTGTTCGCAGACGAGCTAGATGTGTAGCGAAATCGGGGGCGAATACGACGACGTCATCTAGATAACACAAGCATATCTGCCATTTTAGACCGCGTAAAATGCTGTCCATCATTCGTTCAAATGTTGCCGGCGCATTGCAAAGTCCAAATGGCATCACTGTGAATTCATACAGGCCATCAGGGGTGACGAATGCTGTTTTGGGACGATCACACTCAGCCATCGGGACTTGCCAATAACCCGATCGTAGGTCGAGTGAAGAAAAGAATTCAGCGCCTTGTAGACAATCGAGAGCGTCGTCGATGCGGGGGAGAGGGTAAACGTCTTTTCTAGTGATTTTGTTGAGGCGCCGGTAATCGACACAGAATCTAATGGAGCCGTCTTTTTTCTTGACCAGCACAACTGGGGATGACCAAGGGCTGCAGGAAGGCTTGATGACACCACGCTGAAGCATGACGTTAATTTGTTCGGTAATTATACGACGCTCCGCTTGTGATACCCGGTAGGGGCGCTGGCGCAAAGGGGTGCTGGTCCCAGTGTCAATTCTGTGAACGATAGCATCCGTTCGACCTAATGACGCTTGGGGTAAGTCAAACGAATTTCTAAACTCGTTCAGAAGGGTCAGAAGCTGCGTACGTTGATCCGGAGCGAGGTTGCCGTCAATTGAACGGAGAAATACGTCCGAGGATATGGCTTCAGTAGAAGGGCGAGGTGTTAACGCGTTCAGATGAGGGGTCTGACTAGGCCCGGAGGTATCGATAGGCACGACAATACCATCGTCGACTGACTGAAGATGGCCAAGCGTCTCATTACGGAGCAACGTCAGAGGGCATGATGTCGCGTTCGAAACAACTATGCCGGAGTCATCGTGGTGAAGCTGTAGGACTGCAAATGGGAGTGACACGTTGTGGCGGCGACTAAATGCATCTGACGGCGTGAACAGAACTGTAGTGTCAGAAAGGGCGGCAGAGTGAACAGGAACAACGACGGCACTACGAGGGGGGACGTCAATGTCAGCAGCCACAACAAGCTTGTCTACACCAAGTACGGAATCATCGGCGATAGGTGCATCGCAAATACAGAGAGTTCTACCTGAGCGCGAGCGCAGTCTATGACGGCGTGATGGTGGGATAGGAAATCCCATCCGAGGATCACATCATGCGAACACGAAGCTAAAACAAGGAAAGGAATTGTGTACAACACGTCTTGAATGACGACTCTAGCTGTACATGCTGCAACCGGGTGAATGTGCTGTGCGCTTGCGGTGCTGAGCAGAAACCCTGTAGGCACTGTTGTAACTTTACGAAGAGAGCGGCAAAGTTTCTGAGTAATCACGGATATGGTAGCGCCTGTATCCACGAGAGCAAGTGTTCGTACACCTTCAACAAAAACTTCGATTACGTTTGCGGGGGACAAGCGAGGACTTATACAGGTCGCCGACGATGCAGCTCGTGCCTCCGGAGCTGCGACAGTCAGTTTTCCGTCTCATTAGCGCTGGGTCGGCGACGCATAGGCGACAGAGAGCGACGACGCGGTGAGGGTGAGCGGCGGGAAGTGAAGGGTCGGAAGTCGGAGTCAGGTCGGAAGTCTGAGTCGGGTCGGAAGTCTGAGTCAGGAGGGGGGCCACGTGCGTTGACTCCAGGCGACGTGTAGTATGGGGGCCGAAAAGTATAGTCGCGGAATCTGGGTGCCCGAGGGGCTGCAGACAAGCGCCGATAACACAATCGTGCGACGTGACCCGGGATGCCGCAAGCGTAGCATATCGGTCGGTTGTCGTCAGTCCGCCATGGGTTTACGATGGGCTGCTGTACCCTAGGAAATGGTACCGGTGGCTGTCGAAACGGCTGAGGGGCCAACGCTTGCAGCTGTCGTGGTGGCCTTGCGGCAGCAGCCGCGTAAGTGAGTGGTGCGGCAACAGGTGCAGGCTGAGGGGCGGATGGCAGCGCCTCGGAAACCTGCTCCTGAATAACATCTCTGATAGACGGTGCGAGACCGCGCGTAGGCACTTCTGGCTTCGGCATATACGACACACAGGAGAACTGCCGTGCCACTTCTTCGCGCACGTATTCTTTGATCTGCGACAGCAGCGTACTGTGGTCTCCATCGATGGTTAAGGCGTTGAGGTCGTCCGTCGTGGTAGGCCGCCGAACTAAGGCGCGCTGTTTACGCAGCTCGTCGAAGCTCTGGCACAAGATGGTAAGCTCAGCCACGGTCCGTGGGTCCTTTGCCAGCAGCACTTGAAAGGCATCGTCGTCAATGCCTTTTAAAATGTGCTTAATCTTCTCTTGCTCCGTCATCGATGG
This sequence comes from Hyalomma asiaticum, assembly GCA_013339685.2. Lineage (NCBI taxonomy): Eukaryota > Metazoa > Arthropoda > Arachnida > Ixodida > Ixodidae > Hyalomma > Hyalomma asiaticum. Next base: position 53,820,684 of record CM023484.1, read on the forward strand.
ATTCAGGCGCCTACAGAGGTCGACGACGTCCTCGATGTAGCTGGTAAATGTTTCCCCCTGCTGCTGTGCTCGTGCACGGAGGCGCTGTTCAGCGCGTAGCTTGCGCACGGCGGGGCGGTCGAACACCTCTGCAAAGCGCTTCTTGAACGCACTCCATGTAGCGATGTCGGACTCGTGGTTGTGGTACCACAAGCTAGCTACGTCTTTTAAGTAGAACGGCACGTTTTGCAGCTTAGATGGGTCGTCCCACTTATTGTGGCCGCTCACCTTCTCGAATGTCGCCAGCCAGTCTTCCACATCGTAGTCATCGGTCCCGCTGAAAAAGGGCGGGTCGCGCTGCCGCAGCGCGCCGGTTACGATGACATGAGGAGCTTGGGGGGCTGCTGGCGGGGCGGGTTCGTCTGCCATTATCGGGATAGCGGGTAGCGTCCGACTTCGTAGTTCCAGGTTTGATTACCCAGCACCTCCACCACTTTGGAAGGGGGTTTATTGTTCTTGGATAGCGTGTGGACAGGCGGTGCGACGATGGCAGCAGCCGTAGTTCTTGACACCGTCGTCAGCTCGAGATCAGGGCTCGTGCCTCTTCCTCAGGCCGTGTCCCACTGCAATGCGTGCGTTCGTGCTTCCCCACTACACTACTACTACATACATCGGGGACGCACGAAATGGCTGCTAATGGGGAATGAGAGACAGAAGAATTCGGCTTTTAGTTAACGCGCACGCTGCGAATTTTTTATTGTTCAACAACGCACAGGAGAAATCTCCCACCGGCACCACCTTGGAGGTCAAAGCGTAAGACTGGTTACGCACTACTACGACTACGACGAGGGACGAACGGGTGCCGCTTTAAGGAGCTTCGCCCCTAAAATACCGACTGCTCGCGCTGGGGAACCGTTCACCGGCCACCCATATATATAGGCACTGGATCTTGACTTGCAATGAAGTGCCGGTGGGAGATTTCACTTGTGCGTAGTTGAACCATAAGGATTCGTAGTGTGCGCGTTAACTAAATTAATCCGGAACTCGGCACGATCTACGATGAACCTCCGGAGCTTCGCCCACTCATTCACTCCGTGGATATGCTGTGAATTTTTTCTTTCATCCAAGCTTTTTTTTTTAGACTGTATTCCTCTACATGACCAGAAAGGCTCGTGCTACAGCAATCTCGAATTAATTTTCTTCCACACACCTCTGACCAGCTAACTTTTCCATCCAATATGAAACCCACAAATGGTAAAAGTATGAAAGATGATTGATTTATTTGTGGGGTTTAACGTCCCAAAACCAGTTCTGATTGTGAGAGACGCCGTAGCGGAGGGCTCCGGAAATTTCGACCACCTGGGGTTCTTTAACGTGCACTGACATCGCACAGTACACGGGCAGCTCAACATCTCGCTTCCATCGAAATGCAACCGCCGCGGCCGGGATTCGATCCCGCGACCTCCTGATCAGCAGCCGAGTACCATAACCGTTGCGGGGGCACTCGGCACGATCTACGATGAACCTCCGGAGCTTCGCCCACTCATCATCATTCACTCCGTGGATATGGTGGGAATTTTTTGTGAGCTCTTCAGGCAGGCAGCAATTGTAGCTGCCTGCAGGACAAAATAACATCAGAAATTCAAATAAGTTTCGAAATCAGTTCTTTTTATCGGAGAGAAGATGAGCTATGCTGTCACTGATCCGAACTTCGCAGTACAATCAGTTTCTTCTTCGTGTATAATTTACGTTGCGCGATAATAAGATAGAGGAAAAAAGATAGCCATTCCTCCCATTTAAAATGGCTGTCGAGTGTAGCCGTATAAATGGCACAGCAGCATGTATTAACGAAATGAAATGGGTCAAGGGCTCGTTTATTTGTTAGAAACAACCTAATGTGCAAAAAAAAAGAAGCCTTTCTAGGCCTCATTGTATTGTTTGTTGGTTCATTACGTCAGTATGAAGGGCAAATATAGTCTTTCTTTCTTTCTTTCTTTCTTTCTTTCTTTCTTTCTTTCTTTCTTTCTTTCTTTCTTTCTTTCTTTCTTTCTTTCTTTCTTTCTTTCTTTCTTTCTTTCTTTCTTTCTTTCTTTCTTTCTCTTGCACAGCCGTTAAAAAGATAGCGCACAGGAATCACCAGAAAAGGTAGAGAGAGACCACCAGATAATTCAACCCTGAAACACGTAATTTCGGGAGCCAGTCGATCAGCGCCTTCGACAAGTGGGACTGCAATACCACACGGAGTAAAAATTTGAGCAGAACCAGCGTACTGTGCATCTGGCTAGCCTTCTACATCCAGTCACTCGTGTCTCAAGCACACCCGACAGACAGACACACAAGGGCAAACCTTGTCAATAAACGTACTTGCTCACACGTATACGTGTGTATAGGTACACGCAATTTAAAGAAAAAATCACAGCATATCCACGGGGTGAATGATGATGAGTGGGCGAAGCTCCGGAGGGAATCATCGGTAACCGTGAACCTTCCGTGTAATTCGCCCAGTCGATCATCATGTAAAGACGTCTTACGCAGCCCCTTACACAGGCCGGAACGCGCACCGCGTTTGCCGACGCCATCACATGACTGCTGAGAGAGTATAATTAGGCGGAGAGGCCACAGCGTCTTACGCCAGCTTCTTACACGGGCCGTAACGCGCTAGCACAAACGCGTTAGAAACGCGTAGTCTTTCGTTAATGTTGGGTATTTACTGTCATCGTGGTGCATGTGTCCATGTGCGCTTCGTGGCGTAGTGGCTAGCGCCGCGCGTTCGGAAGCGAGGGGTCCCTGGTTCGATTCCGCGCTTCGGACACAACTTTCGGAATTCTTTTAGGGGCGAAGCTCCTTAAGGCGGCACCCGTTCGTCCCTCGTCGTAGTCGTAGTGCGTAACCAGTCTTACGCTTTGACCTCCAAGGTGGTGCCGGTGGGAGATTTCCCCTGTGCGTTGTTGAACAATAAAAAATTCGCAGCGTGCGCGTTAACTAAAAGCCGAATTCTTCTGTCTCTCATTCCCCATTAGCAGCCATTGGCATGTTCCAGTAGGAAACGTTAGTAGAAGTAGCAGTGTAAGTGTTAGCTAAAAGCCGACTTCTTCTGTCTCTCATTTCCATTAGCAGCCATTGTTTACCTCCAAGGTAGTGCCTGGTGAGATTTCTCCTGTGCCCCGGCACTGCCCCGGCAAACGCGAGAGACAACGTTGGCGCAGGCAGCGTCTCCTAGCGAGTTTCTTGATTGAGAAATACCGACTGCTCATAGACTGCTCGCGTTGGAGAAGCGTTCAAAGGCAAAACCCATCTGCAACCAGTGTAAGAACCACTTAGCTTACATTTCACCGACCACAAAGCGGTCATAATGAAAGGACAACGGAAACCAGCAATAAAAGTTTGATAAAACATTTAATCAATCGTTTCACGTCAATTTTATCGGGCGAATTAACGGAACAAATTTCACGGTTTAACCGATGATTACTTCCAGGAGCTTCGCCCAATCTCATCATCATTCACCTCGTGGATCTGCCGTCAATTTTTTTAGGGGCGAAGCTCCTTAAAGCGGCACCCGTTCGTCCCTCGTAGTCGTAGTCGTAGTGCGTAACCAGTCTTACGCTTTGACCTCCAAGGTGGTGCCGGTGGGAGATTACTCCTGTGCGTTGTTGAACAATAAAAAAAAATTCGCAGCGTGCGCGTTAACTAAAAGCCGAATTCTTCTGTCTCTCATTCCCTATTAGCAGCCATTGGCATGTTCCAGTAGGAAACGTTAGTAGAAGTAGAAGTGTTAAAAGCCGACTTCTGCTGTCTCTCATTCCCAGTAGCAGCCATTGTTTACCTCCAAGGTAGTGCCTGGTGAGATTTCTCCTGTGCGTGATTAAACAATAAAAATTTTGTTCAAAACGCCGTTGATTGATGAAATAAACCAACGAAAGACGCCAGATGTTTTGTAAAAGCAAAACGAAAAGACGCCAGATGTTTCTAAAGCAAAACGAAAAGACGCCAGCTGCTTAACGAAAGACGCCAGATGTTTCTAAAGCAAAACGAAAAGACGCCAGCTGCTTAACGAAAGACGCCAGGTAAAGCAATGGTTTTCATCTGCAACCAGTGCAAGAACCACTTAGCTTACATTTCACCGACCACAAAGCGGTCATAATGAAAGGACAACGGAAACCAGCAATAAAAGTTTGATAAAACATTTAATCAATCGTTTCACGTCATTTTTATCGGACGAATTAACGGAAGAAATTTCACGGTTTAACCGATGATTACTTCCAGGAGCTTCGCCCAATCTCATCATCATTCACCTCGTGGATCTGCCGTCAATTTTTTTCTCATAAAACTAGACGTGGCTACCTACTACTACTACTATTACATACTACAGAGGAGGGACAGACCTACACCCTAAGGAGCCTCGCACCCCCCCCCCCCCTCCAAAAAAAAATTGTGCGAGCACGACAGAGCGCAGGAAGAACAAGAATTACAGCATATCCACGGAGTGAATGATGGTGAGTGGGCGAAGCTCGGGAGGTTCATCGTAGATCGTGCCGAGTTCTGGATTAATTTAGTTAACGCGCACGCTACGAATCCTCATGGTTCAACTATGCACAAGTGAAATCTCCCACCGGCATTTCATTCCAAGTCAAGATCCAGTGCCTATATATATACATATATAAGGGTTGCCGGTGAACGCTTCTCCAACGCGAGCAGTCGGTATTTCTCAATCAAGAAACTCGCTAGGAGACGCTGCCTGCGCCAACTTTGTCTCTCGCGGGTGAAGGCGCGTTCTCCTTCTTTGCGAGCTGGTACAGCGTTCCTCTAAGAAAGAGCGTTTCCATAGCCAACGCGCGCCTTTCGCTCTCTCTCTGTCTCTCTCTCTCTCTCTCTCACAAGACAGCAGAGGCACGCGCTGGGAGGCAGCGCCGGGAGAGAGAGAGGCACGCGCCGGGAAGCACGCGCCGAGGCGAACGCCGAGGGCGAGCGCGTGCCGGGAGGCACGCGGGTTACGCCTGACGCCTGACGCGTGACAAGGTTAGACTAAGAGGAGCTTCGCCCCTAAAAAAAAAAAAAAGAGGACGAAGGAACGTCTCTCTTCCTTCTGTCGGTGGCACAAGGGGTTGACCATTCGAGCGTCCACGGTAGAAAAGGTCAAGCAAGAGAACAGGAAAGACGGCGGAAAGGCTTGGCCCATCGCTTAAGATTGCCACTGCTCCACACGGCGCCAGTGTGCGCTAGAAATCGAGGCGCATGTGCGTTTGTGTACGTACACATGCCAGCGCGTGGCGTTTCCCCAAGTGTCGCACGACATTCCCTGCGTTTGACCGCTGGCTGCCGTTCTCTTGGGATGCCTTGAAGAGACCGCAATCTCTATTCACTGAAGCAAGAGGAATTGCTTCTACATCGCGTCCACGCGACTATATGGCGGCAGATACAGCTCTCCTATCCCCCTCTTTTTTCCTTTCACACCCGCCACAACCTTTCCCTACCCGCGCCCAATTTCCTTCTCCCGTCCTTCGTATCTTAGATTCGCCATCTTCGTTTTGATTCCGCGCGGACGGCACTGGCTGAGTGTTTGTTGATTTTCTCGGCCTGGGACTTATAAGCGACAAGGGATGTGCCATACAGGCACGTCGTTTCAGCGGTTGCTCTTCCATCTTGCCACCAACGCCCCCCTCCCCCGCTTTCGCGCCTTTTCTCCTTGTTCCCCCACACACGCACAAACTGTGATTTCTTGCCTGCTTATCTCCCGTTCTTTTTGCGTATACTCGCGGTCCCTGTGGGATGGCGTCTGAGCTCAGCTGTAAGATGAAGCCGCAGAGTAAATTGAGACGTAGTAGCGGGGATGCTTACTTCAGCACGGGGGGACGGGAGATAAGGGGCTATCTGGCACCGTCATCTCTGGGAGAACTGTATATATATATATATATATATATATATATATATATATATATATATATATATATATATATATATATATATATATAGCCGACGTTCCATACAACACCGGTGGCTAATGAATCGTTCGGAAGGGTTCAGCCGCACGTCTGCATTGGTGCGGAGGAGGCCGCGGACGTCATTTATCACGTTTTATATGCGAATTCATAGCTTTACTGTGGACGCCCCGCAAGGAGCGGCAGGGTATTTAAAACCTATATAAGGTATTCGAAGGAGTCGGATGTCGGTTTGCAGAACATTAATTTCACCGAGATACCAGTCCCACTGAAGCATTAACAGCGTTCATATTTTTTCGCAACTTCAAGTGAATCTTTATTGCGGAAGTTGTCACGGGTAACCCGAAACTGCGGTTTTCTGTGAAGCTGCCAATAATTAAAGGAACTGTCTACCGTCCTTCATCGCTCTCCCATTTTTTTTTTTTGGCTTAATAGAAAGCGTACCTTTCGAAGTGTCCCAGCGTTCAGTAGTTTCTCCAGATGATGAGTAGACATTATTAAAACAGGATTTTTTCATCTACGAAGTCACTCCTTTCCTACGTGTACAGACGCCGGCAACAATGGTACTGGGCGCGATGCGTCGTCGTCTCCCTGACAACCCTTTTGGGCGCGGGAGTCCTCCTCTCAACAGGAGCCTGTTCCAAGGACATCACAGAGGTGACCAGGAGGAGAGGCGAGGGAAAGTCGGCGCGCGGGGGTACGCCTCGGACATGCAGCGCCGCATGCATGACAAGCGCAGTACTACGCGCCTGTACAGGCAGACGAATTCGAAGGTAGCGTCATGTTCGCCACCCCGAAACCAACGAAAAAAAGAACGAATTGCTCTTGCATGCTATAAAAAGGTGTCTCATAGGGTGAAGTACGCTTCTAAGACATGCATAACTGTTTTTCAGCAAAATATATGCGCCTGCGTGGGCTGGTTCTCGTACACTTGGAAATTGACAAACACGCTGTTGGGTGTCGCTAGCGACGTTTTTTTGTGCCACTTTTAGAGCAAAATAAAAACGCAATTCATTTTTTGTGGGGTGAAAGCATGCTTGTTCCCGTAAATGTGATGCACGATCTGCCTATATTTACTAAAACCGAGTGATGGATTGAATTCCGAACGCGCGCTCCGCCGCTTATATACACACCGCCCGCGTTCGAGGGAGAGGAGTACGGGGGAGAGGTCCGCACCCCCACTGCGCATGCTCGGCTTGCTGAACGCCCGGTGGGCCGGCAGGAGACGAGCCGCGCATGCGCAGTGGGGGTGGTGACGGCGCCGCCGACGCCGAAGCGCGACATCGTGCGACTAAGAAATGCTCCGCATTTAGAACTTTCCGAGCGGTAGAAAGTATCTTTAACTGATGAAGCGTCAGGTACGCGGTGTTAGCACTAAGGAGCCAGCGAGCGAAATGAAGTGTCGTACTTTCAGTGGTGCGCTTCTTAGATATAATTCATTGACTGGTTATATATGCTTTACAGAGTCGGCAGATCCCACGTATTGTGGGGTTCGATGTCATGCGATGCAGTCAGTGAGTAAATTGCTTAGAATAATAATAATTGTGGTTCGCCTAAGGAAGGTAGGCTATCATTCCAGCTCTTGTCCGGAGAACGTCTCAGCATCCGTGGGGCAGGGGAAAAGGGTCGAGAGAGTAGAAAGGAGAGAAAAGCTGTAGTGAGGGGCTCTGGAAATTTTGTCCGCCTGGAGTTCTTGAACGTGCGACGACATCGCACAGTGCACGGGCCTTTAGTATTTTCGCCTCCTTCGACTGCGGACGGTTCGGCAGTCGGACACCATAACCACTAAACCACCGCGGCGGAGTGGGATTGTTTCTGCCGAATAGTGATAGAAGTAAGACCAACGTCTTCGTGATGCAAAAAGAACCCATGTGACCAGGCCGTAAGGAAATTTACGAAAGCGCCCATAACCGATCACATGTGGCACGTGCTTGCACATCCCAGACTGGCATACGTGGGTATGTGCGGTAGGGGATCTTACATGGAGCGGAAGCGTGCTTCAGATTTCTTAAGGAATAAAGAAATGCGTAATGTCTCGCATATGTGTTTGAGAATGCTGACCGAAATTTCTAACACGCGTGGTTTCCCATTTAGGCTCATTAAGTATTGGCAACGTCTCGCCCAAAAATGCGTGCTACAAAAGCACGCCTTAAGGTGCACAATGTTGGTGCGTTACCACATGGTACAGCTTAGTGCACTACTATATGGTATAACTTAATACTCCACCAGTGCACTACAGGCTTAAGTTGCACAGCGCCCCTCCACGGTGGTCTCGTGGCAATGGCACGCGACTGCTCATCCGAAGGTCGCGGGATCGAATCCCGGCCGTGGCGTTTGCATTTCGACTGAGGCGAAACGTTGAGGCCCGTGTGCTGTGCGATGTCGGTGCACGGTAAGGAACCCCAGGTGGTCGAAATTTCTGGAGCCCTCCACTACGGCGTCTCTCATAATCGTATCGTGAATTGGGGACTTAAAACCCTAGAAATCAATCAAATCAATAATAATTGTGCTTCGGTTAAGGAAAGTTCGCTATCTTCTGCGGCTTTTGTCGGGAGAACGTATCATCCGTGACGGTATGGGAAATGGTCTGAAGGAGACAGAGAGAGAGAGAGAGAGATGATGGGCGGAAGGCAGGGAGGTTAACCGGAAGAGAAAATATCCAGTTTGCTACCCTGCACTGGGGAAGGGGTGAAGGGAGACAGAAAGAGATGGAAAAAGAATAAAGAAAGAGAGAGGTCAAATCGCGCACACACGCAAGCACGGCATGTGTCACAGACGGTTCACGAGGCCCGTTGCGCGCAAAAACTTGAGCACAGCCTTCGTGGCTTTCTGCTGCGAGACACTGTCTGTCCGGCATTCCAATATGGTTTGCTCGGACAGCGGTCGACCATCAAGGCGTGACAATTCTGTGGCGAGAGTCTGTCGCTGGGAGCAGTACCCAGGGCAATCGCAGAGGACGTGCACAATTGTTTCCTCGCTGCCGCAGTGAATACAGGCAGCACTGTCTTCCAGTCCAATGCGACAGCTGAAACTTCTTGTGAATGCCGTGCCTAGCCACAGGCGGCAAAGTACGGTAGTTTCACAGCGGGTAAGCCCACGCGGAACTCGAAGTTGTAGTGATGGGTCGAGGCGGTGCAGACGGGTATGCAGAAGACCAGGAGTGTTCCACAGCGCTATAGTCATATCACGCGCAAGCGAGCGAAGTTTTCTTACTGCATCCGTTCTTGACAGTGGGATGGCTTGCAGCACTCCAATTTCGTGGGCACGTTTCGCAGCATTATCTGCGTGCTCGTTGCCGATTATTCCAGAGTGGCCTGGTAGCCACTGAAACGTGATGTCATGGCCTTTGTCGGTTAATTCGTGATAGAGCTGTCGTGTTTGAAGCACTAATTGGTCTTGCGGCCCGCTACGTAAGGCCGATAAAAGGCACTGAAGGGCTGACTTGGAATCTGTAAAGATGGCCCATTTCTGTGGTGGCTCTCCATCGATCACGCAAAGTGCGGTGCGTAGTGCCTCAAGCTCCACGGCTGTCGATGTTGTGCCATGAGACGTCCTGAACAGCACATCTACTGCTTTGGCAGGGAAGGTCACAGCTCCTGCAGATCTGCCTGCTGCTGTTGAGCCATCAGTGTAAAGCTGAAGATGATTCCTGTAGTCCTCATGTAGCATTAGTAGAGACAGCTGTTTGAAAGCCGGCGGTGAGAGCTCCGCTTTCGTCCGAATCCCTGGCACTGTCAGCCGTACCTTTGGACGGGCCGAACACCAAGGAGGCGTCGGAAGTCTCTCAGCAGGAGTATAATTCTTTGGGAGGCACTCGCGGAATGCCGATATCCTCTTACAAAAAGAGGCACCGGGCCGGTCTTCTGGAAGCGAGGCGAGGTGGTGAGCAGGAGCACGAGCTAGGTGTCGAATGTGTGTCCTAAGCACCTCCAAAGTGATGTGAGTGGTGGCAGAAAAGATAAGAACGCCATAGGGGAGGGCTCCGGAAATTTTGGCCAACTGGAGTCAATCAATCAGTAACACAAGCCAAATTTATGTAGAAAATGCCCGAAATTACAGAATAATGATAACGTTTACTGATGACACTTACTTCGAACAGGAGCGGCGAGATATAATGGCGTAGCTCCAGTGAGCTAAGTGTGTGTCACAATACCGCGATACTGCGTGCTAATGTCGTTGATAGGTTTAATACCTACGCTTTGGTGACAATTACCGGCTGAGGTGTCGCGCCTCTAAGCTCATGGTGACGGGTTCAGTTTTCGACCATGTCGGTAGCGAACTTCGGCAGAGGCGAGACGATTAAACTGCGGGACCCCCGCTACGATGTCATTCATTATAATGTCATTGTCCTGATATTAAAAACCCCTAATTTAATCAGGCACAATGTCCATGCCAAGTCATACGTACCGTAACATTGATTGTTAGAAACGTGTCAGCCGGAACGTCAAAACGTTTTACGCGTGTGACGAGGATTAACGAGAGGGATCACATATTCCACGTAACCTTAACACGCCAAACGTCAAGGGAAGGGTAAGGGAGGGAACGCATGAATAAATGGCTCAACGGAATATTCGAGGCGTTGGCTGCTGAATAACAATGGTGGAATATCACATATTTTTTTTGTTTAGAGAAACTAACTTATGCATACAGCGTTGACAGCGGAGCGTATCTCAGTCCTCGCGCCATATTTCGGCGCCTCAGTTCCACCGAGAATCGACGAAAAGCATAATGAGGAAGTTATGCCGCTCGCAAAAACTTGCGAAGCCGCTTTGGAACCCTGTGTTTACGTCGGAACGCCGCCAAACTGCGCCTAACGCCGCGATGTCATTGTTGTCGGCTGAAGGCTGTTGCAGCGATTGTGGAAAAAACAAAGGAAAAAAAAAGATTGGGAGCAAAGTAAGGGAATTTGTCGTCTTCCTTCCGACAGCAACGACGCGACGACAATTCCCTCTTTCTCTCTGTTTTCCTCTCTTTATCTATCTCTTATATCTCCCGTCAAAACAACTCGCGCTGCGGTCTTCCGTTTGAGCGAGTACATCTCGTAAGCGTGTCCTATTGTCGGCTACGAAAGGATCGCTCGCGTCATGCCTGAGTAACGCCGTTTGCTACCGCGTTACGTTTATTTATTCATGTAGCTTTCAAAACAAGCTTTGACGTTGTACGATCTCGTGCGGCGGAAGAGGAAAAGGAAACGGTATCAGGTTGGTAAGGAGAGCACGCTCACAACTGGAAGACGAAGTTTCCCGCTTCTTGAAAGTCAACGTATCTGTTGAAGTTATACGCGCGGCCTGATTCGCGAAGGGGAATGCGCGCACTCCCTTTGTGCGGAGCGCAGCCGTTCGCGGAGGCTGTGTCACAGGCTAAAGTACAACGCCAAGGCATCACCTCACGCAGTCTAGGAACGCAATAATAATAATAATAATAATAATAATAATAATAATAATAATAATAATAATAATAATAATAATAATAATAACAGTCGTCGTTGTCAGCCTCCTCCACCTCATCGTCATTAGCCATGGTGTGTGCGAAAGCGAATGGCGAAGAAACTAGCACGGTAACTGTAGACGCTATCTATTATGCTACCCTACTCGTAGGATGGATGAAGAGTAATTTTTAAAAGAAGGTAATAAAGCTTCGACAGGGGCTATAATTGGTATGTCACCCTTAGTGTACAGCGCTAAAGTATTACCAAAAGACGAAATCACATACGTAAATACGACACACACATGCGCATGTGTGTGTCGTATTTGCGTATGTGATCTCGTCCTTTGGTACTAATTGTTTAGCGCAGTACACTTAAGGACTCATTCGGGCACTTGATCCATTACTGCAAATAAGCCCGTTTGACTTTCTGTACTGTTCTCCTTTGGGTCCGTTCTCCCCATGACCTTTTCTTTCACAACACGCCGCCTAGCAAGCTCGGCCATATCAAGGGTACACTAAAGGCGTTGCTTATTAAAGACGAAACAGCTCCAGGCGACCGATGCAATCTGCACGTTCGCGCTGAACGTACTCGAGGGAATCAACAGTTCTAGTGCCGCATTTGTACGGGTCGGTGACGTACACCCCCTACGCACCGCCGACAATGCAATGCGGTGTCATGGCGCGAAATAATTTTACACCGGGACATTTAGAACCTCGCTATTTGCTCCACGTCCCAATAAAGTCTGTCTGTCTGTCTGTCTGTCTGTCTGTCTGTCTGTCTGTCTGTCCATATAATTGCCTTCAGGTCCCTGCTACTTGATAGCGATAGCGACAATGATAGTGCTACATGATACTTCGACGAAAAGCCAGCACTGCAGGACACGGACGAGAGAGAACACACGCATACGCACCAACGCCGGACTGAACGAAACTTCGACGAAAAGCCAGCAGTGCTGGCTTTTCGTCGAAGTGATCATGAACCAACCAGCCGAGCTCTTCACTCTCCTTAAGCTACATGATAGCGACATCACGATATCATGATAGTGGTATCATGACTGATAGTGATCGTACACTTATAGTACAGAGAAGAAAACAAAGCAGAAAGTAAAGAATGTGAAGACGACTTGGAGACACGATACGCTGCAACATACGCCGTGTTGTGTATCAGCAATGCGCTAATGGCGAGAGAAAGAGAAACTGCGACAGAGAGAGAGAGAGAGCGCGATACAGAGACACGAAGAAAAAAGAAAGGGAGGGGGGGGGGGAGGACAGACAGGTACTATATAATGCAAGAAACGTTAGTTGTGGTATTCCACAAAAAGAAAAAAAAGCGAAATACTTCTCATTTCCTTAACCTTGCAATGCTTTTCTAAGCCCCCACAGCGCTGCTGGTCACTGATCTTTGCGACAGCAAAGCCATGTCCTAATTTATTTTCTTTCAATCTTTCCTTCGTTCTTTCTTCGGTAGGAAACCTAAGGCGTTCATGCTGTATGCGACGTGAAGTTTCCGCTAGATTTTACGAACACGCGCTGACGCCTGTTTTGTATTAGCAGCCATAATTCATGAATTGAGGCTGTATGAATAAAAGTTGCAATTCAGCGGAGTATTTTTATGGCTCAATAATGCGCTGCGCGCTATATGGCAAAAGTGAACGTACTTTAGGAACTCGCGGGCTACAGTTTGCTAATCACAGTTCGCCTTCGCTGGCGCAGATGGGACGGTGCATACTGGCAGAAAAGCAAAAAAAATTACAATTCTATCACCTCAACACCGATTTATGGATAAACTGGAGATGTAACCTAGCATTTTTTTTTATATTAAGAGCTACATGGTAGGTTCTCCCAACTGTGTAATAGGATGAGACAAGTGTGCGCGATTTCCAACCCTTTTTCGAACGAAATTGCAAGTTCCCTCTTTCGCGCAGTGTAATAATATTTGGCTCACATGCTCATGGGAGCCTTCCCTGCTTATCGGCAGTCTTTTTTTTTATTACGGTCAAACAGTGTTGTAGGGCCGATTTAAATGTCACCAGCGTCACTGATCGCCATCGCAGCGTTGGTTTCGGGTTGGATTATCGGCTGTGATAGGACGCCTTTGTCGGCGCGTGTTTCCTCTCGCAGTCTAATTCGGATACGCAAGCAAATTTCGGAACAGGCAACGCACAGTACTGTTTCTTGTTTCTTGCTAGCTTCTTGCCTCTGCGCGGCGTAGTGTTGTGAAAGAAAGAAAGAAAGAAAGAAAGAAGGAAAGAAAGAAAGAAAGAAAGAGAGAGAGAGATGGCACTTGCTCCTTATGATCTCTTCGTCTTCCTTCGTAACTTGGAAGTCTTAATATAGCACGTATTTTCGGAGTACATCGCACTGTACACGCTCCCTATATAGTCTATGCCGCGGTGCCCAGTAACGCGACGCCGAAGCGGAGCATTAGGTGCCTCCCGCTGACACGGATATCCCCGGAAATACAACGTCGAGAATACAGCCCGATGTTGTCAGGGTAAAGGCGAGATCCACGTGAAATGGTCTTTCGTTTGGCCACCTCTGATTTCACCATGGTTCTCGTCCTTAATAGCTATTTCCCGTTAGTCTCTCAACCGTCTTATGGGCCATTCGATACGACGATTGATAAGACTTTCTCTTACAAGCAGTTCTGGCCGGGAACAAGTTGTATCGAGAAAAACGTCGTGCAGGCATCCACCGCAGTTGAAATTAACGAGTGTGTTTGGTTGTATAAGGTGCCCGAAACCATGTCAGAGATGGCTGTAAACGAACTAATCTTATTAAACCGAAGCTTTACGCCACTATCACCGACAACGTCCTCATCGCCAGCGCTTTGTACAAAGGATGGCGTACAATGTATAGTATTGCATTTCACATCTTTGGACCCTTCATTTCTTGAGCGAGATCGTGTGTCCAGGGTGAGCTTGAAGGTTCACCGCGGACACTCGGCGCCACCACAGTCGTAAAAAATGACGTTTCGCTCACTGAGTTGCGAAATTTCTGGCGTTTCGTCTTCAGCTGCGTTATTGAAAGCGGCGAATACGGCTCCGGAAGTTTGCTCCGCCTCTTAAGCGTCGCTTATGCGGTGAGGCTCGAGTTTCCTATTCACGATTTGGATCGAGACCATGCACTGGCTTCATCATACACCAGTGATTCGATTGGTGGCGGCGCAGTTAGCATATCGGCAAAAAGGTTTCCGCTTCGAGTGACGCCTTCTGAGAATATGTTTTGTTTAACTATATAACGGAAGCGCAATACCTATCTGAATTTGTCGGTATTGAATGAGCCTGAGTGGGGCACATTTATTAAAAATAAAAAAAAATTACATGTCGAACTTACTGTCATGCGGAAACGATTGCGGGATCTGATGCGCACCGCGAAGCAGCGCAAGCTAAATTCACCGAGGTTACAGTGCCTTTACCGCAATCTAAGAACGGAAAATAGTTTGCTCCGCCGGCTGCAGTCACAGAAGGGCTTCAAGCGAGATGGGCAAAGAGCGCCTCGCGTGAAAATACCGGGAACCTCTGCATCGCGCTCTATGACGACAGAAATGTAATATGCAGAATCCACATTTATTCGCGATATACGGTAACGTCGGAGTGTACGCAAAGCGAAGCTTCCACGAGGCGGTCAAATAAACTGTGGCCTACTTACGGTGGCGAGTACATATCCGTACGATTTCGCGATATGATATGCGTCTCGTGCAGTGATTGCATTCATGTACTCCAAGACGTCATGCGGAATTCCGTCTAGATTTCTCGCGTTACAGTGGCACGTTATCGTTCTGAGTTCAGAACTGAATGTCTCAACCCAATGTCAGACCAAATCACTAATGGAATGACCGAGCAGTAAAAGTAAATCAAAGCTGCCGCTCAATACAATTAGCCATGTCGTTGCGAGGTGTTTTATTTGCAGGCCTATATTGTGTGCTCAATTTTTATGTAGTATCGGGACAACTAGTGACGCTGATTAACGCTCCTGTTGTTGCACATATATAAGTGCCTAAGAAAACGTATGGGGGAGCAGCTGCCGCCTTGACAACTACAGCCTTTGCCACCGGTGGGAGCAAAACTATTGCGAAGGAGAGCAAGGCGCTTTTGTGTGCAGTGTGTTTCTGCCCCCACGGTGTTGCGCCACATTAGGAGCACGTGTCATTGCGCGCAAACGCGGACGCACACGTTCTGCGCAGGCGCGTCACTGAGACGCAGGGGCGGCACGTCGTTGATGGCATCGGCGACGTCAGTAGAGGTTAACCAGCCATGGATACCATCGTCACAAGGTCAAAAGGTCACATTCGATGAGGCTCGCGCCACCGACCGCACAGAAACGCAGCTGGCGGCTCTCTCATGTCTTGAAGAAGGCTAAGCTAGCATGCGTTAGCAATTTGCAGCCTGGCTTTCGTCCACTAGTGCTACAAGAGTGCAACACCTGCCGAACTTCACTTTCGTCAAGGTGCTTTTCCTTTACCTTACAAACGCTACGTATCAATAAAAAAATGTACAGACTACTACTCCACCAATGCTTTGCGTTAGGGCTCGATTGCGTGTTAATTTGTTGACTTCACGTCTGAGCAGACTTGAGAACTGTGTACTGTTAGAAGGCTGAAGTACCACGTAACAAAAACTTCGCGTGCCCTGATTTGACGCAAGAAAAACAGGCTCTCCTTATCGTGCAGGACACTCCTTCCTCTCGCCAAAGCACTGTTAATAAAAACGGAATATTTGCATGACTAAACAACAAGGACACTAGAAGAACAACGCAACAGCGCTCGTGTTGAGCCGTCCTTCTAGTGCTCTAGTGCCCCTGTTATTTCGTTTGCGCTGTGCGTAAAGCTTCAGTTTTACCGATTCGCCCAATGAACCGCCTTAATTAAACTGACGGAACGCACTCTCTACCTCAAACACAAGGCGTTTTATATCCCACAGAAGTCCCGTGGGCCTCAGAGCCCGAGTATCTCGTCCGCACCTCCGATTTCCCAGCAGTCGTCACGGTCACCGCCACACGTTTCTCTGCAGTGTTCTAGAAGGTGCTGGTAGAGGCTGCACGGATCTAGCATCGAGCTTCCGCAAAACATGCAGTCCAAGTCCAGGTTATCGATCGCTACGTAGTCCTCTCGGTGCCACTGCTGCTCCTGGGGAGGCACTTGTTCCTCCTGAAGTGCCACCTGTCGCTCCTCAAACGACAGCCCTAGCTCTAGAAGTGCCGCCAGCTCTTCCTGGTGCGCCGTTGACTGGGAGCCCACGACGAAGACCTGTTCCTCCGCGCTCTCCTGCTCAAGAAACGAACTAGCGCTTGCCGTAAAGTCTTCCGCGTGTTCCTCATTGGTGACTCCGGCAATCTCTGCAATCTGCGGCACCTGGAGCTCCCTACTGTTCTTCCTCATCTCTTCTTCGGCGTCATGCATGGCCATATGCTCGAAGAAGGTGGACGCGTAGCGGAAACCCCTCTGGCAGACTGAGCAGACGATGTTTATCTTGGGCGCGTGCACCAGTCGGTGCCTCATGAGGTGGTGCTTCTGGCTGAAGCAGCGGCCGCACAGCGCGCACTGGTAAGGTCGGAAGTCCGAGTGCGTGATCTCGTGCGTTCGCAGGCCGGACATTCGCTTGAAGTCCTTGCCGCACTGGTGACACGTGTTGCTCGTCTGGCCGTGCTGGGTTCGCATGTGACGCCGCATGTTGTAGCGGAGGCTAAACGTCCGGCGGCACACCGGACACCGGTGCACCTGCGCTGGCTTGGGGGCTGGTGGCTTCGGTGGAAGAGGCGGCTCGACGACGGTCTCAATCTGAAGCTGAGACCACGGGAGGAAGACAACGTTACTTGGGATATACTATAAGTTAGTCAAGAACTAACGCTTAGCTGGGTGGCGCAAAAATAGGAAAAAGAAAAAAAAAACGAGCAAAGTACGTGCAATGGCCGGGAGCAGATTTACAACTATAGGTCTATATGGATACTCATCAGGCTAACACGTACCAGACAACTAGGATGAAGAATTGCACAGATTTCGTGACATTCCTATCAGAGACACATCCCCATAATAAAATTTGCATGCCAAGTGAACCACGTCATTGGCATGCGGAGAGGCAAAGAAAGATCTACTGCCTTAAATGAAAAACGTGATGCCATGGAAATAAACTGGCATGTGGGAGACCATGTGTCGTCTAAGAACTTCAGCTTTCTTGCATA
The DNA here is from genome assembly GCA_013339685.2 of Hyalomma asiaticum. NCBI lineage: Eukaryota > Metazoa > Arthropoda > Arachnida > Ixodida > Ixodidae > Hyalomma > Hyalomma asiaticum. The sequence continues at coordinate 53,838,206 of CM023484.1, forward strand.
CAAGATCAGTAATCCTCGCAAAATAAGGCTGTAGGACTGTGTAGTATGTCGTTCGATCTAAACAGGCAAAATACCTTCTCTAACTACGGCGTTCATACACAGCGCCTGCATTGAATATCGAGGTAAACGCGAGTGTTCGTGCAGCCTGGCTATACCCTCTCGTGCCCTTTCACTGGAAGTGCGCTCCGCCCGCAGGCGCGATTCAGTTGATATGCAAAGCTCATAATGGGTTTTGGACACGGATAACATGGAAGAGGCATAGTTCTTTGTCAGAGCTGTGTGGAACGTGTTAGTGTTGTGAGTACTCATATAGACTCGCTTTAGCGTTCTATGGGCAGGCGCACACTTCCCATACAGTTGGAAGTGTGCACCCGTCTTGTCCACGTACCTTGCTTCGTAACCGTTTTTTCGCAGTCTACCTTTTATGTTAAATGGTTCGCCAATTAGCCCAAAACAGCAGCTTTAATGCAACTTTTGCCGGCCTCCATGGTGTAGTGGCTCTGGCATTTGACTGGTAACCCGAAGGTCGCGGGATCGAATCCCGACCGCGGCGGCTGCATTTCGATGGAGTCTAAATGATGGGGCCCGTGTACCGTGCGATGTCAGTGTACGTTAAAGAAGCCCAGGTAGTCGAAACTTCCGGAGCTTTGCACTAGGCAGTCTCTCAGTCATATCGTACTTTGGGACGCAGAACACCAGAAGTTGGTTAGCTATTGCGGCATTAACACTCCTAAGAAAATATTTACCGCATGTGTGCGTCACGAACAGCGTTTGTTGCGAGCGAACAGCTAAATGTCCGCGATGATGAAAAAGTCGTTGAACAGGTAATGTTCACCAGGGCCTTCACCAGGACCTTGGTGAAGGCAAGTCCGCTTGCCGAAGCGTTGGCTCTAACGACATTGCGTGTTAAACGACCTTTTCAGCACTAGATCGAGCCTCCATCTTAGAGCGCCTGTTTAGACGCTTCCATTTTAGAGCGTCGTCGAATTAATGCGACGACGCTCTAAGGGTACAGATTGTGTTATGTAGTTCCTGAGGCATTCTGAAGCGCATCGTGCGGCACGCAATAAACGAATCGTATAAAAGTTGTCAATTCGAACGGCGTCGGACCTGAGGAGCACTCCTCTTGTGCTTGAATAACACTTCATGTTGCCAATGTAGCGAATCTTCTGTAAGATTAAAACTGTACGTGCGTTTGTTTTTGTCGTTGTGCACCATACCAAAGCGCTATAACGTAAATGGGAGTTAAACAAAGCGTTGTGAATCTGCACTTTGGCCTTGTAGGAAGTTGACTACGACGTCGTGACGGAACACCTGTCACGAAAGAGAGCCTTTTTTTTACAAGGGCAATTTACATGCATGTCCACGGTAGGATGTGAAGGAAAGTACATGCCAGGAATATTGAGACTGTCAATAATTTCAATTTTCTGGCCTTCAAATGCGACAGCATTACTTATCTGGAGCAATCTATTCTTGAAGCTAAAAATAATTACATTAGCTTTGTTCGCGTTGACCTTAATTAGATATAGCTGAGATCAGGAGAATAACCTTTTCAGCAATTCATTACACCCCGTTGTTAAGTTGCTTTTTTAGGATATTACGACAGTGCTGTCACGAGCATATAAAATAAATTCGGTTTTATTATCACCTTTTACAGTATTGTTTGTGTAGGCGCTAATTAAAAGCGGCACTAATACACTTACTTTTGGCACGCCAAATATGTTTATCAGAACACCAGTCCCGTAACGCTAGCTTGCTTTGTATTTCTTGCTGCGTTCTATCCCTCGAAATATTGCCCTAGATAAAATGCTAAGTTTCTATTTCACGTATACTTATTTTTACAAATGAACGTTATTACCACTGTCGTGAGCGATATGAGCAGGCACACGCGAATGCATACGAAATTGCCTCGAACCCCAATTTCTGCTATGCCCCGGCTCCGGCTGGCGTTGTCAAAGTTGAAGCGGAAAGGGTGAGGCTCGTTATGCATACTGCAAACCCCAAATCTGTTTCTACGACACACGAGAACCCCAGGTGGTCAAAATTTCCGGAGCCCTCCACGACGGCTTTTCTCTCCTTTCTATCTCTTCGCTCCTTTTCTTCCCCGCCACGGTGGTCTAGTGGTTATGACACTCGGCTGATGATCCGAAGGACGCGGGATCGAATCCCGACCGCGGCGGCTGCATTTCGATGGAGGCGAAATGTTGAGGCCCGTGTGCTGTGCGATGTCGGTGCACGTTAAAGAACCCCAGGTGCTCGAAATTTCCGGAGGCCTCCACTACGGCTTCTCTCATAATCAGAGCTGGCTTTGGGACGTTAAACCCCAGAAATCAGTCACTCTCTTTCCCCTATCCCCACGGACGCTTAGCCGTACTCCCGACATGAGCTGCAGAAATCAGCGTCCTTTCCTAAACCGAACCACAATCATCAACGTATGGGACGCGTTAATAGCTTGATCGATTCACATTGCAGCGCCCGTATAGTGACGCGCTCGGGCAGCAACGAGCACTGTTCATTTTTTTATTCTTACGTATTTTGCTGTATCCCGATTTCGCGTGTGGAACACGCCAGACAAACGAGTAAACGAAAACCAGAACGAATGACAGCGGCGTTTTGTGCAGAACAGTAGACATCACGCTGCCGCGCTGAGCGTGCTTTATCGTCGCGAGCGGCAGGTAATATGCATACACTGCCGTATTGTGGAAAAACTAGCGTACTGGTAGCGCAAACAATTACCATAACAGCAGCGCTCTTCCCAAGCTGCTTCCGATAGCGACCGCGGCGAACAGCGACATTACGGTTTCGAGGCCATTTGCTACGCGCTTGCGTGTTCCTGCGCATAAAGACTCCCGATAGCACGTTACAGGTATGTATGCCCCCCCCCCCCCCCCCTCCAATTCCCTGATGGATCGGTGGATCCCCACATCCACCAAAAGTTAACCCGGTCATACTAACCAATAACTTCGTATCTACCCTCCCCCCCTCCCCCGCCTTCAGAAAAATATTAATAACAAAATCGAAATTTTCGATATATTCCCGGTACTGCATCGCATTTGTCCGTTTCTTGTAGCTGTGTACTTCATTTCTACAACTACCTTCGATTGCATGTTCTTACACATTATACGCAATCGCTGTATTTTCGATGGCGCTGTAATGAGGGCGGTACCACACTCAAGCCTTGCCAATAGCTTTTTGGTCTGGCTGATCCTACGGAGGGAATAAACTAAAGCCGATTTGAATTAAGTTTTGGGCCCCGTTAAAACGCTATTTTCTTTGTTCAGAGGACTCCGCGTTGACTCAGTCGTGTTGTTGGTCAGGAAAGAAAGTAATCGTGTCCATAGAGTGAACTGCATGCTCTTCAGTGTTTCCCAGGCCGGTCTACCGCAAGTGTATTGCCGAGCACGTTCGCCCCGGGCTTGGCGTTTAGCGACGACCTCGGGACCGGAAGAGTCGCGCTGTTCTGTACGACGAGTCTGTTGAATCTCGGTGTTTCTAGGCCTCCGGTGAGGTTCAATACGACGAGAAGTATCCTCTCCTTTCACACTATTTGCCAGCGATGAAGCACCAGCTGTTCTTTCGAGGAGGCGGTATAGCACTGATTGCGTGACTCGCCGGGCGTTGAGTTATGCCAAGCGCTGAAACCAACCGCTCGATGCCGCGCGAGTTGGCACCACGCCAGCACCACCTCGTCACTCTTGGTATGACGTGAATTTTTCGCGTTGAGCTTCATAATCGCAAACCACCACCATCATCATCATCATCATCATCATCATCATCATGTCCACGCCCACTGCATGACAAGGGCCTCACCTATCTGTCTCCAATTATCCCTGTTCATGTGCTGTGCCCAATTTATCCCCGCAAACTTCTTGATCTCATCTGCCCACCAAACCTTCAGCCGCCCCCTGCCACGCTTGCTTTCTCTAGGGATCCACTCTGTTACCCTCAATGACCAGCGGCTATCTTGTATTCTTCATCGCGTGCCTTAATTTCTAATAATATGTCTTATCACGCGTGTGTTCCCTGACCGACTCCATTCTCCTCGTCCCTTTAGAGTGGGACGTAGGTGTTCAGGGGTTAAAAAAAGAAAGAGAAAAGAGAATTTTTGTTGATTTGATTTAGCGCATCCCTTCATTATCCAGAGGCTCAAGCTGTAGGGACATTGCTACTTTGCGTCACGTCATCACAGAGGCATGCGTTCTGTGGTTTGGGATATGCCAGCCAAGCAGACGCTGCAGCGTACGCACCTCAAGAAGTGGAGGTGGAACTTGACCGGAGCCGTCCAGGAAGATGACCGCGTGCTGTTCGAAGGCTGACCTCATGTCCATCTTGTGGACGCTGTCCATGTGTTTCTCCAGGAAGTGGCGCCTGCCAAACGTCATGCTGCACACCACGCACTCGAACGCCTTGCCCTGGAAGAGCAGTTAGATCCGAGTCTCAGTGTCCTTAATAAATTATTTATTTTCAGCACCTCTAGTCTGTAAACTGAGGCCATACATGGCAGTAATGACATTACAGTAATAAAATTACTGTAATTAATCGCATTATGAAATGCATAAGCTGTACTCTGTTTTTGTTGGGTATTAAAGCATCCTATCGTGATCAAAATTAAGCCAGAGCCTCCCACTACGACATGCCTCATAAGCGTTTTTGTGCTTATGTTGAGGTGGATTTCAAAGTGCTCCTTGTGATCGAAATTAAATCGGAACCCACCTCTATAGCGTGCCTCGTAATCTTATGGTGGTTATGGCATGAACAATCCCAGAAATTATTATCGTTTCATTATTAACTGTGCTTACTTATGTCAGAACGCGAAGGCAGCTGGCCGCCGTCGCGGTCATTGCCGTTATGATTAACCGACAGTATAAACCTGATTATCATACGTTTATAAGCATGGTACGCGTTGCCAAACAATATCGGAGGAGGGACTTTCCGCCGATTATTATTTATTTATTTATTTTAATCTGCACTCTCAAGCTCAAACCCAGAATATACCCTTCGTCCTCGCACTGAGGAGTCCGCAAAACTGGGCCCACACGAGTGCACGGCACATTTTTTTTTCTCTCTCTCTTTCGTGAAAGTCCATAAATTATCGCGAAGCGTGGGCGCATTTGCGTGTCACAAACAGGAGACCTTTCACAGCGGCTATTAAGAACCGCGGCCAAGGGGAGCCGCCTTTTCAAGTACTTTATACTCAGAGGCGTTGGTGCAGATATGAGAGACTAAGCGAACGCCGGACCCGTCACTGCTTATAATCATTGCTTAAAGAAGATTAGCGTGGTTACATGCGGCTCAAGAGTAAAATTTCTCGAGATCTGAGGTGGAGTGCGAAAATGGAGGCGCTGAAAGGAGCAATTAATTAGGCTAAGGGACGGTCCCGCAGAGTTCGAGACATCTAGTTAAATGTTTCTCGCTAACAGCGCAAATTACTCTTTAAAGTGCGCGCCTCTTTCGACGATGTGTTTCAAGCGCATCTTGAGTGGGCTCTCACTGGCGCCCCCGAGAGAGATCGGATATGAAATTTCGAAATCACACGCACTGGAACTTTCTGTTAAAAGGGAGAAGTATTCGTTGTAGCGTGTGGTTGCAGCACAGCACGTGGTTCGCTTAACCACTGACACTCAGTCGCTGTTTGGTGCGCTGCTCAACTGACATTCAGTGCAAAATGACAATTAAAGTGTAGCGTTCGTTAAGACTGAATGCTGGGCGAACTGGTACGCAGCCTACCAAGATTAAAGCTATTGAACTAGATGCATACATAAGGTGCAAGCAATGCACAGGACCGCGCATGTCTTGGGCATTTCTTTCTTCTCCTGCGCTCGTCTTATAAAGTGCATTTCGTTTTAGTTCGTCGAGGAAGTATTAAAAATTTACTTCCAGTTTGTGACAATATGGGTGCGATTAAATGTACACGATAACAAAAACGAGGTTGCAAGGTTGTTGCGCATGTATACCACGCATGGATTAGGCCTCTTTCGACCCACCGTGGTAGCATAGCGGCTATAGCGCGTTGCCTTGCGCGTTGCCTTGAGGTCATGGGATCGAATCACGGCCAAGGCGGCCGCATTTTGGTGAATGCGAAATGAAAAAAAAAAAAGAAAGAAAGAGAGAGAGAGAGAGAGAACACCCGTATACTTAGACTTAGGTGGACCTTAAAGAACCTCATGTGGTCACTCCGGAGCACTCCACGATGTGGAGTGCCTCATAATCGTATTGGGGTACCCGATCACTTAACTACTACTTAACATAATCATACCCGATCACTTAACTACTACTAGATTTCAATAAAGGAAACGCGTTACGCGTAGCATTTGTAGCCTTGTGGCATATCGATGTTACAAAAGGAGGTATAGGATCTTTTTTTTTCTATGCAAACAAGGTACAGCACCACTTCATTTAGTAGAGCCATGTGGCAGTTGAAAGTCTAGGCCGTTCTGCATTGGACTGTAGAAAAAGAGTATCGATGGGTATTGTCTGAACTGAACAAAGTGCTCTTTCGAAAGGTAATAGTCGTAAATTTTGCTGTATAAAGCTGCTGTTTACTAGACACCGAAAAAGAAAAAAAATGCCGAAGATGTATTCTTTTTTAAATATTGTACTGAGGCAATCGCGACGGTGCTAGTCAATGAGCCTTGAAAGCGCGTTCTCATTTTTCTTTTCAGCGAGGTATTTGAATCTTTGGTACTTCGCTTTTTGGCTTCTGTAGAATACAACGCAGTTCCTCATTGCCAATATATAAAGAAGAAAGCCCAGGCCCTAGCAATAGTGGTACGGGCATTTGTTTTAATTGTGCAAATTGGACGCCCCGGATCTGTAAGTCATAGCGCTTCTCATGCAGGACTTGTGGAACACCTCGTTCATCGTGTAGGCGTCGTGTCTAATACATAATAAATGCGTGTTTATCGCGTGTGGTAAACCGCTTTCTTTTCCTTCCCTTATAACGAGAATTCGATGTACACCGGGTTTCGTGTTTCTAGCCGCCCACCTGTGAATGCACGTTGACGTGCTTGTCGCGGTGCTCCTTTTGGCGGAAGCAGCGGTTGCACTTTGAGCACTGGTACGGCTTTTCTCCGGTGTGAATGCGAAGGTGCTTGATCAAGGTGGTGCGGTTGGCGAGCATTTTGTTGCATGTGCCGCACTGTACGCGGTCTCGGTCCGGCGTGCTCCTCGAACTCGAAGATCCGCACTTGTCGCAGTTCCCACCGCTGCTGCTGTCGCTATCGCTCCTCGCGGCGACGTCTCTGACGCCGTCCGACTCGGCGCCATTGGAGACGGGAACGGCCGCTTCGGCGACGCCTTCGTCGTCGTTTCGCGGCTCCTGCTTGACGACGAAGACCATCGGTGACGTCATTGTTGGCGGAACGTGCCACTGAGAAGCGTCCAGGAATGCACGCGCAAGTCTTTCACGTGACCAGGGTGGTCTGTAAGGTGGTGTTTTCTGCGAAATAATGTTGCCTCTTAGGTGTGCGTCAAGTTGTGTCTGAACTGTAACTTCTTTTATGATTAAAGACTGGTCAACAACAAAGTGCTAAAGCATGGCGATGCTCTGCGAGCATGTATGGCATTGCACCCAGGGCGGTCAAATGTCCTTTATCTCAGTTTGCGAAATGATGCGAACGCATTCCCGAATGTGGAGCGCGGATTGCTTACTGTTCGACTCTAGGCACTAGTTAGTTTTCGTATGGAGATTTGTAAGGGTTAGTACTTGCAGATGTGTAAACCCTAATGATTTTTTAAACGCACGTTGATAAGCCAAGCACAATGCAGTAGCTATCATCTTATAGATTGGTTGGTACTGTGACAGAAATTATAGGGTGCACGCGACGTTGGGAGAAACTGACACGTGGGTGGAACACGTGTCAGTTTCTTCATGACAGAAAGCGCAAAGTCCCAGTTATGAGAAAAATCTCTATAGTAATAGCTTGCACTCAGTTGCTTTCTAAAAGGGCCGCATATAAGCGGCGTATATAGGTTCTTGTCGTGATAGCGTTCTAAACTGACAGAAATGATGGGCGCATTAGCACGTAGCTATATCAGAAGGACCAAAGCCTGCGTCAGGTACCACATCGTTGAACGGACTCATGAATTTCATCTTCTTATTACATACACTCGTCGGAGTCGTACTGCAGGACTCACGCGCCAGGGTGCCTTCTGGATTTTAATTTGCCTCAAAAGATATCATGTAGACTGGTGACACACGAACAAGGCAACTAAACTGCAGGTTCCACATCGTCTTATGAAATACGCACATTCGAGCGGGAGTTGTGGGTCACGCGGTGTAATTAAGAAAATCTATCGGAGACAATGGAAAGAAAAGGTCTGTCTAAATTTCACTCCTGTTAGCCATCTAGGTGACGCAGACGGACGCACGCCTAACGGGAAAATCAGTAACGCACACTTCCCAAACTTCGTCCTCCCTGTTCTGTTCTGAAACGCGTGGACGGCCCTCATCGGCTCTCACGAGACTTCTCTATAGCCATCGCCTCGCTGTACGGAAATGGTCATGTGCTGCGGATGACTTCAGGATGAACACAAACTGTCTCGTTTCAAGAGGATCGACTGGTGAGCTAGTTGGTAAAGCATCTTTTCAAGTAATAGCGCACAGCAAACGCAGGCGAAGTCTCGTTCTCTTCTTCGTCTGTGTTTGCTTTGCGCTATTACATGGAATGTCCCATTTCCCAAGCTTACTAGAAGGTCCCACCCTGGAAGCACTGCTGCGGGCGTCGCCTTGAACACGGCCACGCAGCGCATATGGCTATGTACCCTGCAGCGTGGTATAGGCTCGGTGGGTCCTTTGTCCCCAGTAACAAGGGAAGGGAGAAAAAGGCGGCGGCGTAGGGACACCTCCCGAGATGACGTGCAGTAAGGCGCAGTAGGACCGACGGTACTTACCACCGGTTCCGTGCGACTCCGGTCGCCGAAGGAAGAGGGTGCGTCGTTCCAAAGACGAGAACCAGGGAAGTGGCAGGTGCGCGGGGCTAGAGCTAGCACGTGTACGGCCGCGCTTCGATCTCTTCACGTATCACGCTTCGATGTCACGCGCCCATGGGCTGCAGCGTATGACCCCCCTACTTTCTTTTCGTTAAACAGGGCAAAAGTCCATTACTCGACCGCATGAAGTTGTCATCATCATGAAATCAGTGCGCGTGCGGTTCTACGCATCGCGCGCGCAAGTATTTCTTGTGCTCGTGCTCTCATCCCACTACTGTGTAAAGGCGAGTGTAGTATAGCAAGGGGTTGGTAGAGGGAAGTGAGTGTGGGGTAGAAAGAAAGGAGGGAGGAGGGGAGAGGGGCATTTACAGAATACTATAGCAAGAGGTGGGAAATAGAGGTGTGGGTTAAGATGAGGGAAACGGTTGATGCATGGCATAGGCACGTACTGTATATAGTATACAAGGGGTAGAAATGGGAAGTGAAGGTGAGGAGGAATATGAGGCTGAGAAAGATGGAAAGGAAGAGGGGAGAAGGCATAGCACTAGAATAGTCTTGTACAGTATAGTTTAGCAAGCAAGGGGACGAGAGAGGTAACTGAGGGTGAGGTGGAGGGAGAGGAGAAGGTTGATTGAATTGTGGGGTTTAACGTCCCAAAACCAGCTCTGATTATGAGAGACGCCGTGGTGGAGGTCTCCGGAAATTTCGACCACCTGGGGTTCTTTAACGTGCACTGACATCGCACAGCACACGGGCCTCAACATTTCGCCTCCATCGGAATGCAGCCTCCGCGGCCGGTATTCGATGCCGCGACCTTCGGACCAGCAGCCGAGTGCCATAACCACTAGACCACCGTGGCGGGACAAGAGGAGAAGGGAGAGGGTACATCATGGCATAGTCTTGTACAGTAAGTATAGCAAGCAAGGGCCGAGAAATTAGACTGAAGGTGAGGAGGAGAGAAAGGATGAGGGGAACGCCATGCAGCTCCGCTGCTTCCTGACTCTTCGCACCACTAATGCGTAGCTGAACCAATTTTTCTCCTCTTCGCGATAGAGGTATCCCCTGAACGTTGCCTGAATACCACATAAGAGAGGTGGAGTCAAGGGGCGCCACTGGTTCGCTGTGATCCACTTCATGCACCGGTCTCGAGCTCGTCTTCCTCTTCTATGGCAACAAACTAGAAGAGAAGCTCAGGAGAAGATGGATGCTTGAATCGATGAACAGATCGCAAAATGCGATTTAGAACAGGGAATGTTGCAGGAGCCAACGTTTCGACAAGCGGACTTGTCTCAATCACTGTCCTGACGAAGACAAGTCTTCTTGGCACGGCGTATAAAACTATCGCACGGCGTATAAAACTATCGACACCTTCAGTTCACATGCAATACGAAGAAATACCTTTTCATGTCAATGCGAAGTGACCATAACAAGCGTCAGATGCGGAGTTCCCTGTCTAAATTCATGTCCTAATAAATCTGGTTTCTCATTGACTAACCTTAGTTCTGCATGGAATGAATCAGGAACGAATGTTAATTTCCTTTTTTCTTGCCATCGGCTTCCATCGCTCGCGGGGGTGGTTCGTGGTATAGTGATGATGACCGTGACGACGACAACAACAACAACAACGATGATGATGATCATGATGATGGTGATGATATAGAATAAGAATACATAAGGAGGATGAAGGTAATGGTCACTTGTAGAAATGATGAAATGAGTGATGCTTGAAATGCGAAGCATTTCAGGCTCTCATAATTTGTTAGTATCACGACTATGCGTGCAATTCTTCTATGCAGTGCCCAACGAGGGGCGTTCGTACGCGCGTTCCTTTTTTCTCTTGCGCACATGACCTCAGCCCGTTACTACACTGGCAAAGCTGTAGCTGGCGGGGGCACATCATAGTCTACTGATCGTGGCTATAACGTCGCGGAGGTAGAACGTGTCTATGCTAGGTGTTATGTCGATTAGACCGGGACTACGCCTAGGTAGATACTTCGTAGAACTCGGTATAACTTAGTAGTATGGGGAAGTGTAGTCAGGTATAGCCAAGCATAGTCGAGTTATATTAATGCAAGCTGCGTGCTTTTTAGTGCTGTTTGTTGTTTCGCGCTTTCTCATATTAAGGTGAGAAGCGAAAAAGAAAAGCGTTTTTGAACTATTGCTTTTGAAACTTCTAGTATAATAACATTATAAAGAGCTTATTCCTTCAATAAAGCTTCCTCCTTCGGTCATTGTCAGAGTAATTTTCATTTGTATTTATTTATCACGGCAGCCCCATGGTTTTAGAGAGCGCTACAGCGAATAACGAACGCGTATATTCAGACTAACTGGTTGGACAGTATACACGGTGATAAAGCTGACGTATAAGCTATAAGGTAAGTCTGATGTGATGATGTGTTTTCAATCCATGCGATTGAATAGGGAAGGTGGTTTGATGTTAATTCCTGGGGTTTTACGTCCCAAAATCACGATATGATTATGAGACACACCGTAGTGGAAGGCTCCGGAAATTTCGACCACCCGGGCTTCTTTAACGTGCACGGACCTCGCGCAGTACACGGGCCTCAACATTCCACCAAATGCAGCAGCGGCCGCCAGGATCCGATTCCGCGACCTCCGGATCAGCAGCCGAGTGCCGTAGCCACTACACCACCGTGGTGGGGCAGAAGGTTGCTTACACTCGAAGCTTCTCGGGCTTGCTGCTACGCTGAGCTGTTCACCAACTTTTGGTCGTTTTAAAGGGACTCCTACCACATATTGTACTTGCTTATGTTTTTTTTTTCCTCCTCGGTTGCTTCCCTGAAATGGTTCCTTTGCTTTCTCGCCGGAACATTCCCCAGAGCTCTCATAGTTGGTATGCGCTAAACGCAAAGGGTAAAAGATCAAAAATTGTTCTGGTGCATTTTTGACTGTGACCGAGTGCACGTATAGGACTAAGCTCGGCTTTCAACAGTCAAGCTAAGTCGATAGAACAAAGCGTTTCTTTTTTAAGCGAAAGGTCTGCTGTTCCTTAATAATAATAAAAAAAAAAGCTTTCTCATAGGGACTCATCGTCAAACTCCGCGACAAGCGAGCCCTACATATTACGGGGTACCGCGCAAAGAATTTTTCTGCGCGTAGGGGTTGGTGTCTTTCTCGGCCACGACGATCATCGTTCGTGTAGTTTTCCTCCGTCATTTGCTCGACCGCGGACTGCGCGTGCGTCTCCTTCCTCCAGCGCAGCCGAATCGAGTGTGTGATGCCAGAAACTGCTCGCACAGGGCACAGAATGCTCTAGAAGAAGCTGTGTTAGTCGACGACGTGTCCGTTAGTTAAGTTGTACCATGACCATGCCCCGAAAACTCAATCGAGCGTGACAAAAAAAAATCACTTTAGTAGAAGTACGAGCATACAGAGCGCTCTCGCACGTCCTACAGCTTAGCTAAGATACCGTCAGCCGGGGTGAAAGTTTCCGTCGCGGAAAAACTCCCACTCACGTCGTACAGACGGTCTCCATAAGGGACCACCCTTCACCGACGTGGCACGCCCGAGATAACGGAACCCTGTAATTTTCGTCTTCTTCCGAAGGCGTGGCAAAAAAATATGCTCGATTCGCGAGTGGACCCTCATGGGTTGACGAGCTCATGCGTCGGCGGACTGCTTCGACGAGAACAAGGGGGGGGGGGGGGGGGGGGTGCAGTGCAAATACGTCTTCGCTACGCCACCGCGGATGTGAGATGACGATTGTCCATTCGCGAGCGAACTGCACGATGCTCGTTGTTCGTAAATTGTTCTTCGGGGGACGCTCTTTTAAAATTTTTTTCTCGACTGCCATCGATTTCCCCAGCTGTACTTTTCTGAGCGTGGTCTTTCGTCAATATTATGCACGTGTTTTACGAAGCGCTTTCGTTGCGGTGTTGTTAAATTTAGACGACGTGAAAGCACTGCCACGAAGGCCCGTCAAATATGTACTGAAATTGCGAAACCAACAACGCGCAGAAAAGAACATCAAGAACTTGTCACGTGGGTTGAATTAGTTTGTAATTTATGATCTTCTAAAATGCAGCAACGACGCGGCTTCTCTTAGAGCATAGCGACGCGGCCGCATGAATCACTAAAGCCTCTGAAGTAATGTTTGCGCACTCAGACATATTTGCAAAAGGAAAAGCTGCTCACAAGAAAAGGAAAATATACTGCCGTCTCCTTATGGGCGCTTCACTGCGAGACCGAGACGCGTGTAGTTGTAGCGTGTCTTACTTATTCATTGAGCAAGCTGGTGCGAGAGCAGATGTCGAGTTTAACTTCACAGTGTCTTTACGACACCGTTCGTAGATGAGATGAGAAGTTATTTATAGAAGCGCTGAGGTACACCGAGGTCACACGTGTAACATGATTCGCACACTTACGCGATGCAAAGATTGCGGTAGTCGCACTCCCACAGACGATCTTGCTCCACCTTCGCTGCAACCACCGCCAACACCGAGCTCGTTCACGTAACATTGTGAATAAATTGCTTGAAGTAGACAGCGCACGTAAAGAAAGACGAAAAGAAGACAAGGAAGACAAGCAGCTCCGTTTGTCTTCCCTGCCTTCTTTCTGTCTTCGTTTATGCGCAATATTTCAGGAAATGAATCCACGCCAACTTGACCAATTTGTCGTTTTGGTTTTGGGAACCAGCTTGATTTAGCGCGACCAGCTGTCGGAGCCCGCTTAAGCTTCGACTTTAAAGCGGCTGTCTACCGTCCTTCATCAGTTTGCTGTTGTTGTTTTATCACAATAGAAAGCACACCATTCGAAGTGTAAATGCTTGTGCTGGTTCCGCTGGTAAGTCAGCAGAAATTTAAAAAGAATCAATTTTTCAGTATTCGTAATCACCACTTCGGTATGTGCAGGGATGCCGGCAATACTGTTTACTTGATTTTCGTAATAGTAATCTCAAAATTAAAATTACTTTCCGTTGTTAAAGAACGCTGCCCGATGTGTATCGAATACAACTGTAAGTAAATTTGTGCTTTCAATTGGGATAATTTAAACTGCGAGGGTATTTCATGGCTTTTTTTTTGTTATGCTTCGAAATTGACAATCATCAGCAAAGTCACTTAACCGATACTTCACTTAAATTCGCTAAATTTCCCACTTTTAAGCGAAAAACTTTATCTTCGCCCAACTGGAACTTGTCGCGCCCGCAGGCTACAGCAATGTTGTTCGCGTGGTGTTTGAGGTTTATGTGTCAACCGTGTGCGTGTGCCATGGCCTGCCGTGTTTACTCGCAGAGCGCCAGCACTGTAGGCCTGTTTAGTCACTATCAAAGTAATTGAACATAATTTCAGGTATTTATGCTTAATTACGACTTATTTCTATCAGATTTGACGTTAGATAGCCAATAAATGTTTGAGACTGGAAAGCAAAATTTCTTCGTTTCTTCGACCTTTCCCCTGTCGCTGCTGTCATGCTGCATAGAACATAAACGCAGGATAAGACTCCGATCAAAACTACACCTACAAGTAAGTTGGCTGCAAGACTGATAACTGGGCCAGTTGGTATGTATCCATATTGAAACTTTTTAGCGCACAAAAGACACAGAGAAGTTGGGGGAAGGTATGGCATTGATGTTGTTTTCGGCGCCCCCATTAAGACGCAACATTTTTGCCAGGCTGTTGCAAAAAAAGTTAGGGTAAGAAAATGTAGCTGTGGCATAAAAGAAGAATCGAAGCCAACGAAATGCCGAAAAGGGGTGGTATATAGGATACCTTTAACCTGTGGTAATATGTACATAGGACAGACTGGCCGATGTATCAACACGCGTCTAAAAGAGCATGCTAACTCACTGGGGAGAGAAACTTTCACACTTGTCTGATCATTGCAGGTCACGCCAATGTGAACCCGTTTTTCCTGATACTGATATTTTATTTGCAGATAAAGACAAACTAACACGTGAAGTTGCTGAGGCCTTTTTTATTAATAAGTGTTCCAAAAAATGCATCAGTCACCCTTCGGTGGCTCTAACTGATAAGGAGTTCGTTTTTTTTAATTCTGTTCAGCCCTCCTGACTGTGTCACATGACTTGCGCCACACATGCTCCTATGCCAGTTGAGTATTTATATGTATGCTTCTTTCAAAAATAAACAGTTGAGAGTTAGCGCTCGTGTGTCTTTCTTCTCTGTGTTCTTTTGTGCGCTCTAAAAAGTTTAAATAAGTTGGCTGTTGGGCTTGTTGTCTGCGCAATGACGCATATCCGCACAACAAGCTTTACCTCAGTAAGCTCATCGCAACGAATATACAGCACGAATGAATAATTGCATTAATAAAACGAGCTTTTCTGCACATTCTCAAGGGTTGTGCTCTCAAGGGCTGTGCTCGATTGGCACATTTTCTGCCACAACGGTCACATCATGGGGAGCGTCGCGACTCGCCAACTTGTCTGAAATGCATGTAATCACCGATTTACAAAACTCTGTGCACAATAGTATATGGAGCACATAATTTCAAATCAACCTTTATTCCAACATACATCCGACTGTGAGGACCGTGGACCTTGTTGAGGACAGTAAGGCTTGACGTTGCCCATGTCCCCGTTTCCCAGGCAGCAACAGAACAACAAAATCGTAAGCACACATTACACTATAAAAGAAAAATAGAATGACCACTGCGATAAACCTGAAAAAAAGAAACATGGGTAGGACAGTAATAGGAAAGCAAAGATCACATATCAAGCAACTTTGAGAAATGCAGTTATTCAGAAGGTGCAGGTGGCGCTATATATACATAAGCTTTGCGTCACAGAATATATGGAGTATTCCATAAAACAGCGGGTACAAGACTTAACAGCACAGTACAAAGAACAAAAAACGAGATAATATAGGAAAAAGTAAGAGCTCAGAAAGGAAAGAAAAAAATTAAGAAACACACCGCATCAAACGACCCTACAATGTTTACATATACACTTTCAGATCATAGCACAGGAAAGGAAGCGTCACAATATGTTTTTTGTGTTTAAACCTTACATGGCCTGGGGAACTTGCTGGTGGTGCAGATGTCATCGATCATTTTCAAGGTGATGGCGACTCACGTCTGTGCGTGACTTGCGTGCAGAGGATAAGAGGAAAAGTTTCTATTGACGTTCTCAATGTCTTCTCAGTTGCCAAGACACGCGGCCGTTTTGAAATCCCGGTGTCTTGACCACGGCTGGCTTAAATAATGGTCTTTTCTTCTGCAATGATTGCTTTCTCGAGGCCCACATCTTTGTTACAGATGGCAATCTTTAGGACAGTACCTTTGATCTCTCGGAGGAGTGATGACAAGAATGGCTGGACGTTTAATGGTTCGAGCTTGGCGTTGAAATTGAATAGTAGCTTGGCGACAATCTTTTTATCAACAGTCTCATCGATGGCACATATAACAGACAATAGTGGTCTCTTCGGGGTGTCGGTGGCCTGAAATCGTTTAACGCGGGATAGTTTATGTTGCAATTTTTCTCGTAAGCTAAAAATAATAATGATTTTTGACCAAAGAATCAATTTTGGTGCGTTGTTTTGAAGGCACGGGGCAAACGCCATCTTCATTCCGAGCACGTATGAAAATAAAAAAAAAGACAGCTTCTTTTGTTTTTCTCACAACGGCGATATGGGGCGATTGTGCTTGAAACTAGTCCTAGTCACTTTTAACGACAGGTGGATGGAAGAGGTGGCAACAACGGAAAGAAAAGACTGCCAGTTGACAGTTCACGGGCCTGATGGCAACTTCGCGTCAATAAGAAGTGTCTTCTGGACAAGCTCGTACCATTCTGGGATCAGATAACTCCAACGATGAGTGTTTTTGATCGAGATCGAGATGAGTGTTTTTGATCGAAGGAAAAAAAAATACTTTGCATGGCCTGGGGAACTTGCTGGTGCAGATGTCATCGATCATTTTCAAGGTGATGGCGACTCACGTCTGTGCGTGACTTGCGTGCAGAGGATAACAGGAAAAATTTCTATTGACGTTCTCAATGTCTTCTCAGTTGCCAAGACAGGCGGCCGTTTTGAAATCCCGGTGTCTTGACCACGGTTGGCTTAAATAATGATCTTTTCTCCTGCAATGATTGCTTTCTCGGGGCCCACATCTTTGTTACAGATGGCAATCTTCAGCACAGTACCTTTGATCTCTCGGAGGACTGATGAGAAGAATGGCTGGACGTTTAATGGTTCGAGCTTGGCGTTGAAATTGAATCGCAGCTTGGCGACAATTTTTTTATGAACAGTCTCATCGATGACACATATAACAGACAATAGTGGTCTCTTCGGGTGTCGGTGGCCTGAAATCGTTTAAAGCGAGATACTTTATGTTGCAATTTTTCTCGTAAGCTAAAAATAATTATGTCTTTTGACCTAAGAATCAATTTTGGTGCGTTGTTTTAAAGGCATGGGGCAAACGCCATCCTCATTCCGAGCACGTATGAAAAAAAAAGAACAGCTTCTTTTGTTTTTCTCACAACGGCGATATGGGGCGATTGTGCTTGAAACTAGTCCTAGTCACTTCTGACGACAGGTGGATGGAAGAGGTGGCACCAACGGAAAAAAAAGACTGCCAGTGGACAGTTCACGGGCCTGGTGGCAACTGTTAACGTCGATGACGAGAAGTTAAAGACTGGAATTGCACCTGCTTGAAATACTTTCTTTTTTTTTTTTTTATCGTCCAATTTTCTCAAGTTAAACGCGTCAATAAGAAGTGTCTTCTGGACAAGCTCGTACCACTCTGGGATCAGATAACTCCAACGATGAGTGTTTTTGATCGAGATGGCGAGAAACAGAAAGTGAGATAAGGGACGGATGAATAGGGTGCCAGCGGTTGCCTTATCCGAGCCGAGTAGGTAAGCACGGAACGATTAGTGTAGCACGTAAACGAGATTGCTATACTTAAGAAGATTTACAGTACACGGGATGACGTTTAGATGCAACAACGTTACTGCGTTCTTCCATGCTACCCTCTTCATCTGAGACATTCTTTTTTTGTACAACACTACGGCAATAACACCGCATTATTGGTGACGCCGTGTGAAAAGGGTAATGAGCAACGTCCTTAAAGTTGCTTTCGGCTACTTTATGCATGCAATTATTAGTTGTAGTTGGCAAACTAGTCTTGCGCGATTCCGCTTCGTGGAGTACTACCGTGAAAGCACTTGCACCCATTATGTTATATTCCTGTACCGCAACAATGAGCGTCATCGATACATAGTGCGCGCTTGGTTCCTTTCACTAATGCCGCACGCACGGTGCTTTCAGGCCACGAACGACATGGGAGAGTACTTTTGAAAGAAAAATGGATCCCTCTCCCCCCTCCCCTTCTTTCATAGTGCGTAGAATTTTTTTTCTCTTTCTTTAGAGTAAATAATATTGACGAGGTGATGAAATTGCCATCCACCTTATAGTTCTTCGAACGATATACTGAGCACTGATACACTTAGCGTAAGCGTACCGCGCCTCCGATTGCCTTTTTTCTCTGAGTACTTGTTCTGCAGAAGGGCGTTGATTATTTATTTTTAATTTTTAAGAATGGTTTATCTAATATATTCTTATGTATTAACGTGTATCCAGGCTTTGTCGCACTGTGTTGCCAGGTTCTGTCTATGTCGGCAATTTGACGTCGCTAGCACGGTATGAATCAGTTCATCCTACCTGTCCATTTCTGTGGGAATTACGGACAAACCAACGTTTGTTAAGCCGGAGAGGAGTAGAGAGTTAAGCTAACGATAAAGTACTAACTATCTTCGGTCGTGTTTGTCTCTCTCTCTCTCTCTTTTAATCGTGTCATAACCGTTATAAACTTATTCTGTCGCCAATAGCATCTTCCTTCAGAAGGCAACGCTAAAAGCCAGGTGTCGAACAGATTTTTCTGTACAAACGGGCGTCTCCTGCAAATAATACAAAGAAGTTTGAGACGTTATGTAACTAAATAACTAAATATGGCTTTCTTTAACATTCCACTTTGATGAGATCGGTGTTGTATTCCTCCTTTTCTTCCAATACGCTGCCTGCGACCATGAGAAACAGAGTTGCTTGATATTTATCCTACGGAAATCATTTTCTTAGACCGCGTTGGAGAAAAAAAAATACGTGACACATATGCATTCTAAGTTGTTGTTAAAAAGTTCTGCGCTTTTTTTTTTTTTTTTCAAGCGAGAACGACGGCAGTGCGAGCCGACTCTCGCCAGAATAGAGTCGACTTCGTATTCTTTCCTTTTTGTTCTCTCTCTCTGTCCCTCTCCCTCCTTTGTGCTTGTGACAGCGACAGCGTGTTTCACAATCTAAAAAGAAGGAGAAGAAAAAAACAAACAAAGAACAGCAGGAGCAGACTTCTGGTCTTTCGACGTATCGAGGGAACCGTCTCCCCTTTGATTCCTTTATTCCAACTCCTTTCATTGTACCTTAGCCGACGGAAACTCGCTTTCCGTTCTACTTTTCGACCCTAACGAACATTTTAATGCAAGATCAGCCCGCACATACATTTTCTTCGTCTTCGTCTTCCCTCGAAGATGTTCGAAGAGAGGTATAGGATGTAATCGGGAAGGCAACAACATTGCGTACTTATCAGATAAATACGCCCGGCTGAGAATAAGTAAGGAAGTCGTAGCATACGCAACACGGCGAGTTTGCCGGGTAAAAAAAAAAAAAAAGAGTAAGCCTCGTTGTTTTTGCCGTTGCAATGCTTTTTCGTCTTTCCACCGCGAGCTCCGACTATCCGAGGAACTGATCATTCTGATGCGCCCCGACTGTTCGGGAAGGAGGAAAGGTCCATACTGTGCGCCTGAAATTCGATGCAAAGATCAATGAAACTGATCGATGGAGAATTGAACCCACGGAGCCCCCACATTTTCCTATTATAGACTTCTTTCAACGGGCGCGCGCGCGTTTGTGTGTGTGTGTGGGGGGGGGGGGGGGGGGGCGAGAAAAGCTGATACGAAGAATAGTAGGTCGACACTGTTTACCGCGGGGCCCGGCCTATATGCATGAACTGTCCAGGAAATCGGTCTCCGTCCCGTGTGAACGAATGGGATATTTAAATTGCGCCCACAAATCGCTGACATCGTGCTCGTCTCGCACTTTATTGGGAGCCGGCGCCATGTCGTATTTAGGGAGGATTCGAGCTTTAGATTCTTTTTGCTCTCGTCATGGTTCCACGTTTTTGGCTTAAGCGAAAATGCCAAGGATTGATTCATGCGTCGCATGCTCAGGCTGGGTTCCATGTGCGTACACAACGTAGCAGTCCATTACACAAGAATACGTTTGACCAGCAAGATGTTATCATGGGCGTTTGTGTCCTACTGGGAGATTCATTTCGATCGCCCAGCGTGCTGCATTTGTTATCACAGCGAGGAAGCTAGTGCTTCGAGGAACATGTCGTATATAAACATTGCGCAGGGAGTGTTCCTTGTTCGCTGTGCTCGAGCAATTTCGTGTGGCGAGATCTGCGGTAATGTTCGCTTTTAGAACTCCCATTAGGTATCGGCTGCAGTATATGTACTCAGCTGCTGATATGTTAACGGTAGAAAGAGCGTTATGCTTGTTCTTGCTTTGTGCTAATCACTGAAAAGCAAAGACAGAGGAAATTGGCGGTCAACATGTCTGGTGCGTCGCAAACTCCGCTCGCAGCACCTCGCGCGCACAGAAAGTGCGCTTTCTTCTTCCACGCAACGCCCTATCGCCTATAATGGGGTAGGTCAAATTCTTGATGGAGACCAGTCAGGTTGTTCCCGTTGGTGACTTGTTGTGGCGAATAAACATGATGATAGTCGCAACAGGCAGTGAACATTAAAACTCCGTTAGCTGTCACTGTCAAACCCTCGTGAGATATACTAAAGCGAGCACGAAATTGGTCAGAATCATTGCACATTTTCCCACTTCGAGTTCGTAATCTCTTCCAGAGGCAAGGGTGTTAGCCTTAACACAATGCGGCAAATAGACACCCCTACGGTTGTAACACTTATTGTTGTGCAGTCCGTCGTACCTATTTATTAACAGCACAATCCTTTTAGCAAATCGTTCCTTGTCCGGCGAACCAAAGAACTATCATGATCAATAGTTCAGGTCCCGAAGAGTGCGCTTGAACTTCTTTGCGACACCCAATGTGCGGCTTTCGCACGCGCGCTTCTCATTCTTGTCTTGCTCAACTGACCTTAGCCCGCTATTACATTGGCAAAGCTGCGGCTCCGGCCGCAATCACAAGAAAAAAATTGGCCGCGTATATTCGTGCTTCGCAGCAGATATCGTCGAAAGACGATAGTCTTCTGCCAGCCGTATACTACTCTGCGTGAGATATTTACGCCATCTGGCAGCACCGTCGGGAAACATGAGCTTGCGCAGAATCCCTGGGCAACTGCCAGGTAGCAGCACGAAATCGTCGGCATAGGGCTTTTTCGTGCATAGCGTCGCATTTTTAGTGCAGCCTAACAAACACTAGGCTCTTTAGAATTACGTATCTATGCATTTTCTAGTAAAGGAACACACCACCTAATTTTTATGTATCGATGTTGCGCCTCAGATATGCGTAATATTTGCTTTTTGATCGACATAGTTCTCAAGTATGAACACAACTACCAGTTCAAGATGGCTGGGTGTTTGTGATCGACAATGTTCAAAAGTATGAACACAGCTACCATTTCAAGATGGCTGGGCGTTAGGCAAGTGCCTAAACTTTGTTCGCTGGGCCTCGCAGTGATTTGGACCTCCGCGGTGGTGTAGTGGTTATGGTACTCGGCTGCCACCCAAAAAAACGCGGGTTCGATCCCGGCCGCGGCGGTCGCATTTTCGATGGAGGCGAAAATGCCAGAGGCCCGTGTACTGTGTGTTTTCAGTTCACGTTAAAGAACCCCAGGTGGTCTAAATTTCCGGAGCCCTCCACTACGGCCTTTCTCTCCTCTCTATCTCATTCACTCCCTTTCCCCACCCCCACGGACGCTTAGCCGTACTCCCTACACGGGCCGCAGAAATCAGCGTCCTTTCCGTAACCGAACCATGATTATCAGTGCTTTGCGAGGCGTTCCGCGCAGCCTCGGACCACGACGAAATGCGGGTGTGCCGGAGACAAATCCACACCGTGCCTCGCGCCACTAGCAAGATTTATTTATTTATTTATTTATTTATTTATTTATTTATTTATTTATTTATTTATTTATTCGGTTATTTATTCGGCGGAAAATAGCAAAAAAAAACTGTTTCTCAGTTTATTTTTATTACGATAAAAAGACTCACTTTGCAATCGCCCTTAAAAGCGCTTTAGTATTGTGCGTTTCGAAAGATAACGAAAGACTTCAAGAGAATCCTGAGACACGAGAGCCTTGATGGCATTTTTTCCGCTCGGCGATTGTGCGTGGAACGGAAGTGCATAAAAGATTAGATCGGCTGAGTTACGAGCTTACGGTTCACGTGCTTTCTTGGAACTCCAAAATTCCATAGCAAAGACAAACAGGCTGATAGGTTGATTCGTCAGCGATGGTTTGAAATAATAGGGCGGGCTAAGTATCGTTTTCGAACAAATTTTAATTATGGAAAAGGAAATTGAATCTCCCAGCCGGATATCCCGAGGAAATATAATTTTTGCAGTGTATTCTTTTTTTTTTTCGGCCTGTGAAATGAGAAAAGCTGCTCCCACTTGCAGTCTCGCTTTCCTTCTTTTTCTTTTTTTTGCTGACTGTACAACGATGCGCGATCACTTTGGTGCGTGCGTGAATGGAATGACGAGAGCTATCGATTAACTTGGACAAAAAGGCGGTTTTCATCGGAGAAGGTTTACCATATCAGCAAATTTGTATCGAGCCATGACTCAATATGAAGACGTCTGAAGGAGTTGAATGAAAGAAAAGAAGAAAATCCTACGTACACGCTATTTGGGAAATGTATTCCATGATTAGTTTCATTCGCCATGCACTGCAGGAAATACGCAGTGCACAGCGAATAAGAACGTCATTCGTGACTCCTTTTCGTCGCACATTAGCTCTGTGGAAGGTGGTACGGGCGCTGAAGAAGTGGCTTCTTTGGAAGAATTAGAACCTTAGCGTGAGATTGAAAAAGATCTGTACGTTTCGTTTACAATGCGAGAGGAAGCGACAAAACCAGTTTCATTACTGCTGTCTTAGTGGATTTCTGCGTCTGAGTGGTTTTAGTGCTTTTACTTGCGATAACTGTTCGTTTAGTCAAGAGGGAGGGAGTGGGGGGGGGAGGGGGTGTAGTGTTCTGCTTGCAATTTTTCTATCACAGCTAAAGTATATCTTCAAGGGTACGCACTTTTTTTTTGTATATCGCGAAGTAGCTCTTCAGTTAATGAGAAAGCTTATATAGTACGTACGTGTCTATCTCTGAACATTTACCGTTCACAGCAAGGCACCTCAATTTCTTGGGGAAAAAAAAAAACAGAACGACAGGCTTGATTTTTATTTATTGATTATAATACTACAATCGCGAGAACGAAGAAGTCAATGGGTCAACGGCACACTTATCTCTTAGCAGCAACCTAATTAAGCCAACAGACAATGAAGCCAAAGAAGGCACAGAAGAAATTATCGCAGTTTTCAACTGTGGGATAGTAATCATGGAATAAATGGAAAGGAGATAAAGTGGACAATAAAGCGCACCTGCATTCTTTAAGGACCGTACCTACGACCTTCGGATAACGCGTCCGATGCTCTACCTCCTGGTCTACGAAGGTGGTCGTTCTCCCGCCCACTTTACTGGGTATTTACGTGCGTATAATCCCGGAAGTGTTAGACTGCGCTACTCGTAGCTATGGCGGTGAGTGTGGAACACCCCTTTTTGTCAGAAGGCGTTCCATAGAACGTGCTATTATGATGGGGGACAGCTGCTGCCCAAGAAACCCTCGCATGCTACATAAAGGCATCAAGTCTGCCGGAACGAGGACCAAGCTATGATGTCAAGCGTGGCATCAAAACGAAACAGCGATTACGTACAACCTTTTTGTGCCTTCATCTCTTCTCGTTTTCAATAAGACCACTGTAAAGTGATGTTCATTACTGAGCGCCTGATCACGTTTTGGGAATGTGTGCATGGGTGCTCCGCCAGGCACAGCGCACACCTGCTATGTACGTAGCGGCCGTGGTATGTGGGCCACGTCCTGGGGAAGGATGGCAGTTCGATTATTTAGAGGGGTGACAAGGTATCTTTTGAGCTAAGTTCAGCGGCGAAACTTCACTACACGGAACCTCAAGTGCTCATCCCCTTTCACGAGGTTGTAAAATGGAATTAAGATTTCACACGGACCAGGCATATGGTGCACACACGGCCAAGCTTCAGTGACGTCTCATTAAATTCACGTTAGTAACTGATGCGCGGCCGATAAATATTGTATAACAGACGAACTGGCCTTAGTGTCAGAGAAACTGCAAGGAAAAGTTATTAGAAGGTGCGCAGTATAACGGTGTTGCTTTCATAGCTTTAAGGAGTAATGCAAAATTAGCTATTTAAGATCGTTCGATTACTGGATCAATCGGGGACTCACATTTTTCTTACACAGATTCGGTGCTGCCCGGAGCAACTATACGCGTAAGAGAAAGCCTTTCAGACTTTCCACGGAGAGAGGCTTTAACGTAGAGACACACAACTGCGTACTACATTCACCCCAGAGATACGAGCAGTAACTGAATAACATAGCCTTCAACGGTCGTGCACACAAGCTGTAATAAGGAAATGGATGTTCAAGTAAATGGACTTCCTCCTCAGCGTGTAATTTGCCGAAATTATAATCCGGTAAGGAAGTAGACGGTACATGAGATGTCGGCGTTTTCACTGCTGCGCCGAACGGTCTCTGCAGCTTCTCTATAGACGCCTTAGAAACCTCATTTATGTATAAATTACAGCAGCAAGACGCCTTTTACGGTCTTAATTAGTCCCGATCTTTCGCTCATTAGGCATTGTCGCGTTATATACCATCGCACTCGTCGTGGCCAATCCGGGCTCTTCACTCGTTCCATCCGCAAGAAAACTAGACGCGGTCACGCCCCGCGGGGTTCTTGCCGCTAAAGGATGTCAGTTGCACCTCAAATATAACGCTTCGGTCAAGATATCGACTCAGTGGCCCTATACTGAAACTGGAGAAGCGAGTGCCGTAAATGCAACACCTGCAAGAACGCACGTTAGACGGAGCGAGGTATTCTAGCGGGAGTTATCCGAGTGTCGAAGCATACTAATATCGACATCCGAAGCATATTTTTCCCGATTTGCTCTCTTTCTCACATCCTACTGCTACGTTTCCCCATTGTCGCAAGACTTCCTTTCTTCTTCGTTCCTATATCCTTCGAGGAAAAAGGCGCTGAACTTTGAGAGAGCTGCCTTCGAAGATGGAGAAAAATCAGTCGCTGCGTAGAGGTGCCATTCAAACCTGGAAAAAAAAAAGTTTGAGCTTTTATGACGTTGGGAGTTGTGCTTGAGCTTATATAGAGCATCGAGCATTCTGCGATACGAGCAAGTGGAGAGAGAGAGAAAAAATAAGGAAGCAGCCGTGCGTTGGAGGAACTTAATATCGGAGCGCAATCTCGAAGCCTGCGCGCTCGCGGTTTCTTTGTGAAAACGTATGCGCAGTAATATTTACCTTTGTATACGTGCTCAACGATGCGCATTTTGAAAGGGATTGTATGCGGCTCAGAGAGGGAGAGAGTTCGGAAACGCTTGCTGCCTTCAAATCTGGAAGGAGACGGAGTACTTGCTGTATCAACGTTTCAAGCATTTGGTGTCTTAATATCCTTCAGCTTATGCCCAGGCGGAAAAAACTCTACTTAAGCAACACTTGTTTGTCAATATCTTCGGAGCGTATAAGTTTCTGTTTGCCTTCTGTAAAGGGCCTCACTCCATATTATGCGGACATAGGTGCGTTGTATCTTATTTACGAGCACAGTTGGTCGGTAATTTTCTCGCTATTGATTTTATTTGTCCTATCCATCTATCACATTTTATTGTCTTTGATTTATATAGTCGGACAAGTTAAATACGGATTGCGTCACTATCGACATTTTTTTTTATTTTGACTATTTTTTTTCCCCTACAGCGCCAAAATAGTACAGCGTGCTAGTTCAAACCACCACGTTGCGTCTGTTATTTTAGTGTTTCCAAACGGCTTACAGAGCTCACCGAGAGTCAAAATCAAAAGATCAGTCAAAGCTCAATAAAATTCAGTCAGAAAGTCGAAATAAAGCGCTCCGTTATAGTGGTTGAGTAATTTTTTTTTTGTTTTGCCTATATGAATCCCGACCTTTCTCTTTCAAAGTGTTTCCGTGATGGTTACGTCACTGTTGGCGGCGGCGGAGAGCTGAGCAGGAAAAGATTTTAAGGAGCGGGTGGCTATTTATGAGCTCTGGTTATTTCTGCCCGTATGGTTATGAAAGTGAGGAAAATTTCGAAAGCTCTTCGTCTGCCGAGTCCTTATATGCGTGTTAAGTTTCCGCCCGGTATGTGCCATGTATTTTTTTTTTTTTTGCTTGATTTTCCCTGACACTCGATGTGGATCTGGCTTTTCCTCTTCAACAAAGAGGCTCTTTAGAGCGAGCTATTTTGGCAGTCAATTTGCTCCCTGTCCAATGGTGTCCTGTTTCGCCCGCAATAGAACACGTACAATAGAGATCGCTCGCGCACATTCAGTGCATTTAGTACATATACTCTAGTGTAAAAAAAAAGGCACGGCTGTTTCGCAACACCATTTTTTTTTTTTCAGTGCGATGCGGGCTGCATAGAGGTGCGTCGTGGAATAATAAATTTCCATGGCGATATAAACTACAATGTTACTCCCCCTACCTACTCGTATCTTATCACATGTCTAAATACCTGTTACAGATGTTGCCTTTGGCAACAGAAGTTTCGTTTGAACTGTTTTGTTCATGCAAGCGTAGCTGCGACTATCTTAGCAAAGAAACGAAATGGATTTTAGATTTAGGATGTTTGCGATTGTGGTGGCATTGAAGGTGGTAAACACGACCTGGCACAATCTTATTGATTTGTGAGAAAAATTGTGGCGCTGCACTTGTATTCTCTACAGTTGCATCGGGCAAGTCAAAGGCGGGCTGCAGTGAACCCCTGCTGCACTTATCTTTCTCCTTTTCCTTTTTGTTTAAAAACAATCAGTAAATCAGGATCTCTAACCTGCCATTAGAATACATATAGATGCTTAAATGAAAAAAATAAACTTGTTCAAGCATTACAACTTTTAAAATTTCTTTGTGTGGTGTGACGTATCATCTTCGTTGTCGTCGTCTTCATATTCATCACTGTATGTAATTATAATCGTCAAAGTCAATTCTTCGTCGGATTTCTTGGAGAGAACTGCAGCCTTTCTAGCAACTGTAATCCACAAAGCTGAGATAAATTACTCTGTATGCCTCCTCAAAACAGTCATGTTTCACTCGTACACCCGCCACTATAAAGATTTGGAGATTTGGATGACGGTCTATATAGAGAGCTTTAGGCAAAGACGCGACGTACGCGTCTACTATTCCACTGTCATGCAGAACAGCGTTTTGTAGCACTGAGTGTTGCTGCAATCTTTATCCTATTCCACCACCACCACCACCACCGTTAGCGTAACTGTCCTCTTCTCTCTCCATGTAGTGCACGCTTTCACAACCCGAAACTGAGCACAAGTTAACCACAAGGTGCTTTCCTTTTACCTGTAGTACTTCAGTGACTAACTAGGAGCATTGTTTGCACCCTTATTTAGCGCTGACTGTGCAACTTGATTCATTTGGCTGAAGATTTGGCTAACTCCGTTCCCGACTTCCCGCAACGCCCACGCGAAAAAGCGCTAATAGTACGGCTGATCGGTCGACGGGAAACACTCGGGTTTTCGTTTAATCCTTCCCTACAATTGCAGTCACGCGTTCCCACACGTAGAAGTGTAAGATTACCACGACATCGCCACATGGCGGATGTCGCGGTTACGTGAGCCGCCTTCCGTATGCCCGATATCACTCTATGGGTACAGTGCGGGTCAGGTCACGAGCTGTCATGTGGGTGGCTACGAGGGTTGCATTTTTTTTTCATTTTTCATTTGTTTCCGGGAATCCACTGAAATACCAAAGGTGTCAAAGAACACTATCGCGAAGCTTTAGAATAATGTGGATGCTGAAATTCCCTAAGAAGGCGCAGAGCTGGGCAAATTTTTTTCGTTTACTGTTACGGTGCGATGTACAAGCGCTCTTCCACTTCTTTATTTATTTATTTATTTATTTATTTATTGTTAGCTTGATATATAATTTTTCTTATAACGTTCAGATATATAAACATTGCAAACTTTCTTTGTGAGCACAGCGAACTGTTGCGTGGGAAGTTGATTACTGCGAAGTGGGGAAAGTAAACCTCATACTGCCTCCCTTTTTTCCAACCACGAAGTTGTTTGAGCCGACGTATTATTACGTAACGATTATCAGCGGTCCTTTTCAATGAAACACCTTCACGCTAAGGATTCATTCATACTTCTTGTCCTAAAGGTTGATTAGAGATGGTGTTTAGACAGTATTTGAGGCCCTCATGAGAGAGACACGCTCATAGTAGATTGATGGCAATCAGCTATTTTCCTACAGGATAAACTAAAACTTCTGGGGGGCGACGATCTTTTCAGAGTTAAGCAGTCGACTGCGGTTTCTGAATTTCTTAGTGTACACGCAGAGAAATACCCTGACACCATATCAGTTGATGTTAAGGACTTGTATTATTCCATACCCCAACTGGACTTGCTAAAGTGCATTCAGACAAACTATACAAGTTCACTTCCACAAGCTTCTAGAATGCGGTAGGTGTCTCGGTTGAGGGCCTTCATAGAGTGTTTCCTTTTACCATCGCTCTACATATGTCCAGTGGGATGGCCGCCTTTACCTGCAAAGAAGCGGTATTTGTATTGGGTCTTGCTTGGCTTCCATTTTAAGCGAATTATTCCTTCGTGAAATTGATGTGCGCCTTGCTGACAAATTTTCAGGTTCAGACGTTCTTCAGATTTTTGTGGACGATTTCTTAGTAATTTTGGACAAAAGTTCTTCTTGCCCAGCGGTGTAACGCACATACCTTTTGCGGAAAAACAGCGATGCACAATAAAGTTTTGTTAGGCTATAGCCGGTACTTGCTATAGTATGTTTTAACGCAAAACTTTTGAAAAGATATAGACAAAGTGGAAGAAAGAAGCTATAGTCTTATTCGGCTCAATACAAGTACATATACACACGCGCACACAGCATCGAAGCCAGGGTGTCCAAGCCGTCAAACATAAGTTATCGAACAACAGAAGGGATCAGCAATTTCTTTTCCGTATCGTACGGTAATACAGATGTCTGGCTAACGAGCAGTTTTGTCCAGTGGTAAAAAATACCATAGGCCCCAAGTATTTCCCGCACGGCTTTGTTCTTGCTTCTGCCAGAACCTTTGCACCAGGATACCGTGGTCCACAACAGCATAGTCTACATAGTCTATAGTTGTGAACCACAGAAAGTTGTAAAGACCTCTCCTTAACGTCCCCTACAGCCCCAACCTTCATCTTCTGAGCGGTGGGAACGCGTGCTAACCAGTCAGGTGTGTGTTTCGGTAACCCGTATATCCAGCCTGTGGACTTCCTAGTACCGATCTGCAATAAAGCTAGCTGGAAGCAAATCCAAACGCGTCTATGCCCCAGCCTATCATGGGGTTATTATTTCGTCCCATCTTTCACTACAACCCTTACCGAAAGCGTGTGCAAAGTTAGCTGCTGAGATTTCTGCCGCCGATAGCGTATCCGCACGACAATAACGTGCTGGAGATGACACCATTATTTTGCCTATCCGAGCGTTATGAGTCGCCGTAAATAAGAACTCTGCTTTCGCGCCACACGTGGCACCTGCCGTAATGTATGTTTTTCTTTTTTTTTTTTGGTTTTTGTTTTTCGTGAACGAGGCAGACCACCCTCAGCGATGACACAGCGCCTAAATTGCAAAACGTAGGCGTTAATGATTCTCCTAAGTTATTGCGGCGAGAGAATCCCTGTACAGAACCAACTAGCCGCTCGCGCGGATGTGAAACAAGGAACGACCGCACGCGGTTGGTGTACCGCGTTTTCGCGATTGCAACAGCCTCGCGAAATAAATGGAAGGTGTCCTTGCGTGCAGTTAGACTCTATTCCACGTAAAGTTAATATTTAGGGCGCTGTTTAAACTCGAAAGATGTTTGTCGCTCGTCCTTAATCATGGGAGCTGGCGCCTCGACGGAGGAGCTGGTGAAAAAGGATGACATAACACGGATTGATTAATGCGGTATTGCACAATTAGAGATCCTTGTTTTTTCGCTAACACCGTCGAGTGGAGTGTGGTAATTGTAGCCGAATGTTTAAGACCAGTTTCTGGACCGGCTGACGCGCATAAAAATTCAGTGCGTTCTTTTTGTTTTTCTCGCCTGGTCGTATTCTTTAACTGAAGCTAGTTAATGAGCAAACAGACAATGAAGCCTAGGAAATTCTAGTCCCTAGACGGACACGAGTTCCTTTATTTCTTTGTTTATATCATCTTTATAAAAACTTTATGTTAACTAAATAACTTGACAGCCTGATGATGCTTCCTGTGTTCCGTTGATTTTTGAGCATTCGAACACCAGGTACGCTTTACCGAGCAATTCATTCCCCGGCCTTAGCCCGTTTATAAGGCTAATTCACGTACGTTCGTTACACTAACAGGGTTATGTAGACAGTATGTTAGCACCGCTAATTATGGTTACTACCATTCGTACTCAGTAACTGTAAATAACGCTAATACTGTTCTAACGTGTGCGGCAAGTGGTTAGTAAGAGGCACTCAGCAAATACGGCAATATTTTTTTCCCCTGACGCTTTCTGAAAACACGCTAGTACTTTGGCAAATCGGACTGACGTCAGTCGTTAAACACATGATTGATTGATTGATTGATTGATTGATTGATTGATTGATTTTGGGAGTTTTACGTCCCAAAATCGCACTGTGATTGTGCGGTTTGAGTGGAGTGCTCCGGAAATTTCTACAACCTCGGTCATCGAACACATGTTGCTTTGCTCGAGAATCACACGTGGTTGCATACCAAAACTTCCTTTTTGTTCTGCTATTGGTATTATACTGTCTAGAGGGCATGCTTCTTTTCTCCAAGCTTTGCGCGCACCGGCTAGTCACCCATAGGCTCCTTGTAAAAACCAGCGTTGTTATCAAGTATTCGTGTTATAGGAGCAATGCCTATATGATGTGGCTCGTGACTTTCAATAATAATTGCTCAAGTTTATGCACACCATGTCCGCGATAACATTATGAGACAAGCCGCAGTGGAGAGCTCCGAAGGTTTTGATCACCTGGCTTTCTTTAACACGCGTTAATAGCGCGCAGTACACGGGACTTCAGCATTGTCGCCTCCATCTAGAATACGTACGTACGCCGCGACTGGGATCGAAGCGGCGTCTTTCCGGTCAGCAGCCGAGTGCCATAACCACGGTACAACCGCGGCGGCTTCCGCCGCACCATCGGCAGCACATCAGGGGCTGTTATATATAGGTTCCCTCGAACGTTTTGTACTTCTCCTGCGTGATACGTTCGGGGTCACATAGCTTGTGGTTGTCGTGATGGTGCCAAAAGTTGGGTTCGCTTGCCACACATAGCCAGCAGTTCTCACGCCTGACATTGACATACGTTTGTATCAGCGACGTGCCACTACAAATTTATCACCACCGTGTCTCAGAGGCAGTCGACAGGCAGCCATTGAACTGTCTTTCCGATTGCCGTATAGGCAATCCAGTGAAAATAACGTACTCGAAGCTCTGCTGCATGAAACCGGTCTTGTGCATGACTGTTGGCCATCTCTTTTCGTTCCATCTCATGCACACGGCATTCATAATTCTGTTCATTCATATAGAAGTATAGCTCGCGCACCTTTGCATTGCTCAGGTTGGGGTTTTCATCGTGCCAGAGACCATTCTGTCGAGCTTCTTGCTCAGCTCGCCTTTTACGACGAGCTCCGCGAAAATTGCGTATACAACGTCCGGTTTCAGGTGTTTAATGGCCGCACCGCGAAATGTCGTGGTGTTTTGCCCTGGAAGAAAAAGCGACCATCATGAAGCGGGATGGGCGGCTGACGATGTCGTGGTGGGAAAAAAAATAAGGGGGGGGG
This sequence comes from Hyalomma asiaticum, assembly GCA_013339685.2. NCBI lineage: Eukaryota > Metazoa > Arthropoda > Arachnida > Ixodida > Ixodidae > Hyalomma > Hyalomma asiaticum. The sequence goes on from CM023484.1 coordinate 53,870,226, forward strand.
AGGGGGGGGGACGCAATAACAATTTCGCCCTTGCTCTGAAATGCGAGATCCCAGAGGTACGCCCGGGCTATTTTTCTTTTAGGGGATATGCAGGGACGGTTCGTTTATGACCTACCCGGAAAATTCACGACCAAAGCCGCCATCCTGCTGTAACGTGCGCGAAAATTTACCCCAGTTCTCCACGCCGTGAAAACCGTAGGAAGGGCGAAGCTCTTCTTTTATGGTTCATCGGGACGCAACTGACCATGTTGTCGTGGTGTTATTTACGTCATGGCGCATCAGTTATGCTGTCCAAACTGGAAGAAGAGCTCAGGGAAACATGGGGCTTGAATCGATGAACAGTCGCTAAAAAGGACAGATAACAAGGAATGTCACTGGAGCCAATGTTTCGACAAGTGGACTTGTCTTCGTCAGTACGGCAACTGTTCCGTCCAGACATTATGTCCTTTATCAAGTGATCGTGTCTCGATATACTCCGTCCTTCACTATTTTCACCATGCACTTACGCTCTTCCTTGTTTCTTTCATTCTTTGAATTCCGCGCTATGGAAATCACGCAGGAGGCAATAATTAAGCGCCGCTTAATTATACCGCTTAATTATTGCCTCCTGAGTGACGCCGGATAGAGAGCGTAGCTCCGCTGTTCACAAGAGTGTGAACGCCCTCGGTTCCACTGCCAAGCCACGCGGGCTTTTTGATATTTTGATCAGGCACCACAGATTGCAAGTGCACTGAAGGGCAATATCCGCAAATGGGATAATATCTTGTGAAGATTTGCATCAAAAAGAACACTATGCAAAAATATGTAATCGTTCTGCTTCTTCGTTTGGTGCTGGGTTAGGGCTAGTTTCACCACTCTAACATATACTGGGGTCGCATATAAATATGCCTACAAAGGGCAGTAAGAAAGCGAGAATACAGGCCCACATTATTGCACAATAGTGTGAGTAAATCGTATTCACTTTATTGCGAAATACTAAGCACTTCCATATGAATGACGTCTCGTGATCCAGAAATTGGATCGTTTCATCTCCTGGCCCGTTGTTCTACAAGCTGAGTAAAACAAAAGCTCACGGCAACGATCATGACAGTAATGACACCTGGCTTCAGCTGCCCGTACTATGAGTGAAATAAGCGTAGTAAAGCTAAACTTATTTACAAGCGTGGGACCAGTATAGTACTAAGATGCGCAACTCGGACAAAAAGAGAGAACAAACTTTACTTAATAGGTAGTTGACTTCCTCTTTATAGGTAGCTAAGGCTTGCAGCTGATACCCAAGCCCTGTCCACCAGCGGGAACTGGTCCTCAAACTTTCGTGACGTCAGAGATGCCTCCCACTGATCGTCCGGATTTTCTTGCACCCTCGGTGCGTCAGTGTATGGAATGCTTGGACTGTCTCGGCATCCATTTAGAATTAATTCTATGCCCGAGCCTTCGCGGCCGCAGTGGTGGTGCAGTAAGCATGGCGCTAGGCGTCTCGCCCGAAATGTGCGAGTTCGATCCTAGCTGCTGCGCTTGCATTTCGAAGGAGGCGGAATGCCAGAGTCCCATGTGTTCTGCGATGTCAATACACGTGCTGCATGTCAGTGCACTTATGCTGTGCCATGCTTCTTTCGAGGTTTGCAGAACTGGTGTGCTTTCCTCTCTGCGTTCACCCCCATGCTCTCCCGCGTTTGCTAGTGGTGTCGCAACAGAGGGTTAACTCACTGAGGATACGAAAACGCTTATCCAGCGATGAGGATGGCCGGCCGGCCGAGGCGTCGGAAGCGCGCGACTTGTTTTGAAGGCACTTGAAGAAGCGCTACAGTAGATTTTCTTGAGTCTAAATCCAGGTCGCACGTATGATAAAAACCGAAGCCCGTCCTCCAGCAGTAGTGTATGAAATACCAGGCAAGGTAAAATCACTGTAATCGCATAAACTAAGTGCGTGTGTAAACCCGCTTAATAGATGCAGCGTAGGCAGCCTTCGGCTTCACTCTTTGGAAGGCATGCACTCTTCGCACTTAAAGGATGACTGAACTCGGTAGGGTACTCACACCGTTCAAATTCGGCGTTCATATTTTCTCTAAACTGCAGCGCTATTTTTTCTCTATGCTTTATCGAGTACTCTCTCCTTGGGGCCGGCGCCTCGGACACGACGGAAATCCATCAAAATTAAGCGCTGACTGAATGTGTCGACAAGAAAAAGTGAGAAGCACCTTTTTTTTATCGGGGTCGATAACTTTATAAGAGCCCAACGCATGCGGTTGCGAAAGACTTCTTTCGGCCAATGTACGTTCAAATTCTGAAAGCAGAAGAAGCGGAAGGCTTCGTCGCGGCTATTACGAGTGTCGCGCCTCCGCGTGGCTGACCTTTGTCGTCATCGTGACACTGGTACGCGCTCTTCAACTCCGGCATACGCATTGGTGACCTCCGTCACAGTGTTGGTACACACTGACCATTCCCTTGAACGCTACTGTTATGATCAAAACGCTCTCAGTATGCGGTATCTTAAATATTAATCTCTGACACCCCAGCATCTCGTCTTCATCAGCATTGCTCCGCTCTAGTGGGGAAACTGCTGCATTCACAACATTTCTTAAGAAAGAGGAGAGAGGAAAGAAACAAGAGATGAAAGGAGGAAAAGTCGGCCAAGTAGCAACTCATGCGCGCACGCACACACACACACACATGCACACGTACACACGAAAGAACGCACATACATACATACATACATACATACATACATACATACATACATACATACATACATACATACATACATACATACATACATACATACATACATACATACATACATACATACATACATACATACATACATACATACATACATACATACATACATGCGCGCGCTCGTGTTTTGAATACTGTCTAGGTGTACGATGGCTGTATCCACACTCAAATTCAAGTTTCCGTATGGGGCTGGTTTTCGAACACAAGTCACAAGATATTGCATTTCTGGGTTAAGCCAAGCTGAACCGACTATTACTGGCAACATCTATGGCTGTAATTCTACACCTGGTCAAGCCAAAGGTAAACGGCGGTTCATGTGTTCGCGGTCTTTCAGAAAACATTGGATTCCTGATGTTCGTAACGCGCCGGTCAACAGTTAGATTTGACATTATCGGCTGAACTTCTGCAAAATTCTACGAGCGAAAGAAAGGGAAGGTAGCGGAACGAGACAAAGGAAGAGATACGGTCGCAGATTTTACACAATAGCACATCTTCGAGCGAGCGTACTTAGTACTTGTGTATAAAAGAACTGCTTTGTCATTCGGAGCGACGGTTCTGCGAACACCGCCCCCATTGCAGGGTATTGTCTCAAAGTCTCAATAGTTTCGGCGCGGGTCGTATCTCGCGAGCGGGGAATTTTCGAAAGCCGGTTTCGGTCGAACTTGTTATTCGATTCCGCAATAATCTTGTGGCACGGAACTGTCCTTACGACAATAGGGAACTGGTCGCGGTGAGCGGTGTTCCTCTTCGCAGCGGTTAGCTCTTGAAAGAAGATTTGGCGAAGCGTGGTAATTGGGCACAGGCCACGAAGTCGAGAACAAGCTTTCCGCGATACATGATCTCAATGGCTGTTGACAATATGAGTGGAGCAGGCGAATATAATGGACTGGATTTGCCCGCGTTCGTGTTCGTGTACTGTTTCTCTGACCAAGAATGGTGATATAGAATGCAAAAAAAAAAAGCTCACTTTTCGGCTTTAACGATCACTCCTATGTTTTACTTCAATCGTATGTTTACAAAACATGGTGGTTGTGACTTTACAAATAAATAAAAAAACTTTGCATACATATTCTGCGCTCCTTTCACCCGAAGAGTTACTCCGCTTTCTCGGAATATGTGTTACACTCAGTCGCTTGTGACGATCATGAAGCTGGCTTTTTTCCTCCACGAATCAGATTTCTTTGTGTACTTGGGACTCCCACCCCATTATGCTTATGGCTAGCTTCCGAAGCTAAAAAAAGAAAAAAAAAACTCTCGCTTACCCGGAAAATTTGCATTGTACCGCCTGCGCACCCTGTTGCAACTTTGGATAGTTATCGTTTTAACCTGGGTGTCGAGGGTGCCGCTACTTTTGAGGCTAGATTTGGAGCGATCGTAATCATATCGCACGTGCATATGTGTATGAGTGGCAGTCGAAACATTTTGGCTATGTATTGGGATAACCGACCCCGTACTACCCTACGTTGTCGTATAAGACGAACTCAGTTATTAAACAACAACAATAATACGCACACAGCATACGCCGTACTGTATAAATCATATGCGAGCCAGTAAGAGCACCGCCGACAACTCTGATGTGTCCTGAAAGCTTTATAAGTTTGATGGGCGCTGAATCTTACAAAATCATCCGTATTCCCGCGGGAAACCTGTCACATGGTGCAACAGGGTACATAACCCTCGTACTATGAGTTGTTGTGAGCTGGTCGCTGCCACTGTTCCACTAAGTGTAAACTAGTTGCTGGGAGGTGACGACTGTTTTGTGCTATTGCTGCCTGACGCTGCACACATCATCCTGCAACTTAGTTTAGTCGAGGTAATCGAAGTCTTCACATCAACGTTTACTGTGACCGCAAGTATAAACAGTGGAACGACTCATTGAAAGGAGTGGGAATAGATTGAACAAAGCCTCTTGCTATCATCTTTGTCGCCTAAATGGTTTCCTTGTTGCCCGAGCACATGACGTTAGCCCAATAAGTGGTTCGATTCTCCCTTATGCTTCTGGCTGGACTGTCTGCTCTCGAAACATCTCTAGTTGCGACAGCGTACGATCGCCAGCCATCCTACAGAACCAGAGTTACACATGTTCCTATATAGTTCAAAGCACACTTTCTTTTCTTTTTCTTTTCATCGCACAGTACGGCATCCGCTTCACTATACCTCGAAGACCTTGTCAACCGAACACAACCGAGCAGGCAAACAGCCGAAGCTATCAGTGGTTTTGCAGGGAGTGCCTGCTGCGCTACCGGATCTCATGCACCTTGTCGCATAACGGGGAGCGACCATATAGGTCTGCGAGGCTTTACGATATTCGCTCGAGAGCACCTCGAGCGCGAAATTGAAACCGTTGGTATGACCACCACCGTAAACGACGTGAACCACCCGGCGGCCCCGCGATGATGAGCTGCAGCAGCGGCAGCAGCGTGTACAGCCTCATAAGCTCCTCGAAGTCAGCGCATGCGCAGGTAGGGACTAACAATAAGAACGCACAGAAAAACACGAGACTAAGGAATCGAGTTCATTTTCATGCACGCGTATTCTCGTTTATCATTGGCCCACTCACCGCTGTGACAACTTTTACGACCGGCGGGTGGTTTAATAGACACGGGCGCACATTGCAGGGTCCACGTAGCCACTGGAAGTAAAAATGAAATTTGGGCACCTTTCCATATGATTCTCTCTCTCTTCTAAATTGTTTCTTTTTGTGAAGTCGAATTTTCTTTGCCGTTCGTTGCTTGCGGCACATTCGGAGTGTTGTAACCTGAGTGTATACAAACCCGTTCCTTTCTTTCTACCTTTGCGTTGTGCTCGAAGAGAGTGTCTTTCGAATATTAATAACATTGAGCTGCTGGCCAAACTAATAAAGGTGAATTGCCATAAGTAATCTGGATAGGAATAAGATTATTTGTTTACAAATTAGGAAGGCTGCATGCACAAAAATGATAGAGGGAATTGTAAGGCACTTAGCTCAACAGTGGACCGTGCAACAGTCGCTGATGTATCCGCAATTCCGTGGCATATCGTGTATACAATCCAGAAAGGCATGCACAAACCAGCACTCCTCTCCCGAAGGCAGTACTACTCTGCGCGCATGTGCGTTTGAACGCACCTTGCATGACAATAATGCGGTGTTTCCTCTCATTATTTGTTCTTATATTCTTATTTTGTCACGCATGTGTTGCAATTTCTACCCATTTATTATACCGATTGTCTGGTTCTTCTAGCTGGGCGCCTGGTATAGTGGCTCACCAGAGTCGAAACTCTGCATGGTTGCGGGAAGCGGTACAGAAGGAAGCGAACTGAATTGCGTCGTTTCATGTGCCTTAACCTAGGTGTGACTGAGACACGCGTGGAACAGAGTCTCCAGGTAATTTTGGCCAGCTAGGGATCCATAACGACCACCTTAATCTAAGTAAACAAGAGCCCTTGCAATGAGAACCTTTCGTAATACCACCGGCGCGGCAGGAATCAAGCTCACCAGCGCTACGCCATATCCGCTAAGCTACTGTGGCGGCGAAATAAATCGGTATCAAAAACAGCCGATAATCGAATAGGGTATTCGACATCACGTTCGTCTGCTTACTTCGTCTTACTTCGTCTGCTTCAGTGGGGGTGTCCCCAACGGTCAACAAAAAACAGCTTGCCCGCTGTTCGTCTTCTGACCTATCCATCAGGCACATTCACCATACATAGTTTAGCAATAGCGTGCACATAACCTTGCCACCTCACTCTGTTATTTTTAGGATAAGACACTTGCTGCCGGGTCAAAACTCGCAGGTCTGATTCTCGGAAGCAATGGCTGCATGTTATCAGCAACATAGCTGTAGATATTATTCTCATGCAGTAGGCTTCAAGCATTTTTCATGATCATTATTGATTTACGAGTACTCGTTAATCTTTGAAGTATTGCTTTATAAGGCAATACTTCAGAGATTAGCGGGTGTTGCTGAGATGGTATACCAACTATCTCAGCAACAAGTTATACTGAATCGCATGACCTCCATGAGATAAGGTTCCGTCAAAAGAGGTCAGCAACGGCGCCGCCTATCTAAGATTGCGGACAGTAATCCAGAGTCATAAAATATATTGCCTCTTATAGCATGACTGTGCCTTTGAGGCGTTGTATAACAATGTGCATTTAATTACTAACCTTAGAACATAACCCTTAACCATGCAAGATACGAAGAGTGGTATCATCGTACTTTCACAGGACATTTGGTTCACTCCATATCCTACGCAGGACAAAAGGTTGAAAGCAAAGGGCAGACAGGAAAGTTAAGTGAATCGTACCTCCTGTTGGCTGCAAGTTTATGAGGAGGCAAAGAAAAGGGGCGAGAGAAACGTCATATTTTCAAGAAAAAGCTTCAAGCCTAATACTGGTCATATAATTGATGTACGGACTAACAGATGATATAAGACAGCACTTACGACCTGAAGGTTCATCTTCGGTTAAGTTTTTCATCGTCGATGGACTAAAGGTTTTTCGATGTCGGACGTCGTCATGTGCATTTGCCACGTGGTCAGTGGCTTCTCTTACGGATGGTCTCATATCAACAATCAAGGAGCTGACTAAAGCAACGTTTATTTGAACGTCCCTACGTGGCAAGAGTGTGGCTGACAGTTACGTCAACTCACCCTCAAATCAGGGAACATTCTCAGGAAGTTAGTGCAACAGTGACCCGTTCCATTAACCTGCACTATGCTGGCGGACCTGCACTATACTGGACCTGCACTATACTTAACCTGCACTATACTGGTCTTCGGCAGGAGGCATGCTGCAGACGCCAGTGCAGCTTTATGAGAGCGATAAAACACACGGTTCATTTAGTTCGTGTAACCGCAACGCTCCCTCCCATTCTCTGTCGGCGCAGGGAGGTACGTCGTGGGCTGACGAGGAGCTCGAGTACGCGTCCAGCGGCGGCCTGATGGAGACTTCGGGAGGCGACGAAGATGGCGGTGCGGACCTGGGCGGTGCCGGCCCGCAGCAGCCGGGGCGACTGCCGCCAGCGCCGACGGCGGACAAGCGCAACCTGGCGGCCCTGGCTCGCAGCGGACGGCTGCCCCGGTTCCACTACAACAAAAAGCTCGGCCCGGCCGCCTCGCCTCTGCAGCCCTCGCGAGTGTACATGGCTGGTAGGAGGCTGCTGCCCGCCGTCGGAGGAGCTGCCATGCCGCCAATGCTGCGTCAGCACCAGGGCGGAGCAATGCATGGCTGGAGATCCGATGCCTCGACGGCGGCGGGCGACCAGGCGCTTCAGGGCGACGCGCCCGAGAAGATGGGCGTCGTCGAGGCGCTGGGCCGCCTGTCCGAGGCCGCCATCTTCCCCTACATCGGGCCGCATAGGTGGATAAAGCCGTGGTGCATACACCCCGCTGATCTGTCCTGCCTGTATCCCGCCCCCATGCCGCAGCACCCAGTCGATCGCACCGTGCTGCACCCGCTGCCCTCGCTGCGCAGCGCTAGGCATAGTTAGCTGTGCTTGCGTATATACGCATCGTTCGTGGTAACGCCTGTGTATACCTATGGTGGTGTGTTCCTGTAAACGAAGCAACTGTGACTCCCGTCGAAACCCTCCATGGTCGAGATCGTGTTTGCGAGAATTGAGGGCTACTATAAGGAACCCCCGTGGTAATCATGGCGTAGGGTTTTTACGATGGCTGTTCGGTGGGACAAATCAGAGTCAGCTCTAGCATTGTATGTGCGATTATGTAGAAGCCTGACAGCTGGTGACAGAGGGAACGTTTGTACGTTTCGAATAAGGCCCCATCATCTTTTCCCCTCTTTTCGCTTCAATCCTGAACCAGCAGTCTGTGCTAGCAACCAAGAGTGATGAATTTGGCTTAAAATTTGAGTGCGGAAGTTCAGTATCACTACATACTGCACGGTGATATGTGTAACGAGTTCTAGTAGCGGTGAGCGCAGTAGATGACGCTCGCGCTGAACAGGTGACCGCCTGTTTTATAGAAAGGCCAAGGTTCCGTTGCAGACGATAGGCCGCAACGAAGACTAAAGGCTTGCATTAGAGAAACCATCCTCAAGACTGTAAGTTGGCGATGACACGAGGTAGATCAATGCTCCGGCGAGCTCTCGCAATCCGTGACTCTCAGTCAGACACGTGCAATCATAACGTATAAGCACAATAAGGTCAGAACTGTTTTGTTCGGCGAGGGATGTTTTCCCCATGGCGCGGATATGCGTGTTCTTTTATCATGCCATTAAGATAAGATGATAAGAAAGTGAAGGAACCAGGTATAGTGTAGAATCAATCTGTACCTCTGGAAGCTTACCCTCAGGCTGATATTAACAAAACCCTTTTTGGGTAACAAAGTTTTTCCGTTTCCCAGTAACCCTCCTATCAACTCACGCCATATCAACTCACTGTCGTTAAGCCTGGAGTTCATTGTCCGGTTTCCGGACAACTTTTAATCGCGATAAGGACTGACACGTTTGCGAAATCATCGCCGCGCTGGTTTTGCATTCGTCGACAATATCGGGAGATACGCGTGATGAATTTTGTGAACATGGGCTTAGGTTAGAAAGTTTGCATGGCCTTTGTTCCGGTAGCGCAGTTTGGCAGTTGTTCACGTTGAACCGAACACCTACCACTTTGTTTTCAATGTTCGCTACCAGGCGCGCGTTAAGCTTAGTGTGAGGTAGCACGCATGATCTGTCGTTTCGTGCTGAAGTACGCTTGCTGAAACCTTGTCGTTCCGGAGTAAGGATTGTTGTAGATGTAGCATGGTAGATGTTCCGCCTGTGTCCCCGTTCTCTTTTTCTTTGATGGACATAAACAATTTCAAAGCAGCTATTAGTAGTGATTGAACGAGCTAACACTTAAATGTGGCCAATGGTCAATGAAACAATTCGTCGATGCAGTGCTACTGACAGTATAAGTGTGATCGTAGGAAGCGACAGCCAGTGCACATCTTTCACGTTCCCACGTGCTTATACGTTTCTTCATATTACACTTGTGCTCTGAAATTCACGACTTCGATTTGTACATAAGAATACGACAATCGACGCGGAATCATGACAATCACTGTCTTGAGTCTCTTTAGTCGTGGTTTTGTCGAGTAGCTGAATGTGATGTTGGCACTAAGGAGTCGCAGTTGCAATTCGGAAGGGTTTGCCTAAGACAATGACCGATTCTGTTTCCATGATTTCGAGTCAGACTTTAGAACCGGAATACACAGAGAAACCTCATGTCGTGTATTTATCACCAAATTAATAAATGAAAACTTCTAAGTAATGAAGTTGGCGGATGGAAAAAAGTTGTCTTTGAGTTTTACTTTCTTTCTGGTCAAGCGTACCAGTTCTCCTCAGGGAGACAAGGTGCACCAATGTCCAGAAAGTTTCCAAAGTGCGCACACTAACTGATCATGCTAGAACGAAAGGGAGCAAAACATCGATATTACATTTGGTGGCAATAAGCAGCACGTCTGCGCATGCTCTTGAAAACGCGTTTTTGGTCACTCCGGCTTTGCCCACGTTGCCCACGTTAATTTTTTTTCGCTCCTGAAACATCGTGCCTATGCTCGAAAGCGAAAACTGCTTCGTTATAGGCCAAATGGGATTGCAAGCCGTGTTTTTTTTTTCAAGTATTTTTTTTTCTCCAGGAAAAAAATATACTTGAAAATATTTTGCTTGAGAAGTATTTATACTCTTGGGTTTCATGATAGCTAGTAATGCTTTTCAGGCGCGACATACTTAGAACAACATTCTAATTGAAGAAGTCATAAGTTGTGATGCGTAGTTGGCAGCCTAGATCAACATTTGACTGTGAATCGGAGGCTATAACACTTCAATAAAGCTTTGATGCATGCACTACTAGTCACAATTAAATGGGGAGAAAATGGAGAGTTGCTTCTAGGTCGCTCTCTTGGGAATTCGAGTAACCGAATGTCAAAGGTTAGAGGAGGAGGTTTAGTGATATGCTGGAAAGTTTACGATATTTGCTATAGTGTCTGCAAAATTTAAATGGTCACCAATTTATAATTTATGGGTAATTTGCAGTTGATGGTGGATGAAGGGTCAGTAATTTATTTTTTTATATAAAATAGCTGTGTAATTTAATTATGACGTCAAAGTTAACGTGTGACCATAGTAGAACATCCAGGCTGACCATGGCAGAGCAAAATTAAAACAAATGTATTGAAGGTTTGGTATAATAGAGTCGTTCAACCACAGGACCCTTAACGCGGAACAGTTTCCATGGCACACACGCTATAGCTTCTGTGGCCATTTACCTCTCATCACCACTGAACTTCTTTTCTTTTATGATACCCAACTAATAAGCAAGTGTGTGCAAGAAGAGTTGATGTTCTCCGTATTGAGAATGGCCGGAGAGCTGTGAGGACTGTTCTTCCATCTGATGAGCTCTCAAAACGAAATGTTGTCCTCTGCATACCTTAGTGAGCGCCCTGCTTCTGTTTTGCTTTGTACATGCATTCGCATACGGGCACGCGTTTGCGGTTGAGACTGCGATAGATGATTTCGTTGCTTCATGTTTCTTTTTCTACTTGGCGAGACGCTCTTTTATGCCAACCACACCATTCTTTTTTCGGTTTCTTCTACATTTTTTTGTGTTATGACGCTTTCCGTAACCGATTCTTTCGTGACTTCAGTGAGCCAACCGCAAGACCATCTCTTAAGCTGAAATCATCATACAATGAACATTAAGTCACGATACAGCAATCTATATTTTTTTAAAGGCGCGCTGTGCTAAGAACGAAAGTGTTCAACCTTCACGCGTACAAGCATTGCGCATAGGCTTTCTCATCCGCTGTCGCAGGAGAAATGGCATGTCTTAAATACTCAAAACGAAAGACCAATCATGGCTCCAGCAGACGCAAACAGATTTAAGGAGTACCCGTAACCATGGCCGCCCGCTTACGTACACCGCTGACAGAGCTTGACACACCTTCCCTTACGACTTCCTAACGAGGACACGTGGCTAAGTTAGCACCTCTAGAAAGGGAAAAAATGCAGCGCTAAAAACACACACGGGCGGAGCGAGACCACAATGACGTCAGAGCTCGTCCTTGTCGACTCTCTCGCTCCGTTCGTGTGCACCTTTTGAATTGCATTCTTTTAGTCACGTACCAACACGCCGTTAGAAGAACCGTTAGAAGAAAACAGCAAACGTGATCGACCAATCCGTCATGACACACGAAGAAACCCCAAGGTATAGAACAAAGGACAAGAGAAGAAAACACTCGTTCGGAAGCACCTTCGTCTTCAACAGCTGAGAGCTACACCTAAAGGTACTACCGGCGGCTTCTTGTCGCTGGGCAAACAAATACACAGCCCCCCAATTTTATCGTAGGATACCTGTCGTTTTTTTGCTCCACGAGATCATGGTCCACGGGCGTGGTGACGGCCGTGCGAGGGAAGCACAGCGCTACCACCAGGGGCTCTCGGAGCAGTGAGTTCAATGTCACTTATTAGGCTGGTGTGACCGTATCGGCGGTATCGTGGAGTGCGTGAGTGGTGTAAAACGTGTGAAAGCCTGACTCCGTTTATGACCCTGGCTTCGCCACTTGATATACTGTCTATCATATGTCGTCCCTGTGTTCACTGTGTCACGTTTGGTGGTTTGTGTCACCTAGAGCCTCGCCCTCACTTTGCGCGAATTCCATGGAGGAATAAAATATAGATTACATTTGCTATTCGCCATATAGTGAAGTCATTTGTAGTTGCTGGAAGAAGAGCGGTAACTTGTCGCCGGGAACAGTGAGAGTACAAACTGTTTCAACTAACCGCTTAACGCATTAGACATGCGTCGAAACTGACGCTCTGGAAGACTGTGTCATACCAGCCGAATCATACGCTGATGTGCCTTTAAGTGGGAGGTTATATTGTTAACTTGCGTACCTCGGAGGCGGTCCATGGCTATCCATGCCAGCTAGGGGAAGTGTTTCTGCAGGCGCACTGCTCGATCCGTCACGTGATGAGATTTCTGTGCCACCAATGAGGCGTTCGAAGAGCGAGTGACGTTCGCTGCGATGGAGTAATTGCGCAACAATTCAAACCCAAGATGCACACGCGTACAAAACTAGGTCTCTGATAACTCGATTAATGTTGGTCAGTTACGCGAAAGCATGCAGCACGTCGCCTCCAGCATGTGGATGGTTCCCGAGATGCGCCTAGACCGAAATAATGTGCACGATAGTTCTGTGCATGTTTATGTTTTGATTGTTAGGTAACACATCATTCCGAAAGTGCCGACAACACCGCGTACCTTATCACCTTATTGCACCTTGTTGAGAAAAGCAACGGACCCCTTACTAAGCACAACTCTTATCGCCCGAACACTGAAGTCAACCAGTGTTGCAATGTTGCAACAAACCTTTAAAGAAAGTTGTAGTGCATATACACGGTGAGAGAACGAAAGTATGCGTATTCGTGCGCCTAGCTTGTTTCCCTGTCTATATGCGCTGCAATAGTATTCAAGCACTGATGTTACGGCATGTTCCATTAGAACGTGAGGAACAGTAGGGCATGGAAGTCCGCAGCCGATCTCTCCCCTCTTTGATGTATGAGTGTCGTCTGAAGCGAACAATTCGCACAAAAAAGAAAGAAAAAAAAACACGAGACTTATTATGTCCAGCAAACTCCACGACTTCATCTCTCGGTTCCGTTCTCCTCTCTGTTCTCCTCACAGGTTCCCGTTCTTGCCGTCTGTGCGTGTGCGGAGAGACGTCTCTAGCGGCCCAGGGCGGCGGTGGCAGCAGCAGCAGCAGCACGATGAAACGCAGCGCGAAGAGCAGCGGATCGGAGGAGAGCCGGCGTCAACATCGGCCGCGTCGCTGGGGCGTGCCAAGCGCAACGTGGCCGCCCTGGCGCGCAACGGCTGGCTGCCTCCGACCTCTGCGGCGGCGCCATCACAGGCGCGGGGAACCAGGGCCGAGTTTTTGCGTCGCTTTTCGGGCTCTCAGGCCCACGAGGCCAGCGCGGACGAGGAAGATGGATTTGTGCCGGAGGACGAGGCCTCCGAGATACCCGACTGCGCCGAAGATGACGACGAGGTACATGCCTGCTGGAAGCGCCTTCATCGTGAACGCTTACTCACGCATCACTTTGAGCAAAATAGTCTGAATTGCTAGCAAACTCATTATTGCTTCGTTCTTATTATTGCTTAGTTCGCGGGTTACCGGAGGTGTAAGTGTGAGCGACCGAGATGTTGGAGAGTCACCTCGTTGAGCAGAGGTCAAGCAGACAAACCTATCTACTGTCCACGCGTTAGTGTTAACGAGCATGTGTCACGGAAAATTCGTTGTCGTTATCGTTGACCATGAACTAAAGAAATTACCTTTAAACTTCGCCTTTAGGAATGGAACGCGGTAGCCTTACCGTTCTACGTACGTTAACGCGGGATGTCGCGGGAGGAGACCGCTCCTGCTTGTGGAGGAGGCCGCAAGAGCACAAACCGCTAGAGCGCGCTTCGGCTTACTAGGTGCGAGGCAAACGCCCTCCGAAAACGCTAAAGGGCTAACCATACGTACGCGTTGGAAATCGTCAGCACGCACCGCGTAGACTCGGCGTCGCATCGCTTTACGGGGAGCGCCGCGTGCTGACGCGCTTCAAAGCGTACGTCGGCTCCGTAGGACAAGCTGAATAAACGGGTGTGTAGAGCTCCACCTGTAGCAGCGAGTTGAGGAGAAGAGTGGGTCGAGTGCATGCGATGAAGTGCGAGCGCATTCATCCTGCGACCTCGTCAGCATTAGACCTAGCTTGCGGATATGGTCCACAGCGCAGGGGCAGAAGTGTAACTGAAGATGAAAACGATGGGGTGTAAATGGTTTTTCAGGCGTGGGTAGCCGTATTGCCGTTAAAAAGCGGTCGCACAGTTCAGTTGCCCTCACTTGTTCTTTCTGTACTGGGCGTCGCAGGACGCGGACGATATCTTACTGGTGCCATCATTGGAGGAGGTCAAACGAAACTTGGGACACCTGGCTAGAACGGGCAGGCTTCCACCTTTCAACTACCGTCGTCCTTTTATGAATTCTGGTGAGTGCTAAGGTCTGAACGTTCCGTCTCTGTGAGTGATGGTCGCTTTTTCTTTTTTTTTTTAACTTTGAACGTTCCGGTCGTGTCTATCAGTTTCAAGTGGAACATAAGTCTGCAAACTTTGTTGTTACATGAAGTTTGACGTCCCAAAACCAGTCTGCAAACTTTGAGCGTAGTTTTGGAGGACCGGTTCTTATGAAATGAAATCTATTCGCGAGTCCACTTTTCATTACTTACAATCAATTATTGCATATCGTTTAGTGAGGTAACCAGCCGCTCAGGGAAACGATTGTCAAGTAATCGCGCAAATTCAGGATAACCTTACAGAGATCTGACCTTGAGTCTAACGTTTACCAAGGGATTGTGAAGATTGTTCACATATTCACGACGGGGCTGTCCTATCAAGCATGGTCACCCTCAAGTTACGGTGCCCTTTACGCGCCGAAATATCCTAACCAGAGGGTGCATGCAATCACAAAACTTCTAACCACGTTTCAGTTGATAACGAGAACTTTAATCGCAGATGACGCGCGATATTTTTTTTTTTTTGTAGTCATTTGTAGGTGCGCTGAGCCACGAGAACATAAGCGCGCCTGCGACAACTGTGAAGTTACAGAGGCCTTCGGATCACAATTCCGTTTCCTGTATATATTACATAGACTGCAGTCAATCATAAATTCTAAGAAGAAACTGGGCTTTTCAAAAAACCATGTTTGGAAAGCGCTAGTCGTTAACAGTCATTCACATCGGCGGAAACAATTATTAGTGATGTGCTTCTTATCAAGACCTTGCTCGCACATGGGAGGTACTTGCGCTTAATGTTGTCCAATATGGATCGTGCAGTGATCAATAATAGCGCACCGCTCTTACTTGAAGTCAACTCAGGGTCCCATATGCAAGTGCGCAGCGAAACAACTACTATTTCGAAAACAAGGGCGTTTCGCACAGCGACCGCCCACTCCCCGCGAAATATGCAAATCACCGAGGCCCCGTTCAGTGAATGGCGCGGTATGAGAAATGGATGACAGTGAAACGAACTTCCGCGAACCAATACCTGAAGGTAGTCGTATATACAAGCTTCGTATACTTACAGCAACTCGTACTTCGACCTCTTTCCGTACAATCGTCGGCATGGTGAGCATCGACAAACGCCCACCATGTCACATTCGTTGGAAAATATGGCTCAATAAGATATGCTGCTGCTGACATTGTGGAATCATTTATCAGTACACAAAGTGCTTAAGTGGGCAATGAAGGAAAATATTAACTTTGGCTAGACTGATTTTTTTACATGTGTTGAAGACTACCGACACACTGTCTGCGCGTCAGTAGACGATTTTTTTTTTTTGCGTCAAAAACTACGGCCGAATGTCCATCGTGTCACCGCTCAGTTTGAATCACCCGCGCCAAAAGTAGGACTTGACATCACGATCTACTACTTTTGCTTTCTGAGGTTTTACGTCTCCAAACTACGGTGTGATTATGAGACGGCTGCCGGCACTACGGCGCAGTGAGCTCCACGGCCATAATACGTAGCAACAACTGTACACGTTTATTTATTGTCCAAGTTTATCCAATTCACTTTTCATTTGTAACCGGCATCAGTATCGAGTACTCAAAGTAGATGAGCCGACGTCATTTCAAAAAGGCACCACAGAGCGGGGCAGAGGGCGTCACTCCAATTTCTCAATTTCATCGTTTTCTCGCTCACAACTGCTCTGTTCTTGCCACGAATGGCGAAATGGTTATCACACAAGCCTAATCTTTAAATCTTGCTCAACTTAATGTTGTAATAGCGTCCCTTTAAAAACTTTGATAAGACCTCTGTTGTACATTATCGGCTGAACGCAAGTGTAAAAGGAACCCAACCTTAGGTCTCAAATCTCGATGCCATCGCGCATTAAAAAAATTCATGCGATATCTATCTATCTATCTATCTATCTATCTATCTATCTATCTATCTATCTATCTATCTATCTATCTATCTATCTATCTATCTATCTATCTATCTATCTATCTGCAGGGCAAGTTTTCTTCGTCCAATTAATAAAATCGCATCAGACTGCTTGATAGATTCAGCTACTGATGTCATCTGTGCAGCGTATGTAACGTTGTCTAAATGCCAATGCTGGCTGGGATTCGCTCCTCAGTGCCATAACAATAACATTCTCTTCATTCAATCTCTCTCCACTGACTGAGTTGCCTGTGCCGTACTTTCCTTTTTCCCCCACTCGCAGACGTGTCCGAGGCGACGTCTCCGTGGCCCCAGGACAGGCCTAAGCGCCTTGCGAAGCGCTGCCGGCCCCGCGGCGAGAACAAGCGCAACGTCGCCGCCATGGCGCGCAAGGGGGCGCTGCCGCGCTCATGAGCGGCCCGACAACAGCGCCCCCTCTGCGCCACCTCTGCCGCCACGTGTGTCTCTTATCTCTCCTGTCTTCCCAGAGGTCATCTAAGCGCGTCCCGAGGGGACACCGCGGAATCTCGCAAGGATACGCTGTCGGGCATAAGCCGTACACTTTCGCAGGGACCCTGTCGGTTTCGGTGTTACTACCCATATGATGATGTTCCTCCAAACGTACCTCGGATACCATATACGCCATTCTGTAGTCCGGCTGTTGTTCGTTGTCCTGCCCCGCTTTGATTGTCAATGCACCATACGCTGTCCGAGATGAAAGCAGGCAGTGCTCTAGTTCTCAGGACGAGCTTTGTGCGGTCGTGTTAAAGATAAAAAACAATCTTCTGTTTTTTCCTGCCATGTTTTGTACATTGCGGAATATGGATGCATGATTCATTTTAATTACTTGCTTTTCATTCTATCCTTATGTACCTTGGCAGCGCGAAACATAACGGCACTGCTGCAATCGACAACGTGTCCTACCTTTTATGAGATAACTGTTTGTAAGAATCGACAGTGTGTTATCTTTCTTTAATCATTCAGTTATTTTAGTATTTCATTTCACCTAGCTTACTCCACGTCACAATAGCTGAAAAGTTGTTGGCATGTTTGTTTTTGCCTCGCTCATCTGGCCAGCGATGTAGTTAGGAGTTCTCACCAACGTTCACATATCTATGATGCCACCACGAGCTGCTAGCGTCTCGACGGGGCCTAGCAACAAGAGTAATGCCATCATCGTCATTATATTGGCTTTTATGGGTTAGGTGTTACCTAATATTTGCAGGGAAAGTTTCAGCATGTCACAGTTGCAGTTATTCAAATTTTGTTCAACTTAATTTTAATGGATCTGCATGCAAGTGAAATACATCGTAGAATAATGGAAACAATTGGTCTATAGTTGGTGCATCTTTCGATGGCTGCGTCAAAGTGAAGCGCTATGCTAAATCGCTAACGGATACATAAAAGGTGGTAAACCTTGCTGTAGGTTCTGCTTGTCGTTCTTTACAGCGCTTAACTTCGTCATAGGAAAAACAAAACACGGTCGTTAATTTTATTTAATTGATTTTATACTTGCGGCAGCTTAGCATAAGTTTCATATTCGAGGTACGTTTAAATACTCGGTCGATTTTGGTTGCTGTGGATGAAAATTAATCAACTAATCGTCACTTCGGCAGAATTTAACGCCACCGCACGAAGGTTTGGTCCTGAGAGGAAAATTACGCAGTTACAGGAGTCACAAGCTCGGATGAGGACATCTGTTATTGATAACATATCGCCGCATGTTCTTGCCACCCTACAAGTATTGTTGTCTTCTTCACGCTAGAAACATATATACCCAAGCGCTCCAGTGTTTCACTTTTGTGTCTGTAATGTATCTGTAATGCTACACCGTACGTTACAGCTTCAATGTGTTATTCATAAAGAAGTGCAATGAACGGGCTTCGTTGTCCGTGAGGCAATGCGTTTTGTTTGCGGATTGCTTGAACGGCCGTCCCGAGGCTTTGGACGTAACGAGGACCGAAAGCTTGATGAGGCTAGTCTTCAAAACCCACCGCAGTAGATTAGCGGTTAAGGCGCTGCGTTGCTAAAGTTGAGGACGTGGGTTCGATTCCTGGCTACGGTGGTCACATTGAAGTGGCTGCAAAACACCGGCGTACTTAGCTGCACGTTAAAGAACCAGAGGTGGTCAAAACTATTAAAGGGTGCCTCACTACGGCGAGCACCATCATATCGTGATCTTGGCCCTTGAAACCGCTGTATTATAAATTTATGTAAGTGAGGAAATGAACCAAAAGAGACAAGTTGTTGCTGTGCTGATGTTTGCGCGTCCCTGTCTTTTGTTCTTGCGTTGAGAACACGAGTAGCAGATGTAATAAACTGTTGGAAACTGTTCTGCGTGACCTGAGGTTAGTGTCTCCCGTTTGAAAGTAACGGTTGCTGCTTTCCAACGCTTAGGGGATGAAGGCGAAACACTGTACGTAAAGGAAGTATTGCGCCTCTTTTATTGGTTTCGCTTTCTGTCGTCGAGCAACCTTAACTAAGCGTAACAGGTTACACTTATTATTCATTTATGTGCACCGGTAGAAAATCTGTCCTCAGAAACCTTCCCACCGCATTCGCGGTCGGCCATCACGAATTATAGCTCAGCATACCGTAACAAAAGGATCGACATCTAAGCCTCCGGAGCTCACGAGAACTCTAATATAAAAGTGTCGCGTAGCCTTTACTTTGCCCACGTTCCGGCTTACCGGCTGTTGCCTTCGCGAATTGGTTCGAAGAACACCTAGTAGCTCACGTCTCTAGGTTTTAGCATGCCCGAAGCCCACGTTTTCAGTTAATTAAAATTTGCGCGATTTTTATCCACGCAGTAATACATAAAGGCGATATTCACCGCTCTTCTGTGGCGCTCGGCTACCTTCGCGAAATGAGAAATGCCCGAGCCACTTCCATTAAACGAGCGCTTCTGCCTCATGCTTACACTTGTCTTTCGTATTCAATATCTGCGATTCTATGTCTAAACGGTACGATACAGCACTATGAGCGCGTATTGAATCATTCCTGATAGGCTTTCTTCGGCGTGCTTAGATCTTTAATATGCACCTTGGTATCCCCTAGCATTCCAGGCATTTATATCGATGCTATTCTCGACAGGATGTTGCTGCCTCCTTTATTAAGGAGCACGCGCACTTCTTTCGACAACGGCAAAGTGGATTTGAAACCACCTCTATGGCGCCACTATAGTGTGCCACGTGGGTGAGTCTGTCCTGAATTGTTGTAGGGTTTCATTATATCTTCATTAGAGGAAGGTAGGGGGCGTGACTCGATAGCATACTTCATTTTCTTTCTTCTACATTCTTGCGGCTCAGATATGGTTAATGTATTCCGCTGGATTCCTTTCGTTCTCGTGCGCCCGGTTTCAGAACGTTGGCCGCTGAACCGTGCCGCTGAATTTATCATTATCTCTGTTCTTCGGAGTATCTGACATGTTACTTGCCGTGCTGTTTTTGTCAGCGTTTCCGTGCGTATAGAAGACCAGCTTGACTCTGTCCGTACGACGTTGTTTGAGCTTGAGGTCGCGATTACATGGAGCCACGGGTTTCCGCTAGTTATAATTGTAGCCATTTTTGCGTGTGCTATTTGCGCTATTTTCCTATTTTGTGCTATTTGTTATTGCCATACAGCTATCATTTTTATCATGTAGTGTAAACTAGCAGTAGTTGTGTCACATTAAACCTTGTTTTACTTCGTTTTTGCATAGTCAAGATATGAGAAAAAAGGACAACTAAATTTGTTCTATCTGCTTGCGAGTGGTGTATTGATATCGCTAATCCCTCTGCAAGAGATCGTGTTTTTCGCAAACACGTTTCTAGCTGACAGTAAAATCAAGTTTCATTGCTTTACAGGCTGTCATATGCCAGATATCTGAGTATGTTGTGCAATGAAAGATATCTTGTTTCTACTGTTCGCTGTTCAGCGTAATCTTTAGTTGGGAAAGGCCCTCAAGCGGCATCCTTGTTGATGAAATCGAAGGTTTGGCGGCAACCCGTCTGGCCGGGAAACCGCATGCTAATACCTATGGTTCTATATCTGAGCGACACGATACGGTACTACGGGCGCTTATCGAATCGTTCCTAATAGGCATTCTTCCGCGTACTTTGAGCTTTAATATGCACATTGATATCCCCTAGCAAGGCGGCGTCCCTCTTGTGGATTTATTTCGGATTTACTGAGTTACGTAGCAACGCTTCGACAGACCTATCCAGGCACATGCTGAGTGTCGAATGTTCGCCATATTTCGCTATGGTTTGTTCTTACAAGATAGGTTTTCACAAAAAGAAAAGCCTTTTTCTTCTCTATTGCACAACTGTTACGGCCCCTCCACTGAAGCTTTTCTACGGGCGTTATCTACAGGCGTATTAAGCACGTTGAGTTACTTTATACATTCGCAACAACTAACTAAATGTGCGGCAATACCTGCGAGAAATCTTACGAACATGGGTAACGCTGTTGCATTTAAGATCGCAATCAAAATTGTGCCGCGGTTCCTAAAGAAAAACTATACTATTATAATTCGTGGGATTTAACGTGACGTGCCCATGATAATTATTTATGAGTCACCCACTTTTAGTGGAAGACTCGTGAGTAATTATGACCACTGGTTTTTTTTTTTTATCGTGCACCTAAATCTGACTACACGGATATTTTTTCTGCATTTTGACCCTCATTGAAATGCGGCCACTGCGGCCAGGATTCGAACCCGCGACCTCTGGCTTCTCAAACCAACTCCTAGCCGTTAAGATAACACGACGGGCAAGCAACTATATCTTTCAACTAAACTATTTCTAACCTCATTCTGCCCAGTGTCACTCAGTGTCGCAAGTTTCCTCAATTCATTGCTCAACTTCTTCAAAAAGATTCTGGTCAGTCTATTCAAGCTTGTTCCAAAGCGCTTTTAGTATGACGTTTCTTCTAAAACACAGAGATAGCCGCCGTTCATTGGAAGCGTGTTTAAGCAAAAGACCATCTGCCTCCTCCGTACGGTGTGAAGTATGAAATCACTCTAGTCTATGATATATTTCCTTTCGAATGCTAATTCACTCGATGGCATATTCCTCGACATTAACGAATCTGATCTGCATTTAGAACAAGTCCTTCGAATTCTCATCTAACCAGCGTAGTCCTCGGTGCTCGGTGCTGTAGGATACCCACCCTAAAGTTGACGGATGTTCCTTGCGAAGCGCTTTCTCGATTTTATGGATATGGTTGTTACGTTCCGCGCTGTGTGTTGATGCACATGTTCTGTTTTCTGCTTTTGTAACATCGTTGTCGTGCGAGAAGCGAATTGTTGTAATAGAAGGAGAAAGGAGATAGAAAAAAAAAGAAGATATTGCATACAAAGTTGTACGACGGGGCGTCCCAATGTACCGACGAACAAAGCGCCCCAGACTTGTAGGCAAGCTGTTAGTTGACACAATAAACGCTGTTATTCCTTAGAATGCAGTCAGCGTTGGCATGCTGGAAAAGAATGTGTCAATAACTTAGCATCTATAAGGGTTCGTTCACACTGGCGATTGGCAGAGATCGCGCGACCGAACGCGTCTGGCAACAAAGCAGCCATTCGAGTCAACCGTGTGTTCACACCGGAGATTGCGGTCCTAGGGCCGTATTCTGAGAACTGTCGTCTTTGGTGATATCGCCGAATCGTCGCCTTTGAAACGTGCTGAAGTGCTAGATGAGGAAGGGTGAGCAAGTAGTCGCTTCCTCATTCTATACGTGATTCTACGTCACGAAAGACGACACTGTCGCCATTGGCGATTATCTCAGAATAAAGACCCACAAACCGGTGGTGACACCAAAGTGCAGAGCCATTCACGTCTGGTGGCGCCACCATTGCGTCGCAACAGACCGGCGCTTCTGATTGGCTCCCAAGCTTTGCAGATGCACGGCGCGACTTCTAGCACCATGCAGCCGACAAAGCATTCGATTTTAGACCAAAGCGAACGTTTGGGAGAATTTGTGAGTAACTATTAGTCGCGCGAACTCTGCGAACTCTGAGGGTCGCTGGTATGTATGAGCCCTAAGGCCATGCAAGATGCATGGTCTGTCATATATCTTCGCTTGGTGCACATAAGAAGGACAGTGCTTTCACACAGACTTACGGCTTTTCGCACGAGGCTGAATGTTTGGCAGTACTGGTGCTCCGATTATCGAGCAACCTTAATTGTTCTAGTGGTAAGAAATGCCGAGCCAGTTGGTGTGGTTGCATTGCAGCAGACGGGGGATGCATGCGCTAGCGACACACAGGCAGACAGACGACACATACACTATCCTTCAACCGAAGTTTATTCACAGAATGACAGCAAATACACGTACACCTGGCCACAAGCAAACACACTGCTGTGCAACAAACAACCGACAGAATTTTGGCCGCCATTACAGACTCCTATTCATGAAACCATTTGTAAGACACGAAACGACATACATTGGTGCCCGTGTATGTCTTTTCGTCTCTTAGTTTATTTCTCCTCTGTTCAGCGCCACATCTACTGTCTTATGTAATAAACCAAATAGCTCAGCAACATGTCCCATCAAACTTAGTTCTTCACCCGATAGAGTTAATGACGGGTAGACAGATATAAGGACAGGGACATATTCATCTCCCCAGCTTTTAATGCGAAATGCTTCGACTTCTTGCCAAGTAGCGTGATCGACACCCCGAAATGAAGTCGTTGCATCACTGAGGGAAAGGCGAAGTCATTCGTGGTGGCTGATCGAAAAAAAAAAAAAAACTCCAATAAGGACCGTGCGATGTGGCGTAACGGGACGACATGATCTCCCTTCCTCTGGAATTGGACGTAGCAATCTACCGTCCCATCTTACTGCGAAGATGACTTTAAACTGACGTTGCTTTGTACATCTGAGTTCCAATCGAACGCGAATGCTGATGTCCCCTCTGTTGCTCTTTCAACGTCTCGTCTTGATTTTCTTTGGCTGGGCACACACACGTGCTTGTAATTATTACCACAGCCTACTGTCTCAGCCCTCGATGGCTATCAAGGGGACGCGTACTGTGCTGCTGTAATACTACTTTGCTTAACTACCTTCGGTTCTGCTTTTTCAGAGCCCTGCACTGTGTCTTCTTTTGCTTCGTACGGTTCGGAATTCATTATTACCAATGACAATTCTTGCGATTCGTCTGTGTTTGATTGCAGTACTCAGGTTTTCAGAACTTAGCCAGGCCTATATTCGCAGATCGAAAGCTCTTTCTTTCTTTCTTTCTTTCTTTCTTTCTTTCTTTCTTTCTTTCTTTCTTTCTTTCTTTCTTTCTTTCTTTCTTTCTTTCTTTCTTTCTTTCTTTCTTTCTTTCTTTCTTTCTTTCTTTCTTTCTTTCTTTCTTTCTTTCTTTCTTTCTTTCCATTCCATTCCAGGATGTTGCAAACAATGGAGGAGGCTCAGATAAGTGCTGCGACTGGAGGTTCCATATACTGGCTTTAAAAACCGTTTTCATTCCCTAATCGTTTTTTTTCACTAGAATAGTCTGACGAACCGAACGCACGTGTGGTTAGCCTGCCTCCCATTTCTTCTTCTCCTCCTCGTTCGCAAGCGGGCTTTGCCACGGTCTACTTACATTCGCTTGCTGTACAGGATGCGCGTTTCGTAGACCTTTTCGTTTTTGAGCAATTTTATCATAAGACGCTTGTGCGAGTAAGGGCGCCTAATACTATAGGCTCAATTCTCTTTGAAAAACTTGCCAGTTCTGCAAAAGAGATTGCCCTTCCGCGTGCGATACAATAGCTCAAGACTTGTAGCACAACGTATAGTTTGTCGAGTCAACACGAGTATAGAGCATGAAAGTGCACGCCCACATTTCGCACAGTACATGCAGTTACTCATTCGCCACAAATTATTACAAACCATGATGATTTCACGTGGGGCTTCGTTTATGTGCTTTTTTTTTTTATTTCCTGCTCCATCTATGCGTGTGAGCCCTCGCTTTTTCTCTTCAAACGTTATTAGCTTGTCGCATTATCCGGACACTCCTGAAAAATACATTAAGCCATAAATTAAAATAATGATAAAACATTCAAAAATGGACCTTATTGCGTTGCGTAAGGTTTTGTTCAAGTCATCAGTTCGTGTTCGTTTGTTACGCCAAATTTTTCATAGTGCACGAGGAACACAGCGTTTCTTTCTCGACCACTCCGCAGGATAAATTCTTCTTATTAAAATTAATTTTGTGTCCCGTAAATATTAGGCACGTCGTATAAAATTTTGTTTAGACTCCTGTGCACTTCCCACTAACGCCATGACACCTTCCCGAAGGTCCCTATAAACGAGCACTTCGAAGCCGGGCTGCGCTTATGAGAAAATTCTCTACTAACACTACGTATACACACAGACCACTTACCACACTGATTTTCTGGCCATTCCGCCCCATCCGAAGTGTCATAATCTACTCCCGCCCATTTCCCAACGACGTTTAATGAAAGCAGCCCGTGCGCTAGGCCAGCAGTACATCGCGGGTCTTTAATACGTAAACAGTACTCTAATTAATGGCGATATTTAGAGCCAAAAATCGAAAGCTACCTCGATTTTGTCCCGCCTGTTTTACAGCCCCGCGACGGCGGGGGCGTGTGACTTCCTGTAAACAACTCACGGCTCATCGCACGCCGTTGCCAGCGAGTGTGTTCCCAAGGGCGGGATGGAACTCCGAGAAAGAGAGTCGCGAGCGAGTGAGGGCCACCGAACACTTTTAAAACTTCTTGGCCACTTCAAAGCGAAGCGAGGCGATAAAGCATAAAGCGTACGCAGGAAGGATGGAAGTACGCTTCCCACACTGCCTATAGTAGGACTACGAATATACGGAACACAAAAAAAAATTAAAAAAGCGAAAGAGCGGCAGAAGACGTGTCGATGAAGGGGGTAAAACAACGTTCTTTAAACTGCATTTCGTACGTGTGGGTCATGATGCGGAAGCACGGCGCTTTAAATCTTGCAGAAAGTGAAACACGTGCGGTATTTCGTCCTTCGTGTATAACCCTGGACATGCACTCGATGAAACTCAGATGGCGAGAGGAGCGTTAACGTCTAGCAGCCGCTTACACAGAGTGTTGCCCGTCCACTCTATGGTGTCCGAGCAGGACGAGCGAGATACAGCACCAAGCTAGCTAGCTAGCTTCACTCTAATTTGCGCCAACGTCCCCTTAGGAGTCCTCACAGGAGTCAGCGAAGTAATCACTCGGTGAGAGTTTAATGTGGCCTGTAATTAAAGCGCTCAAGAGAGGTCTCACGAAACCTACCTCTCTCTTTCTCTATCTTTCGGTGGTTTCGAGCGTGTAGTGGTGCTTCATGCGGGAGCTAGGACGTGCGCATATTAGCCACTTGCTAGAGCCACTTCACGGCTCGGCAAGTTTAATGGGTCTGGCGGCTTTCTGGAGGGCGTTTGAGGAAGGGAGGTTCTCCACTGGTTTGGCTACCAGTATGCCACAGTCTGGCTTTGAGAGTCGAGGCTTGGAAGGCCGAAATTAAATTTCGATCCGCACGAGCGCGCTTTCGGTGCCTTCAAGTTGGCTCACGACTAAAGCAAGCGTGTATAACTGAGAGCGAGCTTTGAAGGAACTAAGCAAGAGGGAGGCAAGTGAGAGAGAGAGAGACAGGGCTTATAAAAGACAGCACCGCCTGTCGAGATGCGATTGCAGTGGAATGGAAAGAAGACGCATAAGACCAGAATTAAACATCGGTCTATATCTGACAGGTCAGAACGATTAGCTACTGGCACTGCGAGCGAAGAAAGTGAATGCGGCGAGTCGTACAATGTATATATTCAAGATATTCGGAGCGAGATTCAAATTAAATTGTCACGGCGTCGTGGTTGGGTCAAGTTGAAAGGTCTCTCGGAAAGCAATAAGGATAGCTGACAATCGGCGATCGAAGCTTTAGAGTGAGAAATCGAAGTTCGGTGAACTTTACCGCTGCAACACAGGTTGACGGGAACTACGGAATGGTTTAGAGATCACTGCCGTATCCAGTGGTGAGCCAATGCCCTCAATAAGGCTGCGGTAGACTCGTGTTTTATCCGAGAGTCAATGTGTGCGTAATTCAAGGGTTGCGCGTGTTGCGTACGTTGAGCCGCATTGATTGAAAGACGAGTGGCGAAGTGCGCTGCGAAATGAATTTGGCCGTGCTGGCTATGCAGCTGTGGCAATACTGGGCACATTGTGAACGCTTTCCACAATGGTTAGATAGAGTGGGCTGTGCAGTGGTGGCGATACTGAGCAATTTTGTTAACGCTTGCCGTGACACTGTATTGCTAGAGTAGTCGGCTGACAAACTATTGAACAGTTCGTAATAATTCACAGCGCTTGCGACACTGCAGGTGTTTGAACGTTGCGGCAATAGTTAATACTTGAAGCTAACAAAAAAAAAAAAAAAAAGAACACAGGCGTTAGTGCACGTACGTGTCGTTCGCCGCATGGCACGCGCATCTTGCAGTGAAAACAACCTGAACCGTTGTGGGGACAGCGCTGATGACGCGCGTAAATGCCTCTCCTTTTGCTCTTAGTTCTGGCGACGGCTATTTTCTTATTAGCGGTACCTATAGCCCACGGCTTTGCCCGTCGCTGTTGTTTTTTTTTTAAGTACTTTCTGTCACTCCATATGTGACACAGCGAACTCGATTATCGCAGTCTGTCCAGTTTTTAAAGCAACAATCACATCATTGTTTCGGGAGATAGAGAAACCTATTTTCTTCCTGATACCTGCTCTGTTTTCACGCCGAACAATGTAGAATGTAAAAGAAGTACTGGATTCGATAATTCTTGGTGCATTTCCATAATTCTTCTTCTCCAAGAGCAGTTAAGTACTAGGGATGTGTTTTGGGCACGTTCGTCTAGTCTGTTGTGCTGGCGACGATCGAAACTTTTCTCGGTGACACACAACGACGACATTTTTGATCAGCAGTCATCCATTGCCATTGTCACATTGCCATTGCCACAGCGTTCAGAAAGGCAAATTTAGGGGTCACATTCAGAAAACTGAAAGCTGCCCGCGTGAAATAAAGCGGCGTCTTGTGAAAAAGCCTCGCACAATTCCGGAAGCATTTCACTTCTGGAGTCGCACGGCACACGCGTCCAGGGTCGATCTACTAACTGTCTTAAACAGTGTTGTATTCCTAACCTAGAGTGCCTAGGACTTCTTCGCTTTTGTTTCGAAAGCTTGCCCTTAGCAACGACAGAGATGCATCAGAAATTCACGAACAAATCTGATTCGTGCAGGAAGCTAGAAGACATGACTGCCGTCGTCACTGCATCTTATAGTTCTGTCTCGTTATGACGACGTCCACATCTGTGTGGCCGTTGCAATGAGAAGAGAACTGTGAATGACAGTGGTGACAGAGAACGCGGTGGTTGTGATAACAATGTACGGTGATAGTGACTTTCGATGGCTTCACTGCAATGCGGATGTGTTTCACTGCGATATCTTTGTAGTGTTTTACCGCATAACACATCAGGCATACGACGATGCTAACATTAGAAACTCCACGTGGTCTCAATACATTTAAGACAGTCGGCGGATATTCGTCTGTTGGGCGTGTGGGTGAAGTGTCGAAAGAAAAAAGAAAAACGCGTCAGCGCTTTGCTATTTTTCTTTCGTTTGGTGAGATGCGTCATCGAAAGCAGCGAAGAAGCCGTGCAGTCGACTGATACTTCAGTTGAGAGTGAGACTAAAAAAAAAAAAAAAACGGCACGGCTTATATGCGCCGGCTTTATATATATATATATATATATATATATATATATATATATATATATATATTCAAAGAAAGAACACGTCATCATGTTCCCATTACGGGGCAGACAATACATTTTATAGCAGCCCTTCAAATGTAAAAAGAAAGAAAAAAGAAGCGAAAGCGGCCGTGCGGCATTTCTTCTGGCGACATCAATGCCTGTAGAAGTTATTGCACTGGAGTTCGTTAATATCCAGACGGGAACTTCGGAACGACTCACCGAGCCTGAGAAGCAAGAGACCTCGGCGCATCAACCAGCCTCAGCACGTGCACTCCAGATACCATTTTACTCAGGCAATAAAATTTCCAAAGGTTATATAAAAATGCTTCAAATTTGAAGTTCATCGCAAATGCCGTTAGTCCCACACTTCTGGAAGGTAAGTGCTTGGATGTTGCCCCAGTCAACGGCAGAAGCAGATGAGTGGGAGTGCTTACAGAAGTTGTCAAAACTTGTTGAGCTGAATAGCGTTGCACGCCACCTTGACAGCGCGTAAAGGAAAGGCAACGGGACACACTAAGGTTGTATGGTTCAAGCTTGTTGATATGCCCCGCCACGGTGGTCTAGTGGCTATAGTACTCGGCTGCTGATCCGAGGGTCGCGGGATCGAATCCCGGCCGCGGCGGCTGCATTTCGATGGAGGCGAAATGTTGAGGCCCGTGTGCTGTGCGATGTCAGTGCACGTTAAAGAGTCCCAGGTGGTCGAAATTTCCGGAGCCCTTCACTGCGGCGTCTCTCATAATCAGAGCTGGTTTTGGGACGTTAAACCCCACAAGACAACAAGCTTGTTGATATAGCGCATTTGTGAACTGCCTCGAAGAAAAATAAAAGAGAAAGGAAGCTATGTAACACTAAACAGTTTCGACCAGAACGTCCATTAAAAATAAGTTAATATTGCCCACTCAGACATGGGGATTCTGAAAGCCCAATACTGTCGAAATATGCAACTGGAATCTCACAACTTGCACATTATATACCAGGTATGTCACACAAAAGGAAACTACATACACCACAAAGAAAAAGAAGGCAGCACTCAACTAATTCCCACTGTTATGTCTGCCCTACTACAGAAGTTGCATTTGCCATTTAGTTATTAAAGAAAGGATTCTTCATAAAACTTGCTTGTTAAAACTGTGAAATTTTAGGTGACTGCATCGTGCGTTACTAAGCAACCGCCCTACTACCTCTTCTTGCTCGTTATCCCACAGTGGTTGAAAGCATTCATCCAAAAAATAAAAAAATAAAGCCTCCAGCAAATAAAAGCAAGATAGCACAAAACCACGCTAAGGTGTCCGTCACTCGCAACGAAAACTACTGTGACGGTGGTGAATAAGCTCATAGCAAAACGTATCCGTAAAGTACCCTACCTGTCTATTCTAACAGCAGACTTGTTTAGGGACCTGCCATGTACAGCTTCCCCGATGTCTACTGTGACGCGCAGAATGGAAAAAAAAAAAAAACGGATCCTCTTTGGCCTTGACCCACTACCTAAACCGTCGCCCTCAGCCCACGGCTACATGATGGTGGTTATGCGAAGGAAAATATGGAAAGAAAGAAATAAAAGAAATGAATTGAAAAGAATATATAACTAAAAATTGTATGGTTTCGCAGAAAGGAAAAGCGGACCAGCGCTTGCCCTCAGCCAGACAGTGACAGTGATAGTGACAGTGGTACGTTATAGTCACTCAGATTTCACATCCGAGAAATAGCTTTAGCTTTTTTTTTTCATTATGCGTGTTAATCCTGCAGCCATGCTTCATCCCGACAGTAGAGTTCTTCCCGGAATAGCCGAACATTTCTTCATGGCTCCGTCCTTCGAGCCGGAGAAGAGTCCCGAAACGTTGCTGTACGACCACGTATAGGTGTGTCATAGCCGCACAAATATTTCTCTGTGATCTCATGTCCTTCACCACTCCAGTTTTTTTGCCCCGCCACGGTGGTCTATTGGTTATGGCACTCGGCTGCTGATCCGAGGGTCGCAGGATCGAATCCCGGCCGCGGCGGCTGCATTTCGATGGAGGCGAAATGTTGAGGCCCGCGTACTGTGCGATGTCAGTGCACGTTAAAGAGCCCCAGGCGGTCGAAATTTCCGGGGACCTCCACTACGGCGTCTCTCGTAATCAGAGCTGGTTTTGGGACGTAAAACCCCACAAATCAATCAATCACCACTCCGGTTTAGTTGAAATGGGATCTTTGCCTTCAGCCATGAGTTAAACAACACTTATGTTTCTAACTAACTTATCTTCAGTATCGTTCACACTGATTCCACGCGAATATGCCCTGCAAGAAGGCGGCCCAACCCAACTGTGCTATAGATAGTGTTTGCCTTCCCTCGGTCCTGCCGCGGCCTACATGGTAGAGTTTAGGCGTGGGAGCGGGGCTACAGCATCAACAGCTTCTGAAACGCAAGGAACACAAACGCACTTCCTCGTCCGGATTACCTCTTCCTGAGATGAAAGAAAAAGTGGCGGTCAAGAAGTAAAGTTTACTTTTCGGGCCTGACCCAAGGAGATACGGCGCACTCGGTAAAAAGAACACCCCCAATAAAACACATTTATTCAAACATATTCGGGAACTCTGGAAATACCGTCGGCATAAGAAGTGCACACCGCTTTTACGTCGACTGACCTTCACGTATACTGTCCACAATAAATATTTGCCCAGCACGGCGCATGCCGCTATACCTTTTCTGCTATCTCTGTTCCTTACTTTATACCACGTTTCTTGAGGTGCGTAGTTTCAAGAGCATATTTACGGAATTTGAGCCAAAACGTTTAGAATATCGCGTGGCTGAAATAAGAGTGCGAGTAATAAGAGTCTGACCTTTCCATATGAAACAGGGAAAAGCTAAATTGATTGGTTAGTGCATGGGGAGCTCGGGGTCCTTTCAGCATGTTACGATCTCCCTCTTTCAAATATGGTCCTTTATTACGACCGAGAATTTCCTCCCAAAGAAAATACTTCTCTGTAATGTCAGTAGTATGCGTCGCCGCCGTTTTCACTTGAACTAAATACTTTACTACACTCAATACCATACGCTTCCCTGTATGCAAAGCTAAATTGGGGTGATACCTATATCCCGCTGCGCTGTGAGAAGCGAATACCGTCTTAGTGGAAGCAATGTTCTACCTATTCCCGGGTGTCACGTAAGTATATCGAAGTACGTCCACTCATCCCGTTGGTCTGCTATGACCACACCAGAAGCTTAGGTGTCTTCATATTCAAAATCATAAAGGCCGGCCGGGTACCTTTTTTATGCTAGACAAAAAACAAAGTATTTCGTTCTCCCTTCAAACAAGTCTGCTCATTTCGGACAAAAAGTAACGAGATACTTGTTTCCGGCACAGTATAGCGATACAGTCACCACATCGTAAAATCGTTTCACAACTGAGATACAAATATATTTTTCAAATGTATCTCGACACAGAAATACTGTTACTCAAAAGCACCTCTGAGGTACTATTGCGGTACTCTATTATCGCGATACTGCCCAGCCATGCCGTGGACAAATGCTAGCTTGCTTGCTTGGCATTTCTGGAGCCCGGGTACGATCCCTACCACCTGGTTGGTTGTTTGGATCATTACAGCAACTTTGTCTGTGCCAGTCTGATACAGTAAACGGTGTGTGTGTTTCTCGTTAAGCCTTACAAAGTGCTGTTAAATCAAATTTTCCATGTCTCTATTGGTTGTCTCTATCAATATCGACATTCAGTCACATGGCGGCGCGTACACCGCGGGGCCAAGCACTGCTGGTGTGAGCCAGATATATGATCATGTCATCATTGATCATGACGTGCAGGACAAATATATCATATTGGTGATGTCAAGCTCAATCATTCATGTTTATCATACATTCATACGCTGCAATGCCAATTTTTGGATGTACCAAGTCAACCACTGCGCGCGACGCGCGTGGAAATCGAGAAATCTTGCAAGAAAAAAAAATGAAAAAAAAAGAACAGTTAAGAAGTGCACAAAATGCAAATGACTGCAAAGGCATAATGTCTTGAATATTCTGATTTCAGGGGGTTTTTACGTCCCAAATCTAGCTACGATTATGAGAGACGCCGTAGTCGAGGGCTCCTCAAATTTCGACCACCTGGGGTTCTTTAACGTGCACTGACATCGCACAGTACACGGACCTCAACATTTCGCCTCCATCGAAATTAATGACTTGAAAAAACTTGAATGATTGCAGCAGTGATATTGCT
The DNA here is from genome assembly GCA_013339685.2 of Hyalomma asiaticum. Classification (NCBI taxonomy): domain Eukaryota; kingdom Metazoa; phylum Arthropoda; class Arachnida; order Ixodida; family Ixodidae; genus Hyalomma; species Hyalomma asiaticum. The sequence goes on from CM023484.1 coordinate 53,902,863, forward strand.
GGTTGCTGCTCTAACGGCAGACGTCTATGGACTGAGGATGTCTGGCTCTACTAAGAGCCCTGAGCTCTCCTTCAGAGCTGAGTGGCGAGCTCGGCGCGGGACGTCGTAACAGCCTACGAAGAACAAGAACAAGAAGCGGAGCTGAAGAAGCACGACCTCGAAGATCTCGCCCTGTACAGATAAAAAGAAGCTGAAGGCACTCTTCTCGCGGTACGTTTCATGGGCGGAGCAATTCGTTTACGAACTTTGTTGTCATTTAGAATAATTACGCCTTTCCAAAATAAACACCACACATTCCTGGGCCTTTATGGACGCCTGACAGCGTAACGCTTTCTCTATTGGTTTCGTTCTGCTAAATAAGTATTAACCCATTGTTACAAATAATTAATTACTCAGTGAATCAAGAATGAAGCTAGAAGTTTCAATGAATCTGAAGATTTACAGAATAAATTAGATTAGACCGTTCGCTGTCAAGTGCAACGCGGCCTATCCACTCCGTTTTAGGTGACCACGGCCCAGTTATGGCAAAGGCTCATACGTACTTGAGAATGTGGGTTCATTTCTCTGTAGTGATGACATCTGCGCAGGCTAAGCGAAGATATAGTACACACTTTCTTACGCTAGCACCTGTAGCACCATGTTTCTTGCTCAGCACCACCGATTCACCTCCCGATGGAGTTCTTATAGGGAAACAAATAAAAAATGTGGAAAATAAATGTCACACAAGAAAAAATCAAGTTTAATGTTGCATAACGTGATGTAATACCAGAGCACAAGTTTGGTATAAGAAGAATAATTTAACCGTTTGGGTATTTAATGAATATAATTAAATGAAAGTAGGTGCGTACCATATTGGGTGTGCGGTGATGGCCCCAAATAAATAAATAAATAAATAAATAAATAAATAAATAAATAAATATCGATATGATGTGTGGTTCATGCTCGTTTGTGTGGGTATGGGCCAAACCACCTAAAGTCTACGTGCACCTTCGCCAACGAAATCTTTACGCCAGTCAACCAAAAGTCCACGTCAGCCGACTAAGACTTCACAAAAGATCCCGGGATAGCCCCATTCAAGACAGTTCAGTGAAAAATAAGGCCTCCAAGCAAGTTTTCTTTTTTTATATAATATTCAGACGAAACTTTTGTCGACGAAGTCATCGCCACTCCTTCCATCAGTTCAGGTAAGTCCAGGTAAGTCACAAGATCATAAGTCATAAACATGATATAAAGTGACATCCAGACGTAGGACGTCCTCAGATATCAATATTAGGTAACAGCTAAGAATCGCACTGCTATTCCTAGAACATTGCCGAGTTCACATGAGCCGTACTGAAACGACCTGTACGATAGCCATACAAAACCATCAGAACCGGCGAGATGCCTCGACAGAGAAACGACAGAACATGTCGGTATCGTAGTAGCTCGGCTTCTTTATTACAGATACGATGCATGAGCCAGCACCTTACATTTTCTTCTATGCGTTCCTTACACGTCATTCTATTTAGGTGTCCTGCCAAAGCTCTCGTATTTAACTTGATCAACGCACCGAATACCAAATACATGTACACTGACGGTACGCGAGTTCTCAAAAAAGCCGAATATTGAATAGAATTCGATAGGGTCCCTCAATAGGTATTGAAACAGCCTGATGAGGTCCTATTCGGGTCGAGCTTGAAATCGAATAGCCTTTACTCGTAGACCCGCATATTCTCCGAAAAGATTACAAGTAAGTCAAAATGTTAACTGCACCTAAATATACGCAGGTTATGTGCAAAAGTACGATAAATTCCACTACTGTTGGCATGTATAAAACATGAGAACTTACGTGAGGAACATGGGCGCTCGTTGTGTCCTCTTGTCTTCTAGTGTCCAGTCTTTTTTTGCGCTCAAATTTATTTCAGACTATGAACCAACTCTCCCAGCAAAGCAGCATTATGAGAACTTCCGTGCAGAACACCAGGCTCCTTCGAGGATCGTGATTTTACCGGCTGTATACAATCACCATTCGCGCTTTTTGAACGGTTTTGCGAATACGAAGAACGTAAACTCTATTTCTCGCGAATACGAAAGTTCTACTACCTCATTTCCTCCACTTGCTTAACTTGAGTTTTTTTTTTTTTTTTATGCTTAAGTTGATAATACCAGGATGTAAACATTAATGCATATCAATTGTAACAACGAAGGTTCTGTAGATGACAATTATGCCATATTCGATTTCTTCCTAGATGTCACTGTTCGAATCGTGTTCGATTCGGTCTCAAAAGCCACTATTTGCACACCCGTAGTTAACAGGTTCCTTATTCCATTTGCATCCTTGATGTCGCTTTCATTTCATTTAGTGAAAACGAGATCGTACTCTCCATGTGCGCTTGCCATCGGCATCCTGCCGCCGCTTCAATATTCCACGGAGAACAATATACTAGAACCAACTCATCGTAGAGTAGGCTTCGAGTCTACAGAACCTATTACTCTATTATTTCGCGGGTCTATGCTCTCGGACACAGCCTCAGACATGTTTGTTCCGCTATCATTGAAGTTGCTATACAGACTGAAATAATATCAAGTTGATTGAGCGTAAGTTCATATTTACACAAACCACCGATAACTTCCAATCTGAATCGTAATATCATTTCAAGATAACAGACCAGGAATTTTCTCCAGATATGCGATATTGAAATGCACCGCTGCACAGCATACGAGCCATGAGAGCGAGGCGAAGAAGAAGAAACGGGTGCGCGGTCGCGAGCAGGCCCACAGAACGGGAGCAGTCGGAAGCTTGCTGGCCAGACCCGATCTTCTCAACCGTCAGACACCGTTTTTCCTCCTTTCATGGCTATGTTCGGGCGTACCGAAGATGGGGTCGAACCAAAGAACGTCGGGGCAAGTACT